>OX421883.1:3600000-4200000 GCA_949128085.1 Cetonia aurata | reverse complement strand
TTCCGTCATTGTTTCGCAAAATTGTAGTCTACGATTTGGATCATCTTCAGTTAACTCATGGACGGGATACATTTTATAGGCTTTCATTCTTGCTGATTTAAGAATCGCATGAGCAGATTTTTGAGAGATCTCATGAATTTGACCTAATTCTGTTGTGGACACGTGATGATTTTCTTCCACTGTAAGTAACACATTCAAACTAGTTTCTTCATCTGTTGCTGTTAATGGACGTCCCCTTCTAGGTAAATCCTTCACCTGACGAAAGACTTCAAACTTTTGAATTGTTCGGCATACCGTACTTTTACTAATGTGACGATCCGGATAAACAGTATTAAACAAAATACGAACCTCTTCAAAAGAACGTTGACGATCACCATACCCACGCATCATTAATATCTCAATTCGTTCTGATTCAGTAAGTTTTTCTGCCATTTTCAAATGTGTCAATGTTTAAAATAAGTAAATTTATAGCGATGCAAAAGTTAAAACGCTTTTAAAATTGTCAAATGTGACGGCAAAAAGAATGCAAACACTAAACAACAACTTTTTTCAAAGGTACCTTGATTTTTCTGTATTAGGACACTTTTTTAATTTTTTAACTGTTTTCTTGTGAATAAAAATAAACATCTTAATACTTCCTGAACGTAGTTTCTTATTTTGCATTCAAAAGTGTTAAAAAAATCTGGGCGTTCCATTTAAAAAAAAAAGTTGGACGTATTGCCGATTAAACCGGAAGTGAAAAAAATATTAACTGTATTGCATAAAATGCATTTATATTAACTATACCCCCATACCAAATTTCAGAAATCCTAATTTTCAAATAACAAAGTTATTCGACCGTTTCGGGACTTTTTACTAACCCTGTATATACTTCCCAATTTATTTATTACAATCTTACTATATTACTGTGGTAGTTTCAGTTAATAAACCGTCTTCAGGCATTTACCTAGTGATGTAATAGTACTAATAGTCAATTCTCAATGGAAAAAAATGTGAAAATTACCGAAAGTAGAATACAATTGTCGATTGCAGCTTCGATGCGGTAGCGTAGTAGTGTGGTAAAATTATAATAAATAAATTAGGAAGTACTACAGAAGACTGCTGTTTTGTTTTAAATATTTGTATTATGTTAAAGTCTGTTATTTGTGAATTTGCTTAATTTAAGAATATATGTTTTTAGTTTGTTAACATAGTGTATCTTTACTACCTACTTTGATCCTTTTAGCAATGAAATGAAACTTTAATCATAAATTATATAATTAATGATAAAAATATTAGAAGTCCTACAGGCGACTGAAACATTTTAAAACCGCAAGGTAGAGATTTTACATACTACATTAGATAAAATTCACAATAAGAATTAGTACAAATTATTGCAAATATATAGTAATTTGCATAAGTATATATGTACTACATATATTAATACACAAGTTGAAACTTATCCATACAACAATGTAGTATTAAGTTATATATCTTTTGTGGATGTTTCAATAAAGGTAAGTAAAATTTATTATAAAATTATAATAATTTAAAATAATGAGTGGAATAAATATTACTACAACAGGTGTTAATTTATGCTCAACAGTATATAGAAAAGTCACACAAAATTGTATACAATTTTACTACAATAAATACTAGTACTTTATCTTACAACGTTGTTGAAAGGAAACTAACTGTTCATTCTTGTTTTTCATACAAATTGTAAGAATTAATACTAAAAACTTGGTGCTACAATTTGATGGTAAACGTTGCTACAAATTATACTTGTCCCTATATGTACTACAATGTGTAGTATAAATGCTGACAATTGTAGTAAAATTTCTTACATTTTTCTCCCTGTGTTGGATTTTATAGGTCCAAAGAGTTGCTAGGAAATTTTGCTTCATTTCTATTGCATACGACATTTTAAAAAAATATAAAGGTTGATCAGAACTTTTATCAAGTCATAAATGTTATGCAACTGCTGTATTATGGAAATAGAAATTATAAAAAATAAATAGAAAATATAATCTCCATTAATGTGGATGCATTTACGCAGCATCAAGTATAATACACCCTAGGGTAGGCTACCTGTTGACGATGCGTCCTTACTCGTCTCTCCCCCGACTATGGAAAAAAGGTCCGAATGGAAACAGCTGTTGTCGGAATTTTACGCTACCAACCGAGGACTATGCGTTTTCAATCATCGACATCCGCTTTTAATGAGCTACCTCGATCCTTTTAGACGCTATACGAAACCAGCGGTACCGTTACTAACACTCAAAACCTTTTCCGTTTACCACTTTTAAGAAAACTATCGTATAGATTGTCTAAAAGATTATTATTAATTTTCTGTTTGTTGTCGCATCGAAAATGTTTGATAGAAGAGTCAGAAGCTTAGGGTCGCGACTCGTCTATAAGTAAAATGTTGGCAGTGCACTAATAATTGGCGGTGTTATAATGCAATAACGCTGGGTGGATTTAACTGCAGAAATTCATTGGATCGGGCCTTCGAACGGCTAAGCTTCTGAAATTACACGCGGAGCGGAGAGCAATGCCGTGCCCTCCATGTAATTAAATCCGGCTTAATTAACAAATTATGATTAATGTCGGCGGCGAGTTGCCAGTCTTATTTGGCCGTTGTCGAATATTAATAGTGCTAAGAGGAAGCAGTAAGCGTATAACGTAATAGGAATTAGCATTAGATTGTTTATTTCGTTTATTTATTTATTTGAAAGTTATAATTTCTCACATAGATTTTTAACCTCTGAGCATTAAAAAAAATAAAAGAATCCATCATGCAATGTTAAAGTAATATTAATAAATAATGTCTCAGTTATTAATAAATATACACGACGAGGAAAGTTTCTTTAAATCAAAGAAATATAAAGAAAAGAGTTCTGTGGTTCAATCAAGAACATAATTTCTTTCATGTAACTAATAATGTTTATTGAAAGCGATATATTGTAAACTGGAGATCGATATTTTGTTGAGTCAAATGTAAAAACAAAATTCTAATGGAAAAAATTGTTTCCAGTTAAAAATAATTAACTTTGATTGAAATTGCACTGGATATTACATGAAGAACACTAACTGCATTAACTTAAGGATCAGAGAGCTTTAATGTCAATTGTAGTAATGACTGAAAGTAATACGTTTGTTTATATCAACTAACAAATTTGTTATTTTCAATAATCCCGACCACACGGCAGTTGCATGAATACTGTTTTTCATTCCTACATCTCTGAAACATGCTCATGGCCTTTTTGTAGGAATCACAATTCCAGCAAATGCAATAAAAAGGGAACACCACCAAAAAACGAAGTTTCAGTCTACCAGACGTCATCGGCTTCACCCTCAGTGTACACTTTCATCGCTATCGCATCTCAAGCTACATTCGCGTTCGCGTACTAGGAAGTTAAAAGTTTAGACGTGCACCCTCTAGGGGACACTAGCCAAACTCTCAACCCACGAGACAGCCGCGGCGTAAGCCGATAAAATTCAGTTAATTGTGTTTAGGCACTTTTTCTTTGATGTTTTTATATTACCTCATGGCAAACCGTTTCTGGAATCACTACGTACGCAATCGTCTACACTCGTTTTACACGAGCTATGTAGCGAAACTAATTGTCCGTGTCTTCTCCGAACAAATATGGTAATATATTCAGTACATTTTAGGCGAAGTACTAGGAGTAGTAACTACCAGTAATTGCATTTTGAAAGCCCAACTGATAAACTAGTAAGGAGTAAATTATTTAAAGTTAAAAAGTACTGAATATTTTACTTGAAGTACATTTTTACTAGGAGTACTTTAACTCTGATCAATGACCTGATTTTTGCCTGAATTTCCTTAATTATCAAAGAATTGTGGCAAAACGTAAACTTCACTGTATTTTAGAATTGCAAACTATTATTTTTTGTCACTTTCAATGTAAGGATATGATATTTTGGGAAAAATCCAAAAAGCGGTAAAATAATTTTTTTAATGTAGTTTATGGATTAGAACAGAAACATATCATTTACGTGGTCGGGGGGTTAAAATTTGTTCTTACTTTAACCCCCACGACCTCCGGCATGCATCACTGACCTCCTTATTAAACTAAAATGTCCGAATTATCCAGAAGAACAGTTTCCTTTTTAGTTCAATTCGAAATCTCTTCTAATTAGAAAGATATCGTTAAAAATGTGTTTTAAGGGTCTGTGACTTCCTCTACAAGTGAATATCCGCAGCTAAAAAAAAATACGAGTCGATTGTTTTTCACTGCTCTACATGCCTGCAGTATTTGATCAAAATCGGAGGTAACCAGTTGGCCGACTTTGCTTGTAGGTTGGGAACCAGGTACGTTTTATTTGGACTCATAATGTCTTTTTCCCCCAGATCCTTCATTAGTTACATCTTGACAGGCATTGGTTGGCGGTAGCATTGTTAACACAATTTTCACATTAGTAATTTATTCAATGTCAAGTCACTAAAAAAAGAAGAGGCAAATATTATATTTATAGAAAGCCCGCGTTCCACCTTGGAACGCACCCTATTGAAAAAGTTGGTGCGCCTTGCTCGCGCTCTCTATAGAAGGTTGAAAATAAAAACCCCTTTGGGTAGCTGCTCACTCTTTAATTGGGTAGAATTGATATGGGAATCTATTATGGAGTTTTAATCTATTAATTATTTATGTATTTTTTTTATTATATTTAAAGCTTTCAGTTTTCAAATTTTTTAATTTTCAACATTTTTAAGCGTGCCTTTCTTTGGAAAACTCTCGTTGAAAAATTGTAATTCCTTAATTTTCGATTTTTTCTAAATTTTTTTTTTTTAACGCGCTGTCTTTGGAAAACTCCTCGCTGAAAATATATTTAATTTTTTCATTTGTCTTAATTTTTTAATTTTTTTAATTTTTGTTTCGAAGGTTCATTTAAGGAGACTGGACGTCCCGCGTCTCGCTGTAGTGAGGACTTAGCGTCGAGTCCTCACTACAGCGAGACGCGCTCTCTCTATAGAAGGTTGAAAACCCTTTGGGTAGCTGCTTGCTCTTTAATCGGGTAGAATTGATATGGGAATCTATTATGGAGCTTTAATCTATTAATTTATCATATTTATGCATTTTTTTTTTATTTTTTTTGAAGTTTTCAAATTTTTTAATTTTCCACATTTTAAGCGTGTCTTTCTTTGGAAAACTCCTCGCTGAAAATATATTTAATTTTTTCATTTGTCTTAATTTTTGTTTCGAAGACTGATTTAGACTGGATGCTTCGCGTCTCGCTGTAGTGAGGACTCGACGGTACCCGTCTCATTGAAAAAATGCGTAAATTCTTATTTTTTTGTTTTTTTTTTTTAAGCACGCTTTGTCTTTGGAAAACTCCTCGCTGGAAATATATTTAATTTTATCATTCTTCTAATTTTTCTTTCAAACGCGTGTCACTTTAAAAAAAGACTCGACGCTGCGCGTCTCGCTGTTGTGAAAAGCGTCCTTGTTTTAGGACTCTACAATGAGAAAATTACTATAAATGACCATTGTAAGATTCAATATTCTGAAACAGAATTACGACCTAAGGAATAATCTATTATAGAAAAATTTGTAAAACCTACCCAGCAAGTATCATATTGTGAAAACAGCTTATTACCGTACTTCCACTTTCATAATTTTTCTGCTAACGGTATCTAATAATATTAAAATAGTATGACGGCATCTATTGTAGAATATATTAATTATAAAGAAGGAAAAATGACATTACAGTGCACTATTACAAGTTTCCTTTTTCAAGGACGATAGGCATAAATGGATTAAAGAATTAATTCTATTCTTTTCGTTCTAATTATCAAGAAAAGATTCAAACAATTCGCTATATTACTCGAATTTCTAGCTCTAATAATAACCCAACTGGAATGGTGAAAATACATAGTTAATTCAGATAAGATATGTGCGAATATACATTGGTAAAACGTAACACAAAAAAAAAACGCGCGCACAAATAGTCCTCTTACGCAAAACAAAATCACTTTATCCTGTTAAGTGATTTAAATTATGTACCTGCTGCGGAACCAACCGACGCTAAACGAAACGTCATAACAATGGTTAAAATACTGTACAACACTGAAGTATTTACGGGCGAATATATTAATTTTAAGATAATGTAAAATGTAATATACATTCTAACATACACAGACAACACCGGTCGAACTATTCGGAACGCAATGCCGCCTTATTTACGGGCGAAAACATCCGATTTTCTCGCTCATTCTTCCGTGTTAACGCTATCTGTATGAAGGCGTGCGTGTGGGGTTCCTCCTCTTCTGTTCCCCGTACGTTAAATATTTACGTCTTCGCGTCCACTGGGCATATATTTTAAAATAAATACGACTCGGTGCCTCGCTAATATGTTTAAGTTCGGGGAAATTACGGTTTCAACACGTTTCTCTTACGGTTTACTTTCGGTGTTTAATGTGAATCGGGAATTAAATCGTTCGATGCCAATTTAGATGGTCTTATGGTTAACAGTAAACGTGATTTAGTTTACATGTTAGGCGAAGTGTATGCGTTAGTTTCTTTCCGTGCCGGCTTTAAATAAAAATACCAGCAGCTCTCTCTTTCCAGACAGGAACTGCTGCTACCTTGCGATGTTGTGGAGCGTTCAAAGTTGTATTTACGGAATACTTTACGTGTCCATTTTTGCTTGTGTTAGAAGAAACAACAGGTCGCTTTGGACCGCAAGTGCAAGAAACACTTTTGATGCATATTAATCTAGGTACATATTTGTACCAACATCTGAGAAACTGACTGGCTGACTGGCATTTTAAATACACTCCGCCAAAAAAGTATTGCATAATTTAGTTTTGAATCATAAAAGTATCGCATAACCTTTGTTTGTAGCATAAAGTTGTAAATATACTTTAATGCGCTCTAAGATATAATTTCTATGATTGTTTAAATAAAATACAGGCCAAATAAAAACAAGAACTCATACTTGAGATTTTTATTAAAACAAGAAATTATAATTTTGGAAAGAAAAATGTCATAACAGTAGCTTTTAATACTGAGTATTGCCACCTCTGGCTCTTATGACCGCTCGCATACGGTTTGGCAGAGATTCGATTAACCTCCGTATATAAGCCTGATCCAAATTCTCCCACTCGTCACGGAGAGCATTTGCTAGTCCATGCAGGTCCGCTGGGGCAACATTTTGGGTTCGTATCCGTCTGTGAAGGAGGTCCCACACGTGCTCGATAGGGTTCATGTCCGGACTTACCGCAGGCCAATCTAAAACTGGAATACCAACATCGTTAAGGTATTCCTGGACGATTATTGCAACATGCGGTCGTGCATTATCGTGCATTAACATGAATTCGTTTCCTATAATTGGCGCATATGGTACTACATGTTCTTCTAAAATGTCCGTTATATACCTGTGGGCAGTCAGTGTACCTCTGTCTACTGGTACTAACTCTGTACGACCTGTTAAACAGATGCCTCCCCAAACCATAATAGAGCCACCAGCGAAATTAGGTCTAGGTCTGATATTACACTGCGAATAGCGCTCACCGTCTCGTCTGTACACTGAGATACGCCTATCTGAGGTGTAAAGACCAAATCTTGACTCATCTGTGAAGAGTATATTGGCCCAGTCATTAATGTTCCAATTTACATGTTCTCTGGCAAACCTTAAGCGAGCCACTCGGTGGTTCCTAGTGAGACGAGGGGCTGTTACAGCTACTCTAGCTCTTAATCCACTCTGTCGTAACCTATTCCGAATAGTTTGAGTACTCACACGAGTATTTCTGACTCTAGCCAAGTCGTTCTGCAATTGTCTCGCAGTTACATGTCTTCGACGTAATGCTTGTAGTAGTAAATAGCGGTCATCTTGGCGAGTAGAACATCTTGGACGACCTGGTACAGGTCTTCTACTGTAAATGCCTGTTTCCCCATATCTGGCTACGGCTCTAGAAACACTTGACTGATTGATGTTCATCAAATTAGCAACGTATGCTTGAGATCATCCATCTTCGATTAAAGCAACTATAGCAGCCACTTGTTCTGAAGTTAAATTGCTCATTTTAGTTTTAAAAGCGTTGGTACAGAACTCTGACTTCGCACTTTAAAATTTGTCCGTATAGGAAGACTTTCAATAAACAACTACTGAACAAACCTTACACATATGCATTTTTTTAAATGTGTTCTTTTAGAAAAAAAAAAAGTAAAAACGCTAAGTTCCATTATTTTGTTAGTGTTTTTATAGTTCACATACACGAGGCAAACTTTTTGTGAACGTATAAAAATATCTTGGTTCATAAATGCCCTTTTTTAGTTGATGCGATACTTTTTTGGCGGAGTGTATATTTAAATTTCTCATCTGAAATCTGCACTCCCAAAATCAATTTGAGCCATTTTATTTATAATTTACTGAGCTCTCTTCATTTTCAGTGGGTTCGTCAGTTACAGTTTGGGGGGATTTTTAGACGGGCAGAGTCATACGATCTTAGTTTTTTTAATATAATATCGTGCTGCGATTACAGTTAATGCACACAATCACTACCGTAGAATGCTAATTAACATTCTTTGGTCTAATTTGGGCGATACGAATATAGACAATTCTTATTACCAGCAGGATGGCGCGGCTAGTCATACAAGCCGCGAATCTCTTGTATTGCTGCACGAGAAATTCCCTGTCCGCGTTATTTCGCGAAACACCGTCAGAAATAGATCCTAGAGATCGTGCACTTTAACTCCACTAAACTTTTTTCTTTGGGGCTACTTGAAAGAAAGAATCTATGATATTGCTCTGCAAACAATTCCAGCCCTCAAAGTCAATACTGGAAGTGTTATTCATCACATAGACCCACAGTTGTCCTAAAATGTCATGCAGAACTTCCTCAAAAGAATGAGCATTTGCAGAAAGAGTTGAAGTGCAGAAGGCATTTACTGCTTATGATTTTCCACAAGTAATCCCAGAGTTTTTACTTTCAATTTAAATAAATATTTTTGTACTACCTAAGTATAAATAAATGGACTCCTTATTGGAAAACCTTTTATTATTTCTTTGGACCTGATATTGAAATTATACTGTCCTCTAACTGTACCTACTTATATTGTAAATAATATATATATGTATATATTTAACAAATAGAAAAATCGTGAATGAATATTTGAATGAATGAATATTATGAATGGTATAATTTCCCTTCATTGAGAACAAAATTCACACCTATATACGTATTGAATGGTTCTAATCTAATTGCTATTCCCCGCCTATATACTACTCTACATAATGTAAATATGTATTTTATATAGCTGCCCGAGAAACAATAGGAGACCTTCAACACCCACACACTTGTTTCTAACGTTTTTGTTTTATTCTTTAATAGCTTTATTAAATAAATTTTCGGTTGTTTACACTTTACATTGCTTGAGGCAACGTGTGCTATTAAGCAATTAAGAAAAAAAATGCTGATTTTTTAATATGTCGTGTTCACAGAACTCAGGTAGAGACTAAATATTATGAATTTGTAGGATATTGGAGTTATCAACCGCGAATTCATGTCTTAATGCTTTTATTGCCCTCTTGTTGGCGAAATTTCAGGTGCAATTTGAGAGAAGGGGATATTTTATTTATTTTTATGTCGCTATTTACGAATCGTGATATTCTAGGTAATATTTTTCTTAAAGTTTACAATGTTGACGCAAAGAAGTATACAATAGTGCTCACAGGGCTACGTTAATATAGAGAGAGGAGAATATAAGTGGGGAGTGTGCATCGCACAGCGAGTGAGACGTATCAGTTGCATATAACCTGTGAGAGAGTGCAGAGCAGAATGGAGTATTCACTGGCGGAAAAAGTACAAATCGTAAAATGGTATCATCAAGGTCACTCGACCCTATCAATTGTCGGTCTTTTTAGAAATAATTTTGAAAATAGGCCTGTTCCTTGTATTGATACAATTCGCCGCTTTGCAAATAATTTTGATAAATTCGGATGTGTTTCACCTTCTGAACATAAGAAACCAAAAAATAATACGAATGAAGAACGGGACGTGATGATATGCGCTAGTGTTGAAAATAATTTTGCACAAACAACAACGCAAATAAGTCGACAAGTAGGTGTGTCGCGTGCAACTGTGGGAAGGGTTCTCAAAAAAAATAAATACCGCTGCTATCATATTCAAAAAACAAACGAAATATTTCCTCATGACAATCACGAACGAATTCAGTTCTGCCTAAATATTGTCGAAAAATCTGCACAAAACGAAGACTTTATAACAAATATTCTATTCACAGACGAGTCAACATTTCCTTTGCATGGTGCACATAATCCTGTGCAAGTGCGATATTGGTCACGTACTAATCGACATGTTACGTATACCGCCCATACACAATACCCTCAAAAGTTAAATGTGTGGGTTGGTATACTGGGAAATAATATCATTGGTCCCTTTTTAATAGACGGGGCGTTAAACACACAAAAATACCTTGAACTGTTGGAAAACCATGTTATTCCCTCTTTACGCGTAATACCAAATGTTGAATTAGAAAATGTGTGGTTTCAGCAAGACGGCTGCCCTGCCCACAACAGTATAATGGCACGACAATATCTTAGAGCCACTTTCGGTGAACGAATCATTTCGAAACAAGGAACAATTAGTTGGCCAGCCAGATCACCTGATTTATCCCCGAATGATTTTTTTCTTTGGGGCTATGTAAAATCAAAAATTTACACATTTGAAGAGCAACGGACCAACAATTTAAATGAATTACAATTAAAAATTACTAATTGTTTGGAATCCATTACCCCAGATGTACTCGGCAATGTTAGGCGGGATTTCTATAATCGAGTAGCTCTTTGTTTGGAAATAGGAGGAGGCCGATTCGAACATTTAAATTTAAATTAGTTCTTTGAATTATTACGTTTATTTATTTCTTTTGGCTAATGCTGAATATCTTTTAAGTTTCGTTTTAATCAGGAAATATTTACGTTATTTTATAATACAGGAGACACCTTTAGTTTCATTTATTTTTGGCTTTATTTTAGAGATATTTAATATTTTTATCTTTCTAAATATGCGTTTTATTAAAAGCATACTATTTACGTTGTATTTTATTTACTTTTATGATAGGAAATAGGGACAAATAACAATAAAATTGAAGAATTCATATGTCAAGTGCTTTGCGTTGTGTGTGAATAAGTTCACCGCACTTTCTCGCTAGCTAGGATGTTGTAGTATGCGACTACGCTAGCCATGCTCCCACCCATATTCCCCGTTCCGTATATTAACGTAGCAGTGTGCGCATTACTGTATAGCATAAAAGAATTGCCATAAAAAATATACTTTTCTAAATTTTTATTGTTGTATAGGTATTTGTTACGTCATTAGTATAATAAAAAATAATTATAAAGGGACTTTACACTAATTTCGTGAGAAAATAATCCTCAATATTCTTTATATAACTCATAATAAAATGAAATGAAAGAATTGAAGAAGCAATACGCAAAAGAAAAATGATAAACTTTGCTTCTTTTTGACTTACAAGGGAACACAGAATGGAATTATTCTGGGTAAAAGGACACACTGGGATAGAATCAAACGATATTGTTGATGAAGTAGCTAAAAAAAGTTATATCAGCGAAACCCCATATAGACTTGTACTTGGTAACAATGTGGATATTGTATATAATGCAAGAACAGATTTTTAAAAGAGAGTGGAATGCCTACTGGTCCTCTTCATATAAAATTAAAATGACCCACTATGCTTATATACCAGGGTTGGGCAAAATTTATTCAGATTAATAATAAAAATAAATGTTTAGTTATTCTTATTCAGAAATAATCGATAACTTCTTATTCATTATTCCATTATTCAATAATGAAAGGTAACATTTATTTCATTCATTATTCAAATAATTATTCATCATTCGAATAATTTTCTTCAAACTGACAGACATATTTGCTGAACTAATGTAAATGTGGTTGAGCTAAAAAAGGAAGAGTTTGAAAATTAATATTTCTTTATTGGTAGCTAATTGGGATTTGGAAGGAAAAAAGAGAAAGAATTGTGCCAAGAACATTTATTATTTTAGAAATATATGTAGGTACATACATCTCCTTAGTACAAAGACATTGATATATATGTATATATAAGTTACCGTTCGTGGTTTGATGTAACACAGTGAGTACATCACAAAAGAGATCACTTATTTTTTTTTTTTGTAAATTGTAAGTTTTCCGATGAAACTGTGTAAGCTTTGAGATGATTGCAATATCTTTTCGTAGAATAAATAAATTATTTCACAATAAAAAGCAGTAGCAATACTTAATTTGGAAAATATTCTTCTGTGCAGCCCCAAGAAGATAAAACCTCTGAAACGTTTTCCATTTTGTCAAATTTTGAATTGCAAACACACATAACCAAACCGATATAAAATACAACGCAATGACAAAACGTGGCCAAAACTAGATGAATTGTAAATGCAAATTCCATACCACCCCTTTATAGACAGGCACAGTCACGTCCGCCAGTGTAACCTTGAATCCACCAATCACAGCTCACCTATTTTTTTTGTATTACAAAAACAACATTTACAACTTCTTAACTTAAAATTACCCTTAAATATAAATCTTTGAAATGAATATATGCATAAATTTAAACTTATGATATATTCCTCTTAAAATCAATGAGATTGTCTATTATTGCAATGAGATTATGGGCATCTTTACTTTGAACATTGAAAAATGTTCTTTTTGATAAAATTTCTTTGTTTAAATTAATTATTGTAAAGTTAGTTTTAACAAAACATTATTCATGTTAAAATATTATTTAAACATATGTTAAATTCCATATAAATATACAAATATACTTACAATTAAAGTATTTTAAATAGTAAGTAAATTAAATTAAAAAAAAAGATGGAAAACTAGATTATCTGGATAAAATAAAAGCAATCTAAAAAATGTAATAACAGTACAAACGGTTACTACCACTATATACTACACAAACGAGACGATTACAGGTCTGCGGCAACAGTTATTACTTTACGAGATCTTAACACCACTTACCTATCTAATAAATTTAATGATCGAGAAAGGAGTGTATCCGCATCGTCTCAAAACAGCCAGGGTTATCCCAGTGCTTAAAAAGGGAGACAGCACAAATACCGAAAATTATCGACCAATATCAATGCTCAGTATTTTTTCGAAGATATTTGAAAAAATCATACCCGAAATAGTATCCGGTTTCTTAGCAAAGTTTAATTTGCTGCACAAAAACCAGCATGGCTTTAGGCCTTGTTACTCGTGCGAGACGGCAACAATTTCTTTTGTCCAGGAGTTGTATGAAGGCCTTAATAAAGGTAAACTGGTGAGTGGAATATTCCATGACCTTTCGCGGGCATTCGACACGATCAACAAAGACTTTCTTCGGGAAAAGTTGCTAGCGATTGGCATACGCGGCTCCATTTGCGACCTTATAATATCCTTTCTGTCGAACAGAAAGTTCTGTGTTTCCACTGGTGGTGCAAGATCGGGAGACCATTCGATCAATATGGGGGTTGTCCAGGGATCAACGCTTGGACCGCTGCTCTTTCTGATTTTTATCAACGACCTGGAAAAATATATAACAAGTGGGCGTTTAATAAACTATGCAGACGATAGCTCCATAGTCGTTACTTCGAACAGCGCTGATGAGCATACTGCAAATATAGGGACAGCTATGTCTGAGATGGAACTATGGTGTAGCAAGAATGGCCTCATTCTGAACTTGGACAACACCAACGTGGTGGAATTCACCTTAGCCAGTCCAACTAGAGGGTTCGGTGACGCATCTTGTAAGTTCCTCGGAGTCTACCTAGATAGTCGTCTTTCGTGGGGTACTCAGGTAGAACATATCGTGAGCAAGCTAAACAGTGTTTGCTTTGTGATACTTAAACTAAGAAATACTCTATTCCGCGATCAATTGATTATTAACATCTACTACGGTTTGGCTTACACGCACATTTCTACCCATATTGTGTTGTGGGGATCGGCATCCTGGTCGCATGTGTCGAGAGTGTTCTTTGTACAAAAACGGTTACTTCGAACGATCTTGAGAGCAGGACCGCGTGATTCGTGTAGACGGTTTTTTAAGGACTATGGTCTATTGACAGTGCCGTGTATTTTTATCTATAAATGTGCCATATATGCATATGAACATAGACACTCGTTCACTACCAACGGGGAGAACCATGGGTACCTAACGCGGGAACGCAGTAATTTCAGAACCCCGAAGCACGACACCGCGGCTGGTCACCTTTATATGTGTGTCATCAAATTTATAATAAGCTACCCAAGACCATGAAAGAATTACGAACTATTCACAAGTTCAAAAAGGACTTAAGGACGTTTTTACTAGATCAAACTTATTATAATGTAAAAGAATTTCTTAATGTGTAATTTTTTATCAGCTTGTTTTGTTTATGTTATCTTTTGTTTGTATCTATTTTGGATGTTCGTTCGTTTTTTACACCCCTATATTTTATATTTTATTGTGACGGTACTCATATCACTCTTATGTGGTCTCAGAGTCAAATATATATTATTATTATTATGGTGCTAAGCTTCAATCAGTTGTATGATGATTACCTTTCTATGTCAGAATTATGTTCAAGGGCACTTCCTGGTACCTGTATATTTGCTCGGTCAGCGCCTTTTATTAAAATATGTATAATTTCCTCTACGTTCAAACAATACAGTTGTCAAAACTTGATTAAACATTACCCTATTTCATCCCCGAAACGCAAACGACATTATTACCAACTCCACATCGCAACGCTATCTGCAAATCACGCGTCTAACATCATCCCACCTAGCCCAGACCTTACGGCGGCGGCGGTTTCAAATCGGCGCTTCTCTTTCACGCCCCAAGTAATTTGCGCCCGCAGAATAATATCGCAGACTGGTTGGCCGTCCGACTGAGGAATGGTGGGTGGCAAGTCGGCGTATTCCCGATGCGTTTCGCTTCAGCGGCGTCCGTCAAGAGACAACGGTCCTCGGTCGCGATATAACGATAATGGGACAACGTCACAATGGCAAGGACACACACAATAAGATGATAATATTCGGACACGGGACTCGGGAACCTGCCGCGGGCAGTCCGACCTCCATCCGCACGACTTCGGTAGAGCTATCTAAACTACTGATGATGATTGTGTGATGTCCGAGACGTGTCCAGTAGAGCGCGTATATATGTATATAGAGGAAGGAGAAACGGATCTCTTGTTCTGACACGGGGGATACGGGTATTATTAATATTTATACGTGGAGTGATGTTTAACGTGGTTTAATGGTCTTGGTTGTGCGATGGTGGGATTATGAGGGTACTGTGTACAGTATCTCACATGAAATTGCTGCCTAAAAATACTGATTCTTGATTCTTAACTTTTGTATAGCCATTTATAGATTATGCTTAATAGTTTAGTGGAATTTGAGTTGGTTTATAACACTCCAGTTAATTATAACTAGAACGTTCCGACTTTATTTAGCCCTTTCGAATTACTTAATTGTTGCACTATAACATATTTGCTTTTTATATTTAAATATAATGGACGCATACTTTGAAAAACATTACAAACGACAACAAACACGACATAATAATAACAATTATTATATATACAGGGTTAGTAAAAAGTCCCGGAACGGTCGAATAACTTTGTTATTTGAAAATTATGATTTCTGAAATTTGGTATGGGGGTATAGTTAATATAAATGCATTTTATGAAATACAGTTAATATTTTTTTCACTTCCGGTTTAATCGGCAATACGTCCAAGTTTTTTTTTTTTAAATGGAATGCCCAGATTTTTTAAACACTTTTGAATGCAAAATAAAAAACTACGTTCAGGAAGTATTAAGATGTTTATTTTTATTCACAAGAAAACAGTTAAAAAATTAAAAAGTGTCCTAATCCAGAAAAATCAAGGTACCTTTGAAAAAAGTTGTTGTTTAGTGTTTGCATTCTTTTTGCCGTCACATTTGACAATTTTAAAAGCGTTTTAACTTTTGCATCGCTATAAATTTACTTATTTTAAACATTGACACATTTGAAAATGGCAGAAAAACTTACTGAATCAGAACGAATTGAGATATTAATGATGCGTGGGTACGGTGATCGTCAACGTTCTTTTGAAGAGGTTCGTATTTTGTTTAATACTGTTTATCCGGATCGTCACATTAGTAAAAGTACGGTATGCCGAACAATTCAAAAGTTTGAAGTCTTTCGTCAGGTGAAGGATTTACCTAGAAGGGGACGTCCATTAACAGCAACAGATGAAGAAACTAGTTTGAATGTGTTACTTACAGTGGAAGAAAATCATCACGTGTCCACAACAGAATTAGGTCAAATTCATGAGATCTCTCAAAAATCTGCTCATACGATTCTTAAATCAGCAAGAATGAAAGCCTATAAAATGTATCCCGTCCATGAGTTAACTGAAGATGATCCAGATCGTAGACTACAATTTTGCGAAACAATGACGGAATTGATCGAGCAGCAGCCTAATGTTTTAGATCACATCATTTTTTCAGATGAGGCAACGTTTTGTCTCAACGGCACTGTGAACAGACATAATTGTCGCTACTGGTCAATTGAAAATCCGCATTGGATTGAAAAAGTCCATACACAGCGTCCTAAAAGGTGAATGTCTGTGCTGGTCTTGTTGGAAACAACATCATAGGACCATTTTTTATAGGAGGAAATTTAACTGGCAACGTCTACTTAAATTTATTGCGAAATGAGGTTGTTCCAGCACTTGCGGCCCTCTTTCCAAATGCAAACATAGGTGATCACCCTAATGCACATTTCTGGTTTCAACAAGATGGAGCTCCCCCCCATTTTGCCCATAATGTCCGCGATTATTTGAATGAAATTTTTCCGGGACGTTGGATCGGACGTAGAGGAGCAATCGAATGGCCAGCACGTTCGCCAGATCTCTCGCCATTAGATTTTTTCTTTTGGGGTCACATGAAATGTCAAGTGTACAAAAATCGTCGCCATAATCTTGAACAATTGGAAGAGAGAATAGTTCAAGAAGCCAATCGCATCACTCCAGAACAAATACAAAATTCAATAAGAAATTTTACTGACCGTTTACATTTTTGTCAAATTGTAAATGGAGAGCATTTTGAACAATTATTGTAATCGCAACCTGAATAGACAGGTATCTTGATTTTTCTGTATTAGGACACTTTTTTAATTTTTTAACTGTTTTTTGTGAATAAAAATAAACATCTTAATACTTCCTGAACGTAGTTTTTTATTTTGCATTGAAAAGTGTTAAAAAAATCTGGGCGTTCCATTAAAAAAAAAAAAAAATTGACGTATTGCCGATTAAACCGGAAGTGAAAAAAATATTAACTGTATTGCATAAAATGCATTTATATTAACTATACCCCCATATCAAATTTCAGAAATCGTAATTTTCAAATAACAAAGTTATTCGACCGTTCCGGGACTTTTTACTAACCCTGTATACGGGCAACAAAGCGTTAGCATAAATGCGTTAATACCGTCAGCTCCCGTTGCATTAGTTTTGATATCGAACAAAATTGCTGTAATAGTAGCAGTATCACTAATTTTAGTTGAAATAAATCTTTAAAAACATTTTTCCTGTTAAGCGCATAAAACTGTACCAGATGCTCATTATAAAATTTGAAAATATAATTGTAATAGTTTATATTCTTTAGAAAAATAAATTTACTTTTTTTCTAGTATTGGTTGCTTTAGATTTGTAGATTTTTTATACATTTGTTGCTTCCGTAGACGGGTAGTGTATTAGCAGCAAACGAGAATCTCTGTTTGATTTGCATTCGAATTTATTAAAACTACTAGCAGCATTTATTTTGCAATATTCAAATTTTCGTGTAAATAATCAAATAGTATAAGTTGAGAACTTTTAACTTTACTGTTATGGTGATATTTAACGTTGATCTAAAATAAAAGCTCCAGAGGAACTATAATTACATATGTATGCATACAAGCCATAGCAAGTACGCCAGCGTGAGGAGGTTACTGAGTCAACGAACTAACAAAAACATCTTCTTCGCCCGTCCCATCATAATATACGATTCCTACTCTTACTTACTACCGACTGTTCTTACTTCATTCGTTTCTCTCTCCGTTTCTCTTTTGTTCGTCAACAAACGCACACATGAATACTACTCCCGAACCTTTTCTCGAGGCGAAGAAACTACGACCAAACGAACACGAAACAAAAAAAAATAACACATTGAAAAAAATGAGAAAATTTAACATAAGAAGGAGGAAGGCATATAATTGCCAAAGCTTAGACTGGGTTGGTTAGATGAGGCAGATGTTGTGCGTCTCCCGTACCGTGCGGTATAAGCTCGGAGTGCCAGAAACGGTCATCCCGTTCCGAATCTGATGCTATACGAGTACGCCGGGAGGTCGCTGCTCGATTCGTACGAGTAGCCGCGTGCGTATTTCGAAGGCTCACCCAAGAGAGGAGAACGAACTGTAACTGTAAACGTCGTAGGGTCGAAATCTCGAAGGTAATTAAGTATAGATGTGACCCATAAGTCGAGTTTTACGTAAAGGCTTCGCTCCTACTTTTCCTTACTTAGTTGTGGCAGTAAAGTACTCACATATTACGTATTATGTCATTTACTGATATTTTTCATCTTTGTATTGTACCTATATTGTTCTTATTGCCATCCTTTATTAGATATCTTTTGTTATGAGTACCTTCTTGTAATTAAGTTAGAATTAATATTATATTTTACCAAAATTTATTCAATTTCTGGGTTTCAACATATCTTGCAACAATTCAAATACACTCCGCCAAAAAAGTATCGCATAATTTAGTTTTGAATCATAAAAGTATCGCATAATCTTTGTTTGTAGCATAAAGTTGTAAATATACTTTAATGCGCTCTAAGATATAATTTCTATGATTCTTTAAATAAAATACAGGCCAAATAAAAACAAGAACTCATACTTGAGATTTTTATTAAAACAAGAAATTATAATTTTAGAAAGAAAAATGTCATAACAGTAGCTTTTAATACTGAGTATTGCCACCTCTGGCTCTTATGACCCCTCGCATACGGTTTGGCAGAGATTCGATTAACCTCCGTATATAAGCCTGATCCAAATTCTCCCACTCGTCACGGAGAGCATTTGCTAGTCCATGCAGGTCCGCTGGGGCAACATTTTGGGTTCGTATCCGTCTGTGAAGGAGGTCCCACACGTGCTCGATAGGGTTCATGTCCGGACTTACCGCAGGCCAATCTAAAACTGGAATACCAACATCGTTAAGGTATTCCTGGACGATTATTGCAACATGCGGTCGTGCATTATCGTGCATTAACATGAATTCGTTTCCTATAATTGGCGCATATGGTACTACATGTTCTTCTAAAATGTCCGTTATATACCTGTGGGCAGTCAGTGTACCTCTGTCTACTGGTACAAACTCTGTACGACCTGTTAAACAGATGCCTCCCCAAACCATAATAGAGCCACCAGCGAAATTAGGTCTAGGTCTGATATTACACTGCGAATAACGCTCACCGTCTCGTCTGTACACTGAGATACGCCTATCTGAGGTGTAAAGACCAAATCTTGACTCATCTGTGAAGAGTATATTGGCCCAGTCATTAATGTTCCAATTTACATGTTCTCTGGCAAACCTTAAGCGAGCCACTCGGTGGTTTCTAGTGAGACGAGGGGCTGTTACAGCTACTCTAGCTCTTAATCCACTCTGTCGTAACCTATTCCGAATAGTTTGAGTACTCACACGAGTATTTCTGACTCTAGCCAAGTCGTTCTGCAATTGTCTCGCAGTTGCATGTCTTCGACGTAATGCTTGTAGTAGTAAATAGCGGTCATCTTGGCGAGTAGAACATCTTGGACGACCTGGTACAGGTCTTCTACTGTAAATGCATGTTTCCCTATATCTGGCTACGGCTCTAGAAACACTTGACTGATTGATGTTCATCAAATTAGCAACGTATGCTTGAGATCGTCCATCTTCGATTAAAGCAACTATAGCAGCCACTTGTTCTGAAGTTAAATTGCTCATTTTAGTTTTAAAAGCGTTGGTACAGAACTCTGACTTAGCACTTTAAAATTTGTCCGTATAGGAATACTTTCAATAAACAACTGAACAAACCTTACACATATGCATTTTTCTAAATGTGTTCTTTTAGGAAAAAAAAGTAAAAACGCTAAGTTCCATTATTTTGTTAGTGTTTTTATAGTTCACATACACGAGGCAAACTTTTTGTGAACGTATAAAAATATCTTGGTTCATAAATGCCCTTTTTTAGTTTATGCGATACTTTTTTGGCGGAGTGTATATACAGGCTTGCTCATTAGTGCGTCAAAGTTCAATATAGTCTTTAAAAAATAAAACTGAAGGAATTTATTTTATGAAAAGTGGTACAGTAACCAAAAACGCACATTTTAAAAATAATTTGAAGTATACAGGGTGATGCCCTAAAGCGGGGCATCTTCAAAAAAGAATTTTTTTAACGAAACGCCCTGTATATCTTTTGTGTTTTCTTATCTCCTTTAAATTGTGTCTTCAACGATCCCTGGGTTTTTGGTTTAGAGTGACGCATTATAGAGTTATTAACGAAAATTAAAAAAAAATGGTCCTGTCAAAATTTACCATAATAATTAAATAAATGCTTCCTGCTATTAACTGTAATTTTTAATATGAGGAAAATTTTGTACAAAATTTTACCTCGTGTCGGATTTGAACCAGGCATCTCTCGTTTGCCGGACGAGGCCCTGCGGAGAGATGCCTGGTTCAAATCCGACACGAGGTAAAATTTTGTACAAAATTTCCTCATTTTAAAAATTACAGTTAATAGCAGGAAGCATTTATTTAATGATTTCATACTGTAAAATTGCAGTTGCATATACACGCCGTACTGCCGGCTTCACATAAGATCTGTATTTGAGACATTTTCAAATCGAATTATAACCAGTGCCTCGCTAGCTCAATTGGTAAGAGCCTCGTCCATAATGCCTCTCAAATATTTCATTTCCATGGCTTGTATTTTGCTCTTGAGTTTGTTTGTGAGAACCCACGTTTCACTTCCATATGTGAGTATAGGTCTGTATATTGTTCTGTATGCAGTCAAATTAGTTTCGTAGTTAATTTCTTTTTTAAACATAGATGTTTTCTTCATTGAATGGTATAATTTGACAGTTTTGTTAATTCGTTCAGTAATATCTATGTCTTGGTTTCCATTTCTTTCAATTGTGACTCCCAGATATTTATATTCAGATACTTGTTGTATCTTTTCCCCGTCAATATATATTCTTATCTGTTCTTCATTCTCTGCTGTTATCATCATTACTTTCTTTTTCTTCGTGTTAAATTTCATCTTGTATTTTTTCAATACTGCATTCCATTCATTTACATTTTTCTGAAGTTTTCTTCGCTGCTCGCCATGGTAACCAAATTGTCAGCAAATATACATTCCGTGATGTCCACTCGTACTAAGTATCTATATCCTATACTCAACTTTGTTAATTTCGGCTTACATTCTTTCAATACTCCGTCAATAAAACGTTAAATAACAGTGGGCTTAATACACCTCCTTGTCTTAGACCTCCTTTAGTTTTAAACATTTCGGACTTTCTATTTTTACTTATGACATAGTAAGTGTTGTCATTGTACAT
Source organism: Cetonia aurata (assembly GCA_949128085.1). NCBI lineage: Eukaryota > Metazoa > Arthropoda > Insecta > Coleoptera > Scarabaeidae > Cetonia > Cetonia aurata. The sequence goes on along the minus strand of OX421883.1, from coordinate 4,178,351 downwards.
ATTTTTGAAATTTCTAATCAATTTATCATTCACCTTCATTTGTTGTAAACCTATCCAAACTGTTCTTCTAGGGATTTTATCAAACGCTTTTGCAGGTCTAGGAAGGCAAAACATGCTTTTGTCCGACTCAAAATAACTTTTTCTATTATCTGCTTTATTGCGAATATATGATCGTTTACACTTCTGCCTTTTGTAAATGCACTTTGTGATTCCTCCATTGTAGCTTCTGTATATTTCCTTAATCTGTTTTCCAAAATCCTTTCATATGTTTTTGTTACTGTACTTAATAGTGTCAGTCCTCTGTAGTTATTACAATCACGTGCATTTCCGTTTTTTATGTATTAGTACTATTAATCTTATATTCCAAGCTTTTGGTACTTTTTCACCTTCCCATGACTTCTTGAATATTTTCAACATCAGTTCTATTCCATTTTCTCCTAGCACTTTTAACATTTCTGAGGTTATCATGTCATATTCTGGAGCTTTTCCATTTTTTAAAATCCTTATAGCGTCGATTACTTCCTTTTTTGTTATAGGTTCCACTTCATTTGTTTCAGTAATTCCAACGTTTTCAATAGGTGTATCTTCATTATTCGTACTATCCAATTCGTACTATCCTTTGAAATACTGCCGCCACCTGTTCATTATCTCTCTGTCATTTACAATAAGTTACCCTTGTTTGTCTAGTATATTTCCTTGACTCGTCCCTGGTTCATTCCTATTATTTTTTTAATACTTTATAAAATAACTTTTGATTATTTTTTTTTATTAAGTTCCATTTTTTCACAAAAGTTCTCCCAACTTCTCTGTTTTGCCTCTTTCCCAATTTTTTTTGACTTTGTTCCTTTGTTCCTTGTAGGCCTCATATTTAGCCTTAGTGTTGCTTCCTAGGTATTCTTTCCATTTATCCTCTTTTATTCTGATTTTTTTTGAGATCTTGGTTCCACTAAGCTGTCTGTTTTGATTTATTATTACCTTTTCTTTCACCGCACATTTCTTTTGCTGGCTCTAATATTATTTTGATATTGAAATAATAACAACGGTGAAAATATAATTCAAAATATCTCGGAACATCACAGAAACGCTACGGAGAAACACAACTGATTGGCCCGTAGCGTTTGTGTGATGTTCCGAGATATTTTGAATTATATTTTCACGTTTTAATGTGTATGTTTTCGTCAATAATTTTCATTTTAATGTGGTTAAAACAGATTAAAATTTGAGATATAAAAAATAAAAATATATATAAATAAAAAAATTACTCTCTTAATGCACATACAAATTTTGACACATCAATCTTCATATATAACATATAGCAGTCGCCACAAGTGATGGCGAGCGGTGGGAGTAGGTTCGCGCACAGTAGACGGGCACAACGGATTTACCATCGCCTCTGCATATAATTTCTCTATACCATTGGCGTGCAGGTTAATATTGAATAATGCAACGTTAATGTAATTAAAAATTTAATAAAATGGTTTTATTAGTATGGGATATCTCCGGACAATATAAGTATTTTGTTTACTAATTACTACTATTTACAAGTGCCTACCTACTAATTTATTCCTGGAATATATGAACATATGTATATTCACAACAAAAAACAAAAATATTATGTTAATATAATCTTAATGAACTAATAAACATTTAAATCCGATTAACCGTTAAGGGGCACATAATCCCCTGAATTGTTTACCCGGAAACATCAGCGATGATAATAACAAAAAAGGATTATTGTTTAAACGGTTTATTGAATTTAAACATTATAACCTATTAAACAAATTGAAAATTTAATGGATAAAGTTAAACCTCTTCCGCACTAAAATCGTTGTCGTCACTACTACTATCATTATTTACATTTATAATTAAATTTTCGGTCCTGTCGTCAACTAGAGTTTCTGATTGTAAATATTTATTTTCTATATTGGCAATATGGTTGCAGCGTTGTAGCCAATCTTCTGGTAATATTTTTTGAAATTCTTCTTCTGCTAATTTTCTTTTCTTACCAGGACTTCTAAATTTTATTTCAGCGGGATTTGTCGCCCTATGTCCTTCCTGAACAATTCTTTCTATTGTTCGCACTGACACACCGGTTGCTTCAGACACTAACTGTTTTATTTCACTTACATTTGCCGATGTGCTTTTTCTTTTAAAAAAATAATTATATACATTAAAAACCACTTCGCGCGTTTGAGAGTGAACACTTTATGCTCCCCTAACAGAGAGATTTTGAGCCGCCACTGACAAATACTCAGAACGTATTATTGCAGCTAAGTGGGCGTGCACGCTTTTAAAAGCGTCTACAGCGCATCCCTACTCCTCGCCATCACTCGTGGCGACTGCTATACCTTTGACATTTTTATTTGCCAGAAGATGGTCTAATAGACCGAAACATGTCGCAATAAAATATATTAAAAATAAAAAGGATTGGAATACGAACTCACCGTTGTTATTATTTTAATATCAAAATACATTACACCAATCCCCTGGGACACTATAGATCTAATATTATTTGTTTAAAACTTTTCCAAAGTCCCTCCAGATTTCTATTTTCTACTTCCCTCAATTTCATTATTGTATCCTCTACACTCTACACTATCCGTGTATTTTCCGGCTATTTTTTGATGCCTTAATTTATAACTTCTTATTGCTCTGAATTCCACTTTCTTCTCTTTCTTCTTCCTTTCCATGTTTTTTACCTTCTTCTTGATCTTCCCAAGCAGCATATAATGATCAGTATTTAATTCTGGCCCTCTCATTACTCTTATGTCTTTTATTTCTTTTTCAACGAGGATATAGTCTATAATTGACAATTCATTATTTGATCCCCTTCTTGTATATTTATGTATATGTATGTGTTGGTAAAACGTATTTCGAACTCTTCATTATAAACCTTCATCAATTTTATACAGGCTGTCTGTAAAAGGTCTTTACACACTCCTACCACATATTCCTTAGACCAAAATAAGCCGATTTAAGCAAACTTATCTTAGTCCAAAGTCGCTTACTTTGGGCGCTATGCGGCCTTAAAGTTAAAATTTTGAAATCCTTTTTTTTATTATAAATTCAAAACGGCTTATGCGATTTTAATAAGATTTGGCATGGTCAGTTAGTATTATTGGACGAATGTTTTGAGAAAATTTCAAGAAAATACTAATACCGGAAGTGAATGAAACACGCATGACCATTATAAAAATTAACATAATTTTTTTTGCTGTCTATAGTAGAGACACGAAATAATTTTGATTCGATAGAGTATTCAAAAGCGATCAAATTATGTCTCTTGTAAAATTTTCTTATTTTTATTCGTTTTCGAGAAAAACGAAAAAAAGTGCTTATGGTCGTACGATCGAAAAAAGCAAAAAGTAATCCAGTCACCTATGATTTCTATCATAAACAAATGAATTTCGCATGACTAAAACTACTGCTCAAATAAAGACTACAAGTAAACGAATAGGGTTAGTAAAAGTTCACGGTTTCGAAGATTCTGGGTAACTTATTTACTACAAAAACGACACTCTTTATAAGAATTGATTACTCTAATGGTTTTTGCGAAATTTGTATTTTAATAATTCGCATCAGCTTATTTTACACAAAAATTATTAACAAAATTAAATAACTGAAACATGAACACAAATAATAAATATGTCACAAAAACTGTTGAAAGTGTTCTCCATTTACACGCACACAAAGATTTATACGACGAAGGAAATTAAACTGTACTCTTTGCAAAATTTCTCCATCACCTCTAAGGTCACTTATGGCATGTTCAATACGTTGCCATAGTTGTGCTTCATTAGCCACAGGTGTCTTGTAAACCACGGACTTAAGATGCCCCCATACAAAAAAATCAGCGGGAGTTAAGTTTGGAGAACGTGGAGGCCAATTTACAGGAGCGTCATTACCTCTACCTATCCATTTGTTTGGGTATACTTGATTTAGGTAGTTTCGAACATCTACTGAAAAATGTGGTGGAGCTCCATCGTGCATGTACCACATATCTCTCCGAAGTTGTAGAGGTAAATCGTCTAACAAATCTGGCATTGTATTTTGTAAAAATTGCAAGTAGATGTCTCCCGTTAATTTTTGTGGAAGAATAACAGGACAAACAATAAAATTGCAAATTATTCCAATCCACACATTAAGTTTAAATTCGTGTTGAAAATAATTTATCTTTATGGCATGCGGGTTTTCAACTGCATAAACGTGTTCGTTATGGAAATTAGTTACCCCTCTTCTTGTGAAACAAGCTTCATCCGTAAAGAAAATAGTGTTGCCAAAGTTTAAATCTGCTTCTCTTTGCCCATTAACAAAGCGACAAAAACCCAGGCGCATCTCGGGATCATGTTCTAAAAGATCTTGAACTGCTATTTTATGGTATGGATATAGCCACTGTTCTCTTATTACTGCGTCAACGACATCTTTACATACTCCTACTTCCCTACCTATTCGTCTAGTACTTATTTCTGGATCTTCTTCAACACGTTTTAAAATTGCTTCTTCAACTTCAGGAACCCTTACAAAACGCTGCCTTCCATAATCAGCGGTTGCAAGAGCAAAGCGACCGGTCTCCCGAAGACGTCGCTCAACGGCAGCAAACGTTGGGTGATTTGGTATTCGACGATTTGGAAACCTTTCAGAATACACCCTAACACTCTCGAGTATTTCCTTCACAAAATCCAAATACCAATAGCATATCGGTATATTCTGCATTGGTGTATTGTAAGGCCATGATCAATCACGAAAAGTTAAGCTTTAAGGTATTTTAGATTTGACACTATTATTATTTAGCCATGCGAAATTCATTTGTTGATGATAGAAATCATAGGCGACTGAATTACTTTAAGCTTTTTTCGAACGCACGACCGTAAGCACTTTTTTTCGTTTTCCTCGAAAACGAATAAAAATAAGAAAATTTTACAAGAGACATAATTTGATCGCTTTTGAATACCCTATCGAATAAAAATTATATCGTGTCTCTACTATAGACAGCAAAAAAAATTATGTTAATTTTCATAATGGTCATGCGTGTTTCATTCACTTCCGGTATTAGTATTTTCTTGAAATTTTCTCAAAACATTCGTCCAATAATACTAACTGACCATGCCAAATCTTATTAAAATCGCATAAGCCGTTTTGAATTTATAATAAAAAAACCATTTCAAAATTTTAACTTTAAGGCCGCATAGCGCCCAAAGTAAGCGACTTTGGACTAAGATAAGTTTACTTAATTCGGTTTATTTTGGTCTAAGGAATATGTGGTAGGCGTGTGTAAAGACCTTTTACAGACACCTTATATAACTTTGTGTTTTAGTATTGGAGAATAATTATTGTGAAAAGTTTAAAAATGACAATAAAAGAACATATTAAAATAAAAAGAAACATAATTCTTTTTAATCACTGTCTGTGCACGAAGTAATACTTGCATCAACCTTTTGAATAACAGCTTTTATTATAAACTAAATCTAATAACAATATCATTAGATCTAGACGAGTTAGTACACTTACTTATTATCGATATTTCTACACTTGACGTAATCTTTTCCTCCACTCCACGTGTCCTCATTACGACAGCGGAGATATTTTTTATTTGTTTCGTCCCCTGATGCCTGACGATTCGAACGCGTCGATTATATACGCCACGTCCATTCCTACTGACATCAACCCTCCCTGACGTGGTGGACACGCGTTTTTCTCGTGTTTCTTTTATACGATATCCGATGTTACTTTTTTAGAATCACGGCCGACATGTATTGATCAATTTTAATAGGGAAAGCCGGCGACCGAGCGAGCCAACTCGCCCTCCTCTACCTCGGAATCCAAGACCGAACGACCGAATCGCTATCGAATATTCATTTTTTGTCTTGTGAATAGTACGTCACCTCTGCGTTGTTGTTTGTCGAATTTGTGTCTCTCGATTTTCCTCTTATTTTCTCGCGCTTCATTCAAGAATGCAGTATTGCTGCTACATCGTTAACCATAAAATTCGTGGGTGTCGATAAAAACTGGATTTTTCACCTGCGCTGAACGGCACCGAAAAATTCCCCGTCAGATTCAGTCAGAAGAAAACCGAACACATTAAGAGGATTGTGTAATTTCATTCGTTGATGCCTAGCCATTTAGATAGCTTTAATAAAATAATCTGAACTCGTGCCTGGCTTATAAAACCGTCTTTACAGATCTCCGACAATAAATCTAATTAATGGACTTTCACTAAATACGGATAATTTTATAAGCACATCGGCAGGTGTGTATATATATTTTAACGGGCAACGGAAACTAGCTTTCTTCGGCGTTGGAACGCACGAGAAAAAACGATAATAATTATGTAACGACAAAGTTCTTTTTATTGCTTTCTCGTGTATTGTCCTAAATTAGTTGCCTTGTCTAAAAACGAATGCTTGTCCTATGTGGAAATGGTTATGATAAGTTTTTATTTTGTTCCAGAAAAACCGGGGTTCCAGCCTCCATACGGAGGTATAGATAATGGAATGGTGAGTAATTTTATACCCATATTTTTACTGTTTTACTTACTGTTAAGAGAAATACAAAGAAACGAAATCCTGGGATATCACCGTTTATCGATAAAAGCGGGAAAACGCGTAAACCTTTTCAAAAATTTAAATTTTTGACGATTTTCGGTGACGGGTCGACAATGCGAGGCCAATCCCCGCGCGCCGGCGAGAAGGGTCAGATGATGTAACATTTCCGGTGATCAGGTAGTCGTGCACCGGACATCAAACCATCGAAACCTTGAACGAGGATGAATTTGGTGTGATATAAGCACAAAGGGGATCGAAGAAATCAGATAATGATAACACAGATACACAATATTTACCAAACTATTTAATTTAATTTTGTAATTGAACACAATATTGTGTATCTGTGTTATCATTGACTGAATTAGAATTGTTTTATGATAAATTTCTTTCGATAAATAGGACTCTGTAATAACTTTCAATAAATTGAACTCTGTAATAATGACGTTTCTTAAGCATTGAGTGAAGGGATTGTAAAGAAACGCAATCGTACACAGTTTGAAGGATCGGACATATAGGTGACGCGTCAAGTCTTATGAGATTTCTGAGTTCTTCGTGTCAAGTCTGGACGGTTACGTCTTTTAATGATTCCTTTACTTATCCCAATTACATAAGTTATTTCCAATAAAGTTTTACATTAACGTTATCAATGATTATTGGGTAAGATAGATTATTATAAAAAATTCCAACAACATATAGCTTTCACGAAAAGAGGAAAATCAGCAAGTTATCCGTTAAATATTTTATTTTTATCACGTTCTATATTTTTAAATAGATATTGCCATTTTTTGCATGTATAAAATGAGTAATACGCTTCATGTACAACGTGGGATAAAAGCACTGAATTAAAAAAAAAAAATTCAACCCACTTTCTTTTTTTTTATTGTAAAAATGCTGAAATGTGCCGCTTTTATTTTTAAAAAAGAGTTATTCACATGTGAGATTTACCTACCGACTCCTATTTCCTTTTTTGTTGTGACGTCAACCCAAAAAGTATGTTTTTGGTCGTGTTGTTGAAAAACGAGTTGAGCAGATAGGATAAGTATTTGTGTTATTCAGTATGCATTGATTGGTATTATTTAGAAACAAGCAGAGGGAGTGAAATCGGAAATCGGTGTCGTTGACAATGCGTCAATATTGTTCACATATGAGTAGAGTGGAAGCGATGGACATTGATGCTATGCAGAAGCGAGTAAAAGTAGTAAAATGGACATAGGGGTTGTTCAGATTGCATTGCTGTTGTGCAGAAATGAGCTGACGGGGTTCGGAGGGCATTGATGATTTGCACAAACGAACAGAAAGGGTAGAATAGACAATGACATTATTCAGAATGCATTGGTGTTGTTCAGAAAAGCCGAGAAGGTGGGATGAGCATTGATGTTGTTCAGAAACGAGAAGAATAGATGGGATGAGCGTTGGTGTTATATAGAACGCACTGATGATGTTCTTTAGCCACGAGTAGCTGTTCTTCAAAATGCATTGGTGTAGGGCAGAAATGAACGGGAAGAGATGGGCATCGCTGTTGTTATAAACGCATTCTAAAACCTATTCTACCGGGTAAAAGAGAGCGACTACAAGAGAAAATGCCACATTCTGTAGAGTGGTGCGTTCTAGATGGAACGCGGACTTGGGTCTCTAATTTCATGTATATGCAGTCAATGATAATAATGATGACAATTGGAAGTCCCATTTTATTAATTTGATATTATATTATTGGTTTTTTTTTTTTTGGTGTGGGAAACCACTCGGCACCGACGCATGGGTTCAATGTGCATCGGTAGTATTCTTCTCCTTCTTCCCCTCATTTCCAGTTCTTGGTTCTCCTTCTCGCTCATGATATCCTTTATCATCCCGTGTATACAGTGCCCGTTTTTCTCACACTCTAGCATTATTTGGTATCAGTGTTCCAGGTGTCAACGCACAGCCCAAAGTCCTGTGTGCTTTATGCATTTATTTAATGATTTCACACTGTAAGAAAAATTGCATTTTGCAACAAATTAATCACCAATTATCTAAGTGAGCTATTGTAAACATGATTTACGAAGTTTGTAAAACTAATATTAAATCCAATATTACATTTGCATTAGTGAAAAGGGAAATAATAAGACAATACTAATTTGATAACTAGAAAAGGGCAATAAGCTGCTATACGTAACATTGATTTGCTTTTATTCATACTTATTTTTATATCGAAGCATCAGATAAACTATAAATTCCAGTGACAGAACTCATAAGGAATATGAAAAGAAAAAAAAAAGAATGAAAAGGAGCTTTAAAAGCCAATAATCAAATAAAATAACAAAGATAGATTCTAACAATCCTAACAATAGTAAATGAAATACCTAATCATCGGTAAATAGCATTTCACTGAAAAAATATTCATGTTTAGGATAATTATTAATCATTAATTCATAAAATTCCATCCGATGGTAAATAAAAATAAGACAATAACGATTGAACAACTAAAATAACACAATAACTGTGTGTAGTAATAATTTGATTTTAGTCTTATATATATATATTTTTAGTCTCACTTCTTAATATTGACTAATTTTCAATCCGCAAACTTATTTATATTTTCCAATATCAGCATTTTATTTTCGTAAATTTTAAGTGTTAAGATGAAATTATTGACAATATTTGATTCCTTTAGTTATATTTTTGGTACTACTTTTCATTATCCTATTAAATTTTAACCCGATAACCTATTTAATTCTGAAGATATCGATATTATTTTTAAATAGAACGAAATCTTGGAATTTTGCTTACACTTAAACATTAAATCGTACAAAAGAAGAGAGAAGAGATAAAGCAGCGACTACATTCCTGCGTCTCCCCCACAATCCCCCGACCTCAAAAGACGTTCAGTCAATTTCTCCCCGGAAACAATTTCGCCCGAGAAAGAGAGGAGAGAAGCACCGGAATACACGACTAGGGATAATTGAATATAACACATTTTATCTTTGTAGATGCGACATGATTTACTGAACACCATAAAGGTTGTCGTTAAGCCCTCTTCCGCTTCTCCGCTGCCGCCGACTACGATGCTACGATCCGGGGTTTTTATTACTCCCGGAACCCTCTTCCGCGCACCGGAATTACTACTTTTGTCTCTCCAAAGTTACTTACCGGCAAACTTCACCGTTTATTCCCCGCTCGAGAACGTCTTTCCTACTTCCCCTCTCCTCTTTTGCGTCTCCGTTGGTCTTTTCCGAGAGCTTGATACTTGTTCGGAGGTAAAATATACGAGGGTTATAGAATATTTATTACAAATAGCAAAAGTGTAAAGAAGCGGTATTTAATATATTCAAAATATACATTGTCGTACACAGCACCAACAAGAGTTCACATAATAAAGGGCAAAGATATTTAAAAGGTATATTTAACTAATAAACAAGTATAAGAATCAGTGTAACTACTTCATGACAACCATGTTTGACACGTATACTCTAAAATCTAAAATTCTCCTTTCAAATAAATGTTTTTCTCCCCAAAAGTTTGAATACAACGTCTGCAGTGTTAGAAACAATAAATATTGCACAGCCCTCGTAACAGTGGAGCGACATCTACCGAGGCAACCCGGAACACGGTAGCGTTCACTTTTTCGAAGGGGCAGTAAAATGAGTGATGGCCAGAGTTATAATTCCTTCCCGGTTCCTCTTCTTGTTGTTTAATGTGTGTTCTCCACTCGGCGAATGAGTTTCTTTGCTTTCGGGAAGTTGTTTCGCTTTTGTTCGCCGTGCGAGTTACAGTAATTTGTTTTTATATTTTATGTGGCTGGTTATACTGCTACCTATTTAGTCGACATGTACAAGGAGAAATTGAAGAGCCGTTCGGGAAATTAAAAATACCGCTCCTTCGGATTTGCAACTATAAATTTTGTGATTATTTTGTTATCTGTAACGACATGTGCATATACATGGTTAATTCGGATTTAATCCATTATTTAGCGTAACAGTCAACAGCACAGTTTAGTAGCTTATGTTTACCTACGTTAAATTAAGTTTTTTTGATTTAGGATATACACTCCGCCAAAAAAGTATCGCATAATTTAGTTTTGAATCATAAAAGTATCGCATAATCTTTGTTTGTAGCATAAAGTTGTAAATATACTTTAATGCGCTCTAAGATATAATTTCTATGATTGTTTAAATAAAATACAGGCCAAATAAAAACAAGAACTCATACTTGAGATTTTTATTAAAACAAGAAATTATAATTTTGGAAAGAAAAATGTCATAACAGTAGCTTTTAATACTGAGTATTGCCACCTCTGGCTCTTATGACCGCTCGCATACGGTTTGGCAGAGATTCGATTAACCTCCGTATATAAGCCTGATCCAAATTCTCCCACTCGTCACGGAGAGCATTTGCTAGTCCATGCAGGTCCGCTGGGGCAACATTTTGGGTTCGTATCCGTCTGTGAAGGAGGTCTCACACGTGCTCGATAGGGTTCATGTCCGGACTTACCGCAGGCCAATCTAAAACTGGAATACCAACATCGTTAAGGTATTCCTGGACGATTATTGCAACATGCGGTCGTGCATTATCGTGCATTAACATGAATTCGTTTCCTATAATTGGCGCATATGGTACTACATGTTCTTCTAAAATGTTCGTTATATACCTGTGGGCAGTCAGTGTACCTCTGTCTACTGGTACTAACTCTGTACGACCTGTTAAACAGATGCCTCCCCAAACCATAATAGAGCCACCAGCGAAATTAGGTCTAGGTCTGATATTACACTGCGAATAGCGCTCAACGTCTCGTCTGTACACTGAGATACGCCTATCTGAAGTGTAAAGACCAAATCTTGACTCATCTGTGAAGAGTATATTGGTCCAGTCATTAATGTTCCAATTTACATGTTCTCTGGCAAACCTTAAGCGAGCCACTCGGTGGTTCCTAGTGAGACGAGGGGCTGTTACAGCTACTCTAGCTCTTAATCCACTCTGTCGTAACCTATTCCGAATAGTTTGAGTACTCACACGAGTATTTCTGACTCTAGCCAAGTCTTTCTGCAATTGTCTCGCAGTTACATGTCTTCGACGTAATGCTTGTAGTAGTAAATAGCGGTCATCTTGGCGAGTAGAACATCTTGGACGACCTGGTACAGGTCTTCTACTGTAAATGCCTGTTTCCCTATATCTGGCTACGGCTCTAGAAACACTTGACTGATTGATGTTCATCAAATTAGCAACGTATGCTTGAGATCGTCCATCTTCGATTAAAGCAACTATAGCAGCCACTTGTTCTGAAGTTAAATTGCTCATTTTAGTTTTAAAAGCGTTGGTACAGAACTCTGACTTCGCACTTTAAAATTTGTCCGTATAGGAAGACTTTCAATAAACAACTGAACAAACCTTACACATATGCATTTTTCTAAATGTGCTCTTTTAGAAAAAAAAAAAGTAAAAACGCTAAGTTCCATTATTTTGTTAGTGTTTTTATAGTTCACATACACGAGGCAACCTTTTTGTGAACGTATAAAAATATCTTGGTTCATAAATGCCCTTTTTTAGTTTATGCGATACTTTTTTGGCGGAGTGTATTTATATATAGAGAGTAGCCGTCACTCTAGTTGATAGTAGTCTGGATTTGGGCACTATGGTATTATAGATTCTATCTTGCAAACATACGGCGTCTCTTTCTAAAGCATTTCGTTATAATGGCCTTTTGAAATTACAGACATATTTCGATTTACGGCTTTACAATTTCTTCTCGCTATACGGTCGAAAAATGGATAGGACCCTACAAACATATGATATCTGATTTAGTAGTTATACTTTATGCATTATTTTTAATAGATTTGTAATTTTTGACATACAATAAGTGACAGAATTGAGTGGACATAGTATTATATTTTATTATTAATTATTTGTTTTATGATGTTGTATATCATTACATAAGTATCATTAAAATTTATAGTTTAATTAAAAATCGCATAGTGTCCACTCAATTCTATCGCTGACTGTATGTACTTTTTGTTTTTTTAATGTACTTACAAAGAGGAAAAACTTTGTTAATATGCGTTTTACAGAAAAAATGTATTCTTTATGAAAATATTCTGCTTTCCCCAAATCGCCCAAAAACATATTTAGACTTGACTGCTATGTAGCTACACTTATTTATAAATGCAACATTATTGCGGCTGATATTTTTATTTTTTAACTAAACAATAATCATTTCATGAAATGAACAAGTAAATAAGTACCAATTTCTTAACTTGGAACAGATCTAACAATCGCTAATAAATATAGCATCCACCGCATCCCGTTTTAAGTGCTCTGAATTATGCTCTATTGCTCTACCAAAGGTAAACACTTTTTCTTTAACGCACCCCACAAAAAGAAAAGATATCCGTTGGTGTGATGTAATTCAATAGAGTCAAAAGCAGAAAGAAAATTCAGCTGATCGAGCCGGCCGGCCATTCAACTGAGCGTTTTCTGCCAATCCATTTCCCATGAAATCAACGATTTAAACATTTTTTGTATCAAGGGAGTTGAATGAGCTGGATATCTTTCTGTTGCTAATAAATGTTTCCTCGTATGTCAAAGTGAATGTTATGCAACTGAGCTAATAATAAAAAAACAAAGCGTGTTGATTTAAATTTTGTTGTTTAAAATACAGACCAATAATATCACAATAGAAAATACTACATTGGTTTCTTGGCCGTATTTTAAACTGTCGATTCACTGCAGCCCAATGTCTTTCTTGTATTCTGAGAAGATACGTCACCGTTAGCTAAAAATATTTGAAAAAAGGTGCTATCTTGGACGCACTCTTCTCTAACCCATAAACAAAAATCTAAACTTTTAGTATCACTGTTATTGTGGGTTTATAAGGCAATATTTTATTATTCTTATAAATTTTTTTTTAACTTTTTATGGAACAGTTGAGATATTATAAACCAGAAGAAAATCGATTGAAAAAAAAAAGATACCAGCTTAAATGAATTCCAAACCTCGTTTTCAACTTTGCGCTTTTGAACAATTTTTTCATGTGTCGATAAAGCTGCTGTGGAAAGCTACTGTGAAGGCCCTAGGCAAGAAAAACCAAGTATTTTCCTATTTGAAAATTGATTTTGAATTGAAATTCGTAAAATTTCTAATGAGGCCAAAGCTTAATGTGCAACGTGCAAGAATGAAACTTGAAGAAAGTTGTTTTTTTTCTTCGTATGTTTTTCCACAATCAAAATTGTGTTGTCTCATTCTAGCAAGCTTGCTAATATACATATTGCAAGCGATTAAACTCAATAAGTTATCGAAAAAATTAATATATTCAGAAAATGTGAAATTTGGATTCTTTCACTCAATCATCTTTTTTATTTTTCGGTCGATTTTCTTCTTGTTAATGTTATTTTTTGCATAATAGTATTGGTTTTACCTATATACTTACAGAGAAACCGGACGTTTTTTTTTCAGTTTCTATTTTTGGGTGGCCATAGAATCAGTTTAAAGATTTAATTTTTGTTGAAATCTGAAATATTTTCATCGATATTTTTTGAATCGCCTGACCAATTAAAGATTCTATCATATTTGTTTATCACTTTAATATCTCTCATTTTGTACCAAGAACAACCAAATCGAACTCATCTAGCTCCAGATATGGTTTTAGTTAAGTGTAAGGAGGTCAAAGATCTCAAAAAATCTCAATATCTCAAACTCTGGTCCATAAAAAAAAATTAACATTGAGTTTCTAATTCAGCAGGAAAACATCCATAAGAAAAGTAGTATTCATTTCGTAAACTAGTGTTATCATTAAAACTTGTGAACCAGGTGTTATCTATACAAATAGATACACTTAAATAATTAATGGTACTTATTTACCAGAATATCTTTAAGCAGAATATTTGATAAAGAACAACTTTTCTTGTTAAAAAGTATATTAACAAAGTTGTTTCTCTTTGCAAGTCCATCCATGGGTACCTGTATGTGTAGTACTGTATAAGGTCAAACAAAATAAATTTCTATTCTTTTTATGGAAATAAATAATTCGCTATACGGCATTCCATTTTACAGCCACGTTTTAAAGAACGTATCCCGGCGGCCGTATAACGAGTGATAGGTGTACTTTGAGATATTTCATTCTAAAGGAGAACACGTAGAATTTATATTCAAAAAATTGCTAAAATAAAATAGAAAATTATGTATTTGCTTAAAATAACGTTTCTTAAACATCAAAACTACATTTTAGAATTTTATGGATTTACAATTCATCTTGCATGGCTCCTATTTCAGATATACTCTTTTGGTAATGTTTATATTTAACTTTCATATTTGATATAAGTACCACGGACGACATAAAAAACGGGGACAAGTCTAAATACCGAATTCAGCATTATTTAACTATTGTATATATGGTACTTTCAATGTATTCCTATATTTGTTTCTGTAGTAACAAGTGAAATAATGTGATCATGTTCATTTCATTGTCATTTAATTTGTCAATTTTACATTTTAGGAACATATTATTACGTTTTAAACATTATACATTAAAGAAATAAAAAAATGCTAATATTTTGTAAAGCCTCCGTTTTGCTCAATAACGCTCTGAAGACGTCGTGGCATTGAATAAATTAAAGCTTGTGTGTATTCCGCTGCAATTTCTTCCCAAATGTTTTCGATTGCTTGCCACAGCTCTTCTGAATTTTGGGGTCTAAAATTGGCATTATAAATTTTCTTCACCATACTACCCCAAACATTCTCAATGGGGTTCAAGTCAGCACTGTTTGCCGGCCAAGGTAATACAGGCACTTCGTTCTCTTCAAACCATTCCGTAACAACATGTGAAGTATGAATAGGGCTGTTGTCTTGTTGAAATATAAAATTTCCATCAAATATTTGTGTTATAGAAGGTAGCATTATGTTGTCTAATATGGTTCTGTAAAGATTTCCTGTTAATCGTTCATCTATTCTCCAGCAAATCCCCGGTCCATTAACGCTGATCCAAGCCCAAACGTTTATACTGAAACGTCCACTTTAATTTGTTGAACGTATTCATGCGAATACCTGTTACTGTTGCGTGGTCTATATAATCTTAATCGACCGTTATGACATGATTGAAAGATCTTTTCATCTGCAAAATGACACTATCCCAAAAATTATTGTCCCTATTAACATATTCTTCTGCAAACTCCAGACGTCGTTGTTGATGAACTTGAGTTAGGAACCCTTTTCTTGCAGCAGAATAGTTTCTTAAATTAGAATTTTTAATACGACGAAGCTGTTCTATTCGACGCAGGAAAAGCAGTTTCCTCTTTTGCTGTTACTGCGGTAGAAAATGGATTATCTCTGAGGTAATAAGTGCTGCATCATTATCCGCTGTAGTAATCCTTGTTCTTCCAGATCCAATATATCTTGATAATCTTGCTTCATTAACCCATCTTTGCTTAATTCTCAGGATAGTATTTTTACTTTTGTTAAACTCTTGGGCAACTTGTCGTATTGACCACCCGTTTTCCAACATTGTCACTACTCTTGCTTTATTAACTGTGCTTAAATGTTGAGGCATTTTCAATTAGATTATACACAGAATGAAATAGATAAGTCAAAATTACAGAATTATTAAAAAAATTTCTATGGCAACGATTTCCTAAATACACCTATCACAATATAACAATTTCAGTGTACCCATTTTATTTGGCGCCGGTGGTACCTATTCCTTCCGAGTAAGTAATTTTTTTTTTATTTATTTACAATGTTTATATTTTATTTGCCTCTTTCTGTTATACGTGTGTATTTTTCACTTTGATTTCTGTTGGAGTTCTCCAGAATTTTGCACAGCCTCTGTGATATCACTGTGTATATACAAAACGACCTCTGAGCCACCAACTGAAATGCTAATCTATACACGGCATCGTTAAACGTTAAGTGTGTACCGGCATCGTTGCAACTATAAGAGCCCAGCATGCAATTGATAGATATGCAACAGCACTTGAATCTAGATAATCGAACATTACGAACGTATGCCTGTATCCATATATATACATATACATAATGTAGTAAATATGTATACCTACGTAATACATATTGTTGTACATTACTATAATGTGCGTAGCATGTGGTCCATTGCGAACAGCTCAATTCGATCAGATTTAGAAATTTCTAACCAATACCATATATGTAGAGGCACTTACCTATGCAAAATGATTTGGTTTAGTAATACTTCAAATAATATATGTAGGTATATTGGAAGATGAATTATTAATTTACTATAGTGGGAACTTTTCTGGTTAGTTTGGGAAAGGAAGAAAACTTTTATTTTTAAGAGGAATATTCGGTATCTTTGTTTTGCCAAGAATTAATCTAAAGGAAAAAATTGCGGAATCGCATTTTGATGTTTCATCAACCCTACACACGAAGAAATATGGTGATAGATTTGCATTTGAGGGGAAGCGATCGAATAAAGTGTCAGTAATGGTTTATTAATTCACGTTTTGGTGTCACCTTAACTCCTTTCCTTAGTTAAACCATTCATCAACAGTAAAAGTTTTCCGATTGAAGTTAATATTATCACCATCATGGTCTGCGGAAAGTTTGAGGGCGTGGTTTCCGAGAGGATGCAAGTCGCACTCAAACTGGTGGAGAGATGGTGTCAAGAAGAAGGGTTAAATGTAAACTCTCGGAAGACGACAATCGTTCCGTTTACTTGGAGGAGGAAACTTCCAAAACTACAGTGTCCAGCCATCTTCGGCTCGAAGATAGTGGTCTCTAGTGAGGTTAAATACCTAGGTGTTATTTTGGACGCAAAACTGACGTACAAATCTCACCTTGAACAAGTGTCGAACAAAGCCACAAAGGCATTTTGGGCCTGCAGAGGAATGTTTGGTAAAACGTGGGGGCTAAAACCGGCAATGATGCACTGGCTGTACACGAAGGTCATTGTACCCTCCATAACCTATGCCTCGTTAGTCTGGTGGCATAAGGCTAGTCTGGGCTACGCGGTAAACGCGCTCAGCAAGGTCCAAAGGATTGCCTGTTTAGGCATCACGGGAGCCATGTCCTCGACGCCGACTGCGGCCATGGAGACCATTCTTGGGCTTCCTCCGCTTCAGTTGGTGTTGCGGTCAGAAGCTACCCTGGCAGCTTACAGAGTAAAATGTAGCGGGCGTAAAGGTTTCTCTGGTAAAACTGGAGACCATACCAGCATTTTCAACTACATCGAACAAACAGTACCTCTGTCCACTAGGGCGGACAAGATTCCGCCTGTCTTCAGCTTCACTAGGAAATACTCCGTAGACATTTCCAACAGTGAGGTCTCCAAAGCATACATTCACAGACCGAGGCGATGTTATCATCGCTGGTTTGTGGATGCCTCGAAGACGCCGAACGGCACAGGCATTGGGATCTGGAGAGATGGAGAACCGAATGGCGAAGCCATCAGCTTAGGGGGCTCCACTTCCATCTTCCATGCTGAAGTTATAGCCATCCAGACCTGTGCAGAGAGCATCTTAAACTGCCCGCATGGGAATGGATCGGTCGAAATTTTTTCCGACAGCCAAGCTGCCCTCAGGGCACTACAGGCTGTCAAATTTGCTTCCGAAGTGGTACTGAGGTGCCATAGGAAGCTTGAAGAATTGGCGGAGCATCACAGCATTACGCTGAGATGGGTGCCTAGTCACTCTGGGATTAGAGGCAACGAAATTGCTGACAAACTAGCTAGAGGCGCCAGTGGTCTACCGTTCACTGGTCCAGAACCGTTGTGCGGGAGTTCCTATGGCGGTATCAAAGCCTTTGTCAGATCTCAACTCGCTGTTAGTCACCGCTCCTATTGGAATGGACTAGTCGGCGTGAGACACTGTAAAATCCTCGGTTTTTATCCGGGCGACGAAAGACTCCGCAAGGCAGTCTCTATGAGCAGGGCCAGACTGAGACTTCTTACGGGAGTCCTAACGGGCCACTGTTCATTAAATAAGCATTTGCACCGAATGGGGCGAGTGGACTCTCCCCTGTGTAGAAACTGTGGGAGAGCAGAAGAAACTCCTGTGCACCTCCTTGCCGACTGCCCGGCAGTGGACAGGGAGAGACGGAGCTGTCTAGGGGTCGCTCGATTGGACGAACCCAGTATAAGAAAATTAACTCTCGACCAACTTGCGGACCTGTTTGTTCAAGACAATAGGTCTTAAGGCCGAGCTGCCTCACGGGGTTAAACCTGCCCATGAAAGCAAAAAAAAAAAAAAAATATTATCGATGTTATACATACAGGACTTCCAATGGTAGTTCCTTCACGTTCAGATCTAACACCATATTTTTTATGTGTAATTTACAAGAGAACACAGGCAAGTGGTGGTGACCGATTTAAATGAAGCGTAGTGGGTTTATAGACTGATGTATTGTAGGAAGAACGGTAACTTTCTTAGCTGCTAAATCATCGCCCGCTTTCGGGCTACCCTTCGATATTTGCTTTAATATCTTCAAAACTATGAGAGATATCAAAAAAAAGTTAGGATAAATATTTAACTGCTTTAGTAGTACTAACAGATGGCGATAATAGTTTACCCGTCACAATTGTTGTTTATCGGCAACAAGGCCACCCCTCATATTTATGTCAAATTTGAAAATTTTTATTTGCTAAGAAAATACCATAGATTATGTACAATTCATTCATATATGTATATTAATCACGCCACAAAATAACTAAATATATAGAAAAAAAGTAAAATATTATCCACGATAAAGGCCTTTGCAGATGGGCGCTGCTAGCAAAATATGAAATTGATTATCCTTCTTTTAAATCAAGCCATTGGTGGGTATGGCATTTCAAAAAAGTACATAGAATTGTTTCACGGGAAAGAAAGTTTATCACATGATCCACTCATAACGATGTTGACAAATTACGTTCCACGGCAGAACGATTTGTTAATGAAATTAAACGGAATTTCAAATATTAAGAAAAAACAATTCTAGAAATTTAAAACAAAAACTAATTAATCACAAATAACTAACAAAACACTTGCATAACTTTTCACTGTATTTTTATTTGCACTCGCCTTTCTTTGTATTCGTCGCTTAGATTTAACCGCGTGCACTCCCTGGATAAAATTAACTCCTACCCAATCGCAGCGTCATATTTAAATACCGCGCGACCCATTCGAGAAGGTTCGAGCACACCTCGGGGCCACTAGAATCCAATCTGGAACAATCGCGGCTCTTTCATTCACGCGTTGTAAACAACAAACTGCTCTGCCATCTGCCGTTGCGTACATACGTACTACACATATATGAAACAGGTGACTCGTTCATGAAACTTGTGCGGGCTGAAGATGTGTAAAAAGTTGGGACATATCGAGCTACTTGTCGTGGTACTAAAAATTGTAGGTGATTTAGAATTTCTGAACAGTTAATGCTACCATGTATAATGTTATAAAGAAACATAAGAACACTCGCTGACCTTCGCGTCTCCAAGGAATTCAAGCAAAAAAAACGTTACACTAATCTGCCCTGTGAAATACCTCTCTCCTATTTACGATAAATACATTTTTATGGCGGTAATCCCTCAGAAGTAACACATTTATTTTTTGTTAACTATCCCGAGAGCCATATTGTTAAGCCAAGTACTGTTTGTAACACGGTTATACGTTTCGAAGCAACATTTTCTTTAATAACTGATAAAACCAAAATTGTTGCGGATAAGAATATGAATGATTCAGAGATTCAAATACAACGTGCTTTGATCGAATTAAATTCTACTATGTCATCTTGAGAAATTTACCCGTATATTACCTACCTGCACGCTGAATAGATAGAGTAAAGTATTGGTTTAACATATATTAAGAATTAGAACAAATAAATCAATTGTTAAATTAACGTTATTCAAGCGAACTCACCGCAACATGAGCACGTTAAATAAACAGTTGATAAATGTTAAAATGGCATCATAAATTGGTAAAGCAATCACTTCGCTCTGTAAGAGCAGTAACAGTTGCTTTTCGTGATCAATTCAACATTTCATTCTAGTTGAAACGACTATGTATAAAGCTTTTAATACTTTAAACAACCCTGCAAACACATTGCTCAATAATTAATTAATTAATACTAAAAAATGCGGTTTTATATTTCATTTAACATTTTGTTTTGGGTGTAGTGATAAATCATCTCGCACTTATTAAGTAATAATTTCCTTTAGTGAAATGTACAGAACATACTACATAAGAACAAGTTAGGCGGTTTATATCCGTTAGAAATAAGTCGCAACGTTCCCTTTGTTTCCCTTACCATACCTGCCTCGTTAACAACAGCAACAACCAAGCGGTTCAGTTGTTTCGTTGCAATTAAACCGACTCACAACCTCGAGACACAGAACATTAGAGCAACGTCGGGTATGGTTTGATTTATCGAAGTTTGCTGTAATTGGCGTACGCTTTTTTTCAAAAAGTCTATATTCTATTGTCGTCTGTTTCGTGTACGCCCATTGTTCGTTTAGTAAAAATCGTTTTAATCCCTTGTATAATACAGGTGTGCATTTGTTAGTATTTATTGTTCGATTTTGTTCGAGTCCATCGCCTTTGCTATAATCTACTTACGTATTGCTTTGATTTACCCTCTAATTCATATAGAGAATCCACCGCAACAAATTAAAGAAAAAAAACTCAGTGATTTTTGAAATTTAAGTATGAAAAGAGAAATATTTAGCTAGCTCAGTGAAAATGATTTTAAATTTGAGACTTTCAATCCCAGAGTTACCCTCATGAATTAAAACTTTAATTTAACCAAGAATAACATTAAAAACAAAAGGTTAATTAAATAAAAGAACAGAATTTTTTATTAACCCACCGACGTCTCAAACAAAATGAATTTTTATTTTATCGACAGGTTAATTTACAATCATACGATGGTGCAGAAAGAAAACCTTGAACTTAAGGTTCTGGACTAAAATAAAAACTGCACAAGACTCTATTTTTAAAACAGGACAATTCAATTTCCTATGCAAAGCAAAAAAAGTTGTTTGTTCAGGAAGATTTTTCCGTTAAACTTAAACAAAACCTTTAAATTGCTATCCACGTTGTATAACGATTTAAAGTACATTTTTTCGTGGACAAATTCCAGTATTTATAAAAAATGAAAATGCCAATAATAACTCTTCTATTCACCTAAACGAGGTGATAGAAAACAAAAATGATCCAGCAGAAAGAATAACCCGAAAAAATTAACTCTAAAAAAAAAACAACCAAAGTGCAAAACAACAAAAATTAATCTTCCTAAACTAAAATAATCATCAATCATATTAATATAATGTCAATTACAAAAATAAGGATTCCCTGATTGACTATATTTTACTAGATAAATGTTTAAAATTTTTCAACACAAGAAATGAAATAAACAAAATGGCCAAAATTAAATTATAAGAAAAATAGATCTACTTACAGGATAGCCGTTCAGAGAACTCCGAAACAAACTTCTACAAACAGTTTTCTGGGAAAAATCCCCAGAAAGAATAGAATTTCACAAAAACATAAATCAAAGATAAATTTGACAGATTATTTTAATCAAGTGCGTATGTGCATTTCAAGCGAAAGAATTACTAGCTTGTTACCGATCGGATTTTGTCTCCCGTCGAATAACCGCGCCGACATTGTTGGCAATTTATCTCCATCACTTCATAGAGCGTTTTCTCCCGACAATTTATTAGTCGTCTATCTATTCAAATAAGATAGACGGACAGGTCGATAATTTTTTTCTTCCTCAAGCTTCCGCGTGTCCTGTTCTTGATTTATTGTTGTTTAGTGTTGGCGGGCGAGCGAACGGTTAAAATTAAAAATTTCGTAAATCGATTTAGGGAAAATTGCGAAATAAGTAATCATACAACAAACATATTACAATTAGGTACGTATACTGAAGATTAAATAACGGTAAGTCGTTTAAGTTGAGCATAAATATTGTGACAAGCACATACCGGCAACTTAATTTCAAAAGTCAAAAAGTTTTTTTATGACAGATCTAATATATGTGTCATTTATTTCGGTATTGTTTTGTATACTTCAGATTTTTTTTTCTTTGGTTCTAAATATTAAAAAATTAAAACTCCGGGAAAAATATTCATTTGCAATAGTTTGGTTTGTAAAAAAAGAAAATCAGGGCCATTCGTTCAGGTGTTCTTGAAAGAAGATAACATGGTTGTGCAAAAACACGCTTTTCAGGAGAACCAGTTTTTTGTTTATATGTAAATTTTGCGGCATATAATAAATTCATCTTCTTAGAAACGATCTTATTGACAAAACAAATATTATAGAAGTATTTATATTAGTATGAAACCCTAGCGCAATGTCCCCGTATTTATTTTATATGTTATAACCAGGGTTGAAATTTCGGTCCACTTCGAATAGCCGTACTATGAAAATTTATTGCTGCGAGTGTCCGGGAGCTACGTCACAATGCTGGGCGGGGTTAGCGTGCGTAGTTGGAGCGCGTATTCACCACTTTACTCTCAGACTTCGTAGTAGTATTATGCATCCCATACATTTAATGCACAGCCGTGAGCTACACTTTACCATGCAGTACCATTAGATTAGCGTAAACATGCATGTAAAATAATAATAAATATGAAATTCACAGATAAGTTATATTACAGTTTCTTTATTCTCTAGAGGGAAAACTGTATGAAGCTAAGTGTAGATGTATATCCCTAAATTATTAAATCGTATTAAAGAATATTATAATTTGAAGCAACTATTAGATACATCCTTAAATTTTCAAACAAGAATTTTCGCCGATTATCGCGCAGTAATGCTTTATATTGAGAGAAACTTCTCTCGACGTCACAAGAAACCAAAGGCGAATAGGTAAATTTGTTTATTTCGTCTCGAGTATATTCTAAAAAGCTACTGTTATCATCATTGTTGTTTTGAAGTCTATTGGATATTTCTTTTAATTTACTTAAATCGGGATTTTTATCCAAAACAGATCTAAATTTGTTTAGAGCTATATTGCATATTTCATTATCAAACAAAGATACCTAAATTAAGTTCTAAGTCCTGCAATAGGCTGATACTTTCAAATAAGGGTAGGGATCTACTTTGTAATGTAATAATCGCGTTAGATAAGCATTCAAAATGTTTTTTAATGTTATCTAACTCGGATTTTAAATTATCTTTCTGCAACAATTTCTGAGCTTCAGAAATTGCGATTGCATCATCAGCGTTTAACTCACAAATTGCAGTTTTAATTTCATTGAAATATTCAGAATAATATCCAGCGGCTTCAAGCCAGGTTCCCCATCGAGTTAATATAGGTTGTGGCGGTAGAGGAATATTGGGAAATAATTCTTTTAATCGTGATGGGGATGGACATTTCAAATAAACTTTTTTTACTGTAGAAATCAGATTATTTATGTCTTCTGAATGGTATCTTATAATTTCAGCAACACGATGTGAACCGTGATCTAGGCAGGTAACATGAAGTAATTTAGGATATGCCTTTTTAAGATTTCTAGCAGCCTTTAGCATACAGTTAGTCACAGTCAAAATCGTCCACCTACTAGCAGCCGAACATTTTCTGCTATTATTCATTGTACAACCAATAGTAACAAACTATATTTTCTCATTTTGTAGCACGATACATACACTACACAAACACATTAAAAGATTCTATTTTTAGTTCATACCAAGTTAACAAAAAATACGTATTCGAGGGAAGTACCGAAAAGCGGCTCACAGTCAAAATCGTCCAGCTGCAAAAATAGGTAGTTCCCCGAGAAAAATCCCGTGTTTCAGCTCAATTACTACCATAGTGTGTTCTCATACGGTTATATCTTCCTACTTGAGTAGACATACCAAAAAAAAATTACGTAATGGAACCGAGGAAGAAACAAACTAGTTGTGATATTCGACGTTTGATAATAAAACTGCAAAAAGAGGGAAAATCACAAAGAGAAATAGCTAAAATTGTAGGCAGAAGCCGTACAACAGTTCAGTATATAATAAAAAGATGGACTGCTGATAAAACAATATCCAACAAACGCAGAAATTATTCAAAAAAATTCTCACCGCAGGGGACGAACGATAGATTTTAAAAGAAATAAACAAGGATCCGAAAAAGAGCGCACCAAAACTAGCCAAGGAAGTAGAACAATACCTGGGGAAGACGGTCCATCCCGAAAATATTAGGAGAGTATTGCGGAAAAATAATTTGCATGGACGTATCGCTGGAAAGAAGCCGTATATCAGCGAGAAAAATAGAAAAGTAAGAGTGGACTTCGCAGACGAGTATATAGGAAAGGATATCTCATTCTGGGAAAAAGTTTTATATACAGATGAAACCAAAATAAATTTGTTTGGATCGGATGGGCGATTAAATGTATGGCGTAAATCAAATGAACAACTAAAACCAAAAAATTTGATATCAACCATAAAACACGGAGGAGGATCGCTAATGTTATGGGGTTGCATGTCGGCGGCAGGTGTCGGTAATATTCATTTTATCGAAGGCACCATGGACAAATGGCAATATTTAGACATATTAAAGAGAAATGTCAAACAAAGTGCAGAAAAGTTAGGTAATTTAAAAAAAATTCTTTTTACCAGGATAACGATCCGAAACACAAGTCCGGTGTTGTAAGGGAATGGTTACTTTACAACTGTCCAAAAGTGATTCAAACGCCACCGCAATCGCCGCACTTAAACGTAATAGAGCACCTATGGCAAGAATTAAAATTTAGACTGAAAAAGCATACCTTTTCAAATAAACAACAACTCAAGCACGCAATTGAAGAAGAATGGTCAAAAATATCACCAGAAGTAACTAATAAATTGGTGCTTTCTATGAACGACAGGTTAAAGGCTGTGAAAAATAGTAATGGATGGCCTACAAAATATTAAATCTGAAATTATGAAAATATTAGAAAAAATAATAAATCTTTTATAAGGTTATTTGTGTGCTTTAATCTGGACGATTTTCACTGTGAGCCGCTTTTCGGTACTTCCCTCGAATACGTATTTTTTGTTAACTTAGTATGAACTAAAAATAGAATCTTTTAATGTGTTTGTGTAGTGTATGTACCGTGCTACAAAATGGGAAAATATAGTTTGTTACTATTGGTTGTACAATGAATAATAGCAGAAAATATGCAATAAAAAACGGAATCTCTAGTGACAACTTAAAATAAATAAAGGAAACTCAGAAATTATTAAATGAAAACGAAAAGCAATCTTTCTCTATGCACATGCATTTGCATTGATAGACCACAGATTACTACCACGATCTTCGCTTGCTGAATCTCTTGTCGCATTCGCATTGGCAAATTGGTGGGGACGCGAGAGACTGTGGAGGGACACTCCGAGTAATAAAATTTCGTACGGCAGATGATCGAACGGGACTGAAATTACAAGCCTGGTTATAACATATCATAGAGATATCTATTAGTTTTGAACATAGCTGTATTTTTTTTTTCACTTTTCTACTCAAATTAAATGTGTTACTGAGTTTATACATACAGCTATGCTCAAATGTCATCTTTCAGTCAACATCTCTATGATTTACCATTAATTTCATGTTTTTTGCATTACATCTGTGGCAGTTAATTTAAGTGTTTAGGCATGCGTTTTTATGTTTTTACAACAGTTTTTATAGATACTTTTCCTAGATCTATTAAATTTTTATGCATGTTCACGTTTCTGAGACGTCAGTTTTTTACGCACTGAAAAAAGTATTGCAACTGTATTAAAATCTTACAGAAATGCGAGAAATTATTAAGATTTTTTATTAAAATACTATTTACACGCATTCAAATTAAGAGTTTTATTTTGTACTAACCTTACTTTGAATATTCGCAAAAAATATAGGTGTCTACCACCACTAACAGCAATATACCGTTAGATGAGCAAACAAGGTCTGCCAGAAGATTTGAACTGCTTTTCAACAGCTCACAGCTTATCCGACACACCTCTAAATTCGGTATAATGAACTCGACTGATAGAAATAAGTGTTTTGTAATTATTTAAATTTTATCTGTTATTTATTACTTATTCCAAAACTGTGTTTTTTTTTTCTTGTTAATCTTTGCGTACCTCTTACTCATCAGCCTTTTTTAAATATAAACTTAAATCTAATAACGCCGAGAAGCAATATAAGAAAATTAAACACCTTGTCGAGAAGAAAAGACCATAAGTCCTGCGACTCGAAAAGGGATCAAGATCTAGATGAACGTTTTATCCTAGTTTAGTCAGCATATTTTTTCTCTCATTTTATTACCCTTATATAAAAAAAGCCAGTATTCAATACGATTTGATTCGAGATCTGAAATCGTTTATCTTCAAAAATGAATTTAGATCAGCAAAGAATGTGGAACTTTTTATCCTAGTTAAAAAAAAATTTTCTTTTAAGGTAATGCATTTTTTTACATGTTGAATGTCAGAATAAATCCATATTATTTATGCATAAGCAGGAACAAGTATATTTTTTTCCGTAAAAGCAATGGTTTTTGCAATTATTTCATAATAGATACCTAAAAGAAATCGATATTTATATTAGCTTTGTTCGCTGTGCAGTCAGCAACTATAACTGAACGACGCATGCGTAATAACAATTATGCGTTCGCAGTGCTGCAAAATCGTATTTGGACCGTTTGCAATTTAGAATTTGGTGTTCGCACAGTGTCAAACTGTAGTCGGTAACAGTTCGTGATTAATCCAAAAAGTTCACGGATTTCTTGTGGATTTCAAATCCGCACATGCGCATTAAACGAGAGAGATAAAACAAAGCGTGTTGAAACATGTTTTCTTGTGTTTGTGGGGGGATAATCAAAAGATCGACCATACCGAAACCTGTAAATTACCTATATTTCTTGAGTGGCAAAGCAATCAATAAATACTTTCATATTAAAGATTTACCATTCATATTAATCCTGTTATTTTCACAAAAATACAAACCAGTATTCAAATTATTATGTATCAAAGGCAAGATAATAAATACAAACTTTAGGTTATACCCAGTTATACCGAAGTTCACGCTGCGCGCATAAATTCCAATTGTTGAACAGAGATGGCAGTATTTTCGGTTTTGAATGTGTTTTCAGAGTAAATTATCAAACTAATTTCAAACTACAATCCTTTTTTGAATCATGCGCACTGGAAAAACCGAAATAGTTTCCAGTTAAGTTGTGATTCGCACAGCGAACAAACCTATTATAAGAAAGTGTTTGTAATTTCAGTACCTACGTAAAACTCTTCAGAAAACAATCTCCAAACTACTTTTGTTTGTTAGGAAGTCAAACAAATAATCTTTATGTAATCTCTAAAATAAATAAAACGAATTTCCAAGTTTTTTGCGGTCAATTTCCTCAACTTTATTGTTTCTTCTTCTATTACAGGCATACGCTCTAAGTCCGACGGGTCCGGGATATTCGGGTCCGGGTGCTAGCCCGACGCAGGCGACGGGCGAACCGTTTGCCGCCGATAGTCCGTACTTTCCGTTCAGTGCGCGGCCCGCGAGCCGTTTATCGCCCGCCAAAGCGAAAGTTGTCGCTTCAGGACTGAGGCCCACGAAGGAGGAACCACAACAAGCAAATGCAGCCTTGGATAATCCACAGTGGGTGGTGAGTAGACACACAAAATATTATAATAACGCATACATACAAACACAATGATATAGAAAACGTTTAACAACAGAGAGTTTGGCTTGTGTCCTTTAAGGACCGCACATCTAAACCCATAATTCCTTAATGGGCTTAAAAACTCGACTACGTCTCTAATTCTATTCCTTCAATACGTTTGCTAGATTGCTACTGTGCTAATTCCAATTAACGATAGACCATGATTCTGACCTATGGTCAAATTTTTCCAGTTATTTGTTGAGACAAAACATCAATGAAAAATCATTGGCGTTTTTTATGACAAACCAACATAAAAGAAACTATTATTACACGTTACCATTATAAATTATAAGCACCAGTAATATAACGAACGACACAAAAAGAAAAATCTATTTTAGACGAAGATATCGCGTGTTAACCGCGTTCGTTACTAATTGGCAGTGATTTTCTCGGTGAAAATATTTAAAACGCGCCATGTTTCATTATCGTGGTGAATAGATATTTTTAATAGACTAATTAATTACAAATATATAGGAGTTGAGAATATATTATATATTCACACTTTTCTAATCCAAATTCTGCCTACGATTTCATGATCTAAAAAACTTGTACTAATTAATACTTTATTTTTATGCTTCTGTATGTTATGAAGGTAATACAGATGTTTTTAAAACAGTCGTATCAGCTGATTTTGTCCAACACTGAAAATAATATAGTAAAACTGTTACCATATATGAGAATTTGCTTACGAATAAAAAACGTATTGCGAACATAAGATACAGTAGCATATGTTCCGCCTATATGCATATTCATTAAATACGACATGCTTGGAATCGTTAGCGTCGAAAAACCGTTAAATATGTTTACATTGCTTATTAATATAATAAAAATATGAATGCACGGTACATATGTGGAAAAGCATATGACGAATTCTTTTATACATATTATTTGTAACACTATTGATGGGTAGAATCGAGTAAAAGGATTCAAACGGATACATTTGTATGCTCGAGAACCCTACGTTGAATCTGAACCAGTTATGATGTTTCGGAAGCTCATTTATTAATATATTAAAATGTCTGTGCTCTTCCAAAAATAAACGGAACTGCAATTGCCTTGCATTGTGACCTTCCTACCAAAGTGTGGCACAATTTGGCTTTATATGGGTATATTCTGTTTGCTTTGTAAAGTCTTTAATGTAAATGTGTTTTACTTATATTTGTGTTTATCCTTCGATTTCTTAGAGACGTGGTGGGAGCTTCATCTATTAAATTTAAAGTAACCAACGTCAGTTTAATCATAAACTTGTTTCTCTTTCTTCTTCTAGTGAACGCTTCGTGTAGTAAGAAATCTCTTGATTAAACCGCGCTACCGTATGTCATTGAATCGGGCGTATGTGAGATCCGTCGCTTATTAGATAAGAATGTCCAAAATCGTTTCGGGTTAGTAAACAACTCGTCCTGTACACTCTTTAAATATTTTTTGTAATCTTGCTCTATAAAAAGTTCTACCGCGAAGCCGTTTAAAAATCAAATACACTCCGCCAAAAAAGTATCGCATAAACTAAAAAAGGGCATTTATGAACCAAGATATTTTTATACGTTCACAAAAAGTTTGCCTCGTGTATGTGAACTATAAAAACACTAACAAAATAATGGAACTTAGCGTTTTTACTTTTTTTTTTTCTAAAATAACACATTTAGAAAAATGCATATGTGTAAGGTTTGTTCAGTTGTTTATTGAAAGTCTTCCTATACGGACAAATTTTAAAGTGCGAAGTCAGAGTTCTGTACCAACGCTTTTAAAACTAAAATGAGCAATTTAACTTCAGAACAAGTGGCTGCTATAGTTGCTTTAATCGAAGATGGACGATCTCAAGCATACGTTGCTAATTTGATGAACATCAATCAGTCAAGTGTTTCTAGAGCCGTAGCCCGATATAGGGAAACAGGCATTTACAGTAGAAGACCTGTACCAGGTCGTCCAAGATGTTCTACTCGCCAAGATGACCGCTATTTACTACTACAAGCATTACGTCGAAGACATGTAACTGCGAGACAATTGCAGAACGACTTGGCTAGAGTCAGAAATACTCGTGTGAGTACTCAAACTATTCGGAATAGGTTACGACAGAGTGGATTAAGAGCTAGAGTAGCTGTAACAGCCCCTCGTCTCACTAGGAACCACCGAGTGGCTCGCTTAAGGTTTGCCAGAGAACATGTAAATTGGAACATTAATGACTGGGCCAATATACTCTTCACAGATGAGTCAAGATTTGGTCTTTACACCTCAGATAGGCGTATCTCAGTGTACAGACGAGACGGTGAGCGCTATTCGCAGTGTAATATCAGACCTAGACCTAATTTCGCTGGTGGGTCTATTATGGTTTGGGGAGGCATCTGTTTAACAGGTCGTACAGAGTTAGTACCAGTAGACAGAGGTACAGTGACTGCCCACAGGTATATAACGGACATTTTAGAAGAACATGTAGTACCATATGCGCCAATTATAGGAAACGAATTCATGTTAATGCACGATAATGCACGACCGCATGTTGCAATAATCGTCCAGGAATACCTTAACGATGTTGGTATTCCAGTTTTAGATTGGCCTGCGGTAAGTCCGGACATGAACCCTATCGAGCACGTGTGGGGCCTCCTTCACAGACGGATACGAACCCAAAATATTGCCCCAGCGGACCTGCATGGACTAGCAAATGCTCTCCGTGACGAGTGGGAGAATTTGGATCAGGCTTATATACGGAGGTTAATCGAATCTCTGCCAAACCGTATGCGAGCGGTCATAAGAGCCAGAGGTGGCAATACTCAGTATTAAAAGCTACTGTTATGACATTTTTCTTTCCAAAATTATAATTTCTTGTTTTAATAAAAATCTCAAGTATGAGTTCTTGTTTTTATTTGGCCTGTATTTTATTTAAACAATCATAGAAATTATATCTTAGAGCGCATTAAAGTAGGTATATTTACAACTTTATGCTACAAACAAAGATTATGCGATACTTTTTTGGCGGAGTGTAGTTCAAATTGGAATCATATCTTTTATATCGTGTATGATCATTAAATAAATGCTTTTCTGCTATAACTGTAATTATGAGGCAATTTTTATATTAAAAATTTCATATCGTGATGATGTTTACGCTTTTCTTTTATACATTTAATTGTTGATTTTGTATACCCCCTTCAGATTTCTCACAAGCGGTACTCTCTCGATGTTTCCTGAATACATGATAATCCTCACCAAACAATTCACCACTGCTTACATTACGATTTAACCAAGTTTCGGTTAGGAAAATAATGTCATAGCTACTATCAAATGTATTTTCAAAAGCTGGATGAGTCTTTGAGCGAAGTCCCCTGATATTCTGGTAAAGTACCAGGAGATCCCGGTGGTGAACAACCCTGATGACGTTTATATTATTTTGTTCACATCGGCTTCAGATATTACTATAACCTTCGATCTATGTTTCTTTCTTACATGCATCATGCAATTACGAATCCAGATGTACTTGTATCCAATTTCTCGTGCTCTATCACGTTTTATAAAGCATCTTATTTTTTTTTGTTAGATGTTCGTTAATGAAGATATTGCTGCCCAGGCTGGGCAAATTGAGCCCAGACTGCGCAGTATCACTAGATCTACGTTTTGTTTTGGCAGCAGCTAAGACCTTTTCCTTTATTATCCTTGATGAGAATTTAATAATAATACTCCGGGGTCCACTATGGTTAGCAGAAGCTTGTACTCTATGCACAACATCAAGATCTTCAACCTTCAAAGGACAGCCCACTGCTTCTCCGAGATCCTCCACTATCTTAACAACGTTCTCACCTCTGGACTCCGTCACACCTTGCACCTCCAGGTTGTTCCTTCTTGAATACTGTTCAAGCGAGTCCATCCTGAAAGTGAGTTCCCTCCCGCAGGGTTTCCTTAAGTTGTCCAAAATCGTATCAATTATGGCTAGCTTAGATTCTAATAAACCGAATTTTTCTTGAGCTAGATTGGTAATGATGCAAACTTCTCCTAAACCCCTCACCACAAACTGCACTAAACTGGACGTACGTTTCAATAGCAAAGCTATCATCATCAGCAGAAACACTGAACTCTATGACTGAACTGTATAGTTCAGTGTTTCTGCTGATGATGATAGCTTTGCTATTGAAACGTACGTCCAGTTTAGTGCAGTTTGTGGTGAGGGGTTTAGGAGAAGTTTGCATCATTTCCAGTACCACAGTTTGGAGTATTTTTGTCATAGATTGGTAATGTAGGTACTTCTTTAAATGATCAATCTTATCGTCGCCAGCAGTAACATCTACTTAATGCGTTTTGATTTAGAACGCGTGATCCCCGCCATGTCCTCGCTCGTAAGACCTACACAGGTGAGATGCATGCGAAGTCCGCATTCATCGCACTTAGTTGTAGGAGAATTGTCGGTCGCTTTACCACAGTTCGGCCACATCGGGCACGGCATGATCGCAACAACGACAAAGATAGAAGACTCGGGACAGAGATGCACACGCGTCGTTCTTTAGGATAAACAAAAAATGTGAAGAGGAGAATTTCCTTTAACCTATTCAGTAAACAAAAAAAAAAGCCAAAATAACGTTATTCTCGATCGATGCAGATTTTGCGCATGATGAAGTCATCTGCGGATTTTTTTCTTTCAAAATAGGTATGTTTCATATAAATTTTAAAACCGGAAGTAAGTGGCTGTGACTCTCATAAATTGCTTTTGTTTTGCGTTGTTATCATGAGAAATAATTCAAATCTGACGTTTTTTCTGTGTCCTGAGATATTTTCCCTCAAAATTTCAAAACATAGTTTTTTTTTTAAAAACTAACTCTTTTCAGATGTAAGTAGGCTAGGTCTAAATGTTGGTGCTAAAACTTTTAAAAATTTGAAAATCAAAAGTTGGGAACGCTTCTGGTGAAACCGTAGCTAACTTGCACATTCAAAGTTTTTGCAAAAATTCACAACGTAATCTATTATAAACCCTCCAAAATTTAAACTTTTAGCTGAAATAATAAAAAAGTTATAGACTGTATCCACATCCTATTGTCACCCGCTATATCACTTTTCTAAACTATATGAAACAATACTATACAGGGTTAGTAAAAATTTCCGGAACGGTCGAATAACTTTGTTATTTGAAAATTATGATTTCTGAAATTTGGTATGGGGGTATAGTTAATATAAATGCATTTTATGCAATACAGTTAATATTTTTTTTTCACTTCCGGTTTAATCGGCAATACGTCCAGTTTTTTTTTTTTAAATGGAACCCACAGATTTTTTTAACACTTTTGAATGCAAAATAAAAAACTACGTTCAGGAAGTATTAAGATGTTTATTTTTATTCACAAGAAAACAGTTAAAAAATTAAAAAAGTGTCCTAATACAGAAAAGTCAAGATACCTGTCTATTCAGGTTGCGATTACAATAATTGTTCAAAATGCTCTCCATTTACAATTTGACAAAAATGTAAACGGTCAGTAAAATTTCTTATTGAATTTTGTATTTGTTCTGGAGTGATGCGATTGGCTTCTTGAACTATTCTCTCTTCCAATTGTTCAAGATTATGGGGAAGATGTTTGTACACTTGACATTTCATGTGACCCCAAAAGAAAAAATCTAATGGCGAGAGATCTGGCGAACGTGCTGGCCATTCGATTGCTCCTCTACGTCCGATCCAACGTCCCGGAAAAATTTCATTCAAATAATCGCGGACATTATGGGCAAAATGGGGGGGAGCCCCATCTTGTTGAAACCAAAAATGTGCATTAGGGTGATCACCTATGTTTGCATTTGGAAAGAGGGCCGCAAGTGCTGGAACAACCTCATTTCGCAATAAATTTAAGAAGACGTTGCCAGTTAAATTTCCTCTTATAATAAATGGTCCTATGATGTTGTTTCCAACAAGACCAGCCCAGACATTCACCTTTTGAGGACGCTGTGTATGGACTTTTTCAATCCAATGCGGATTTTCAATTGACCAGTAGCGACAATTATGTCTGTTCACAGTGCCGTTGAGACAAAACGTTGCCTCATCTGAAAAAATGATGTGATCTAAAACATTAGGCTGCTGCTCGATCAATTCCGTCATTGTTTCGCAAAATTGTAGTCTACGATCTGGATCATCTTCAGTTAACTCATGGACGGGATACATTTTATAGGCTTTCATTCTTGCTGATTTAAGAATCGTATGAGCAGATTTTTGAGAGATCTCATGAATTTGACCTAATTCTATTGTGGACACGTGATGATTTTCTTCCACTGTAAGTAACACATTCAAACTAGTTTCTTCATCTGTTGCTGTTAATGGACGTCCCCTTCTAGTTAAAATCCTTCACCTGACGAAAGACTTCAAACTTTTGAATTGTTCGGCATACCGTACTTTTACTAATGTGACGATCCGGATAAACAGTATTAAACAAAATACGAACCTCTTCAAAAGAACGTTGACGATCACCGTACCCACGCATCATTAATATCTCAATTCGTTCTGATTCAGTAAGTTTTTCTGCCATTTTCAAATGTGTCAATGTTTAAAATAAGTAAATTTATAGCGATACAAAAGTTAAAACGCTTTTAAAATTGTCAAATGTGACGGCAAAAATAATGCAAACACTAAACAACAACTTTTTTCAAAGGTACCTTGATTTTTCTGTATTAGGACACTTTTTTAATTTTTTAACTGTTCTCTTGTGAATAAAAATAAACATCTTAATACTTCCTGAACGTAGTTTTTTATTTTGCATTCAAAAGTGTTAAAAAAATCTGGGCGTTCCATTTGAAAAAAAAAAGTTGGACGTATTGCCGATTAAACCGGAAGTGAAAAAAATATTAACTGTATTGCATAAAATGCATTTATATTAACTATACCCCCATACCAAATTTCAGAAATATAATAATTTTCAAATAACAAAGTTATTCGACCGTTCCGGGACTTTTTACTAACCCTGTATATAATATATTAACTTACAATGTCGCGTGTATGCATAGATAATTTATTAGTCCAAAAGTTACCTGTCTTACTTACTCATTACTACAAATTATGATTTTAACATATAAGCATTAATATTACGTATGTGCGATTACAAAAGTAGAAGTTAGAGAATGAATTTTCAACCTGATGACTAGTTTATATTTCGTTCGGAAACTTGAAAAAAAAAAAAAGAAACCAACAAGAGTCATTATTATACAAGAGTTTAATAAATAAAACTTCCATTCCAACGTGGAATACGTGTATGTTCATTAAAGTGTTCAATTATTAATGAGATTATTCGATTATTAGGCCTATATTCGAATCGATTACCGCTGCATTATTTAATCGATTTGCAAAGCCTGTTTAAAAAAAAAAAGTTACGGTTGGAAGTGGGTCACGAATGAAAATGTTTCGAATCGATAGTTTAAAAGTTGTTAAACTTTTTTTTTCCGTTGGATTACAGTACTTAGGAATGGAAAAATAACTGCGAAGTTTTAAATTGCAATTATAGGGGTCGAATTATTTTCTATTTTTATAGATAAATGGATATGAAATGATCTATGAATTGACGGATTAACATGATCTATTCTATTCGAGAACGTGTGGAATTGGTGCTTTACATTATGAGAATAAGATCTACAGCTGCCTTATTCATCGAAAATCGTACAGGCAAAAATGAGCGACACAAGTACGTAGATTTGAATTAATCAAAAAATTTGCGAAAACAGGTCCTGTACATATCAAAACACTATTTCATCAGGTTGTTAATAATGAAGATATTAACGTCGGAGCCTTAGGTCGAGTCGCAGTGATTAGAAATGCTACGTCGATACAACAGATATCTCAAGCATCATGGATGAGCCGTTCATCAGTTTATAGAATACTTAAGAAGTTCATATTTCATCCCTTTAAAATTACACTTTTACACAAGTTGAATGAGGATGATTTTGACACTTTATTTAAGAAAAGTTAAATATTACAAATCATCCTAAAAACCCAGTGCTCCACCTAAAAGGTACTACACTGGGTTACCTGTTCTAAGTATTCAATTATTTCCATAACATTTCAAATTTCCCTATTCTAACTAATTATTCCACCTAATTATTTAACAAATAAAATAAATTTATTAAATTTCCAAAAAAGTACTTTTAAAATAGCTATCAGACGTTATTATGAAATTTGCGCCCGTGGAGCGACTTATATTGTTAACTCTCAGCATTCGCCTAGGAATGAGGAAAACCACGAAAACCCCATTCTGAGAGTGGCATTGGGAAAACAACCCCAAGCCTTATTGTTGATAGCCAGCAAACAAATAAACAAAATTTAACAAGGGGCCTCCACAACTCTTCATCTTCGAAGTTGTGAAATCTCTAGGTGACGCTCTCGTGCTTCCTAGATCTGAAGGCCGGTTCCTAAATAAAACTGGTACTCCAAATTATAGAAACTGTGAACAAAACAAAACAACAGCAGTTTCTATTTTTAAAATTAAGAATAATTTATATCAACTAATTTAATACTAAGGATTAAAATCTAGTAATCACTACGATTAAATAATTTGCTATATCTAACCCCCTAATTTCTATTTGTAATTATCGTGCCGCAATCTACTTAGTTCTCTAGCCGCATTACTAAAAAATTCCCACCACTCTATCGACTCATTACCCCTAATATCTAATTCACGTCGCGGCCAATTTAACCCCCTGCATTTCATTGCAGAAATCATGACGTTTAGGCAATCTGTAAGGCGTCAGTTTTAGTCGTTTACGTAAAATTTTCCACACAATTGGTTGCGGAATTTGTAGTACCAAACTTGCACGTGTTGTTGATTTTTGTGGACTTCATTGGTAAACAACACGAACACTTTCCACTGTTTCTTCTGACACACGAGGCCTTCCCGGACTTTTGCCTTTACATAAACACCCTGTCGTTTCAAATTTATTGTACCATCATAGATCGACTGTCCAATAGGTGGTGGTTTTCCAAAACGTGTTCGAAAATGCCGTTGGACAACAGTTACGGAGTTCGTTTTGGCAAATTCAAGCACGCAATATGCTTTCTCAGTAGAGTTTGCAGCCATCGTATCTCCTCTTCTTCTTCTTTAATGACACCGTGATCTATATCGAAGATCCACTCAGCCATCCACCATTACATACTGGAGATTGAGCCAAATAGCTCGTCTGGAACAAATCCATATCTCCAATATTTGAAAACTAAATACAACTAAAACTCTATGCACTACAAAAGCTATGCAAAGCAGAAGCGTGTAAACAGGGTAGAGGGAAAAAAAACTGTTCTCGCTCCGGGGTCGGCGGAGCATTACACGAACAGGAATATAAAAGGACGACCTCGGTCAGGGACAGGGAAATTAATAATCATGACAATTAATAAAAACAAAATCATACTGAAATACTTACTATTAGATTTAAGAAATTTATATAGTAGAGCATAGATTTGTAATCTTTCGGTAGCTAATAAACTGTTGACGCTAAAAGACGGAGTCACACCACATCGTATAAGCTCTTGAATTAAAATGTTAGACTGAAGAATTCTTCTATTGCATCCGAAAAAGATGTGATCGGTATCTTCAACTTCACCACAGTCGCAGTTCGGGCTATCAACCAAGTTTAATCTAAACAAATGACATTTACACTGGTTGTGGTTGAATCTCAATCTACATAATGTAGCTATGAATTCTCTTCCTCCATATTTTAACTTGCTAAACCAGGGATTTTGCAAACGGTTGCCAATTGCAGCTTTATACCTTTGTGTTAACGCTGAAGTACTAAACTCATCTTCCCACTTTTCCTTTACCAGCTGGGCACTCAATCTTCTACAATCCATAGAGAATATCTTGGTAAAACGAATATCCTCAGTTGACCCAGCCTTCGCCGAAACGTCGGCCTTTTCGTTTCCAGCGATACCTTTGTGTCCAGGGACCCAAACCAAAGTTAAATCACCTGATTCCTTAATTTGCGAAGCAATTCTTCTACATTCAGCAATCAGCGGATGTAGACCAGCTGAATATCCCAGCCCGCATAGACCTCTAATAGCTGCTTGTGAGTCCGAGAATATCACTGCGTTAGCAATATGGAAGCTTTGGCACAAGGAGAGAGCTCTATAAATAGCAAAAATCTCAGCCACAAATATGTTAGTGAGCGCAGGGAGTGCACCCTTCTCTAAAATGTTCAACTTAGGGCAAAAAACACCATATCCAACACGTGAGGGACCGTGAAAGAGAGAACCATCGGTGTAAAATTCAATGCAGTGCGAAAAATTGATTCTAACTAAGTCCAGAAAAATTTGCCGGATATCTGTGTTAGCAGCCATCGTATCTATTATGCTTGCGCAGTACTACCAACTGTACTATCGAAACTTCTACAGTTCCTCAACCTAACAGCGCAAAATACATGTCGATATCACAAATAACTTTGGTTTTATACAATACCAAAGGTGTCTATTTCTTTTATTGTAACATGATTTTAAATCGTGGGCCCTTCATTAAAAGTTGTCGCACTAATTGATATGACAATTGAAAGGTTTCGGAATTTCACATATATCACAGCAGGTAAAGATGTGCACTTCAAAATTGGGACAACAAATTGAAATTAACCTTTACGATCGGCAGTTTCGATAAACATCGGCGAAGCGTGTCCATTAGAAATTTCAAGCCAGCGTTGTTAAAGCATTTACTATTCGTTCGAACATCTACAGGTACTTACAAATGATATATCCGCAGTGGATAACGATCAATTAAATCGTTATTACTTAATAAACCCTAACAAAGCGAAGCACGAGGTATGTGCCTACTAAATGTGGATATACAATAGGTGTATAATTATAAGATAGCAGGGAAATTGATTCCGCGGAACTATGTTGAGCGAATGCGTGCAACACACAATAGTTTATAACATAGTATTCGCCATATGCTGGACTTTGTGCTGATCGCTGTTGTCTAGTATGAAGTATTTTATACACTATTGGTCATTAAAGCTTGGACATTGGATAAAGATTAAATTCGCATTTGGACTTAATTCATTTTAACTGTTATTCAAAGAGTATCTCATGCTTGCTATTTTTTGCAATTATTTCTTGGATTGACAGTAAGGTCACGTTTAATCAAAGAATATTTATAGGTATTATTAAACCGGAAAACCTATATGAATGAACCGATGCACACGGCTTCATTTCCTAATAAGAAGTTCTCTTTTAAGCGGACATTCTTTTAACCGGACACGGACAGAATATTGGGGTTAGGTTTAAATGCTATCAAATTCCTTGAATTTTGCTCTGAAACAAAAAAAGAGAAACAAATGTTACTTCCATTATTTTATTATATATCAGTAAATAGATCAAACGAAATTAATGTAAATAAGTACCTATAGCTTGTGCACGACTAAATATTCCACTACAAGAAGGAAAAGATAAATATAATTTTTACTTATCGCAACACCCAATTGATGAATAATCATTAAAAACGACTACTGAATTATTACAGCCAAGTTATCTTTAAACAGTCTCTTATACATTATACAAAAACGAATACAAATTGCATCATAGCTACTCATAGTTCTCTTATTACTGTAAATATAAATGCATTATTTCTTTACAAAAGTAATGTATTAAATAAAGGTTTTGTTTTAAGTAAATAAGCTGTAACAGTTTAGAATTCGTTTTAATTTTAGCGGTGAATCGTGGATAATAGTGAAATTTTTAATCAATTTGTGTTTATATTCCTGGAGCAATAAATAATTTATGAAAACATTAGGTTATGTTTAATATTGGCGTCTGTTCCATCATGAATCAGAATACCCTTCAAAGTACTAACGATAAGTAAAATCGGTGAAATATTTAAAGCAAAAAAGAATTGCTGTATTAACCACATGTGAAAATATATTAAAATGAGTATATTTATAAAAGCATCTTACCTAATTCTTTTACAATGCTTGAGGGAACACACAAACAGGAATGATCACCCCAACTTGCGATTGTTTATGCGCCACCACAATTTACATCGCCACGTGATATGATCGAGCCAATAATCACTTGAACAACTGACTGGAATTACCTACGCGCACAGGCAAATAACCCAATAACCAATCACATTGCGGCGTATGAATTTTGTGCATTTGAAGGTAATTTTACCCAAATATTCCAGTAAAATAACTTTCAAAGAATATTGTGCATACATACCTATATACTTTTATTCACGAAACCCTACCTATAGTGTTTTATATATAAACGAATATGTATGCGCAGACTTTTGTTGGATGAATAGGTATATACATATAATATGTAGAGATGATATTACATTAGAGTACTTTAGTACCTACCCTCTTGAAGACTAAAAATAACATAAAAATGTAATGTCAAATTTGAATTTTTAAATTTACAATTTACTGAACTCCCCACCTAAACGACAACAAAAATAATTGTTGTCTCTTTAATAAGATTTCTTTGAAGGATATTTTTATATTTCGTTTTTTTTTCTGTAAAATTAATAAATGTTGGTAAAATTACAATTAGTGTGCAATAATTGCCTGAAAAATGTGTCACTTTTACATTATTAAGTAAATGTTAGTAGCAATCGCAAAATATTACATGTTTTTTACAGTATTTTTTCTTTTCATTTTTATTACATCTTAAAATTAAATTTTACCGAAACTTCTCTTTCCATCTCAAATATCCTGGAAAAAACGGGTAAAACAAGGTTTACATGATTTATCGTAGTAAATTCACAACGTTATTTCATGTAATATTTCCGACTTACTATAGTAAAATTACTGTAATTTTTTGCAGTGTATGTATATAGCAGTCCAAAATACTGATTCTAATAAACTGCAGTTACTCCCATGTATTCGAATGAATAGGATAGATCCAGAAGACTTACTTCTTTGGCAACAACATACATTCTAGGAAACAATGGAATCTTAATCTTTTAGGAAACATTATTCAAAGAAAAAAATAACTGAAATTGCAAAATTGTCATTGAAAAAGTTTCCGCTGTCGAACTTATTCGAATTGATGAAATTCAAAAGAAATAAAATAAATCCTGACATCGAACGTAGTGTATCACAAGGAAAAAGCAATAAGAAACGAAATCTAGGTACCATAGGCAACAACACCGAAAAACAGAAAGTGAAAGAAAAGCAAACGTAAGAAAAGACGATCACAAGTAAACGTAACAAACAAACTTCTACTATGACATCACCATCTTCTCGTTTTCATAAAACATTTCTTGTATTACACCCAAGACACAAGGTACATTTCCAAACCTTTTTATTCTGTACCATAATTGGAGAAAGTTATTATTATTTCTCGGAATAAATCATGGAATTTTATGTATTATACGTATAGCATGGATTGCGATACGTTTATAAATTACAATAACCAGTACCTCTAAGCAAAACGTACCTTTACATTTTCGGCACACGAAATTATAAAAATACAAGAAAGTTGCCTGTATTAAAATCTAATGATCTCAGCAACGATTGCCATGTAATTCATCGTAATTGGGTAGAAACAGCTGCTGCACCTTCCTTGCAGCGTAGATAGTAAATATGTTATATTAGAAATGATAATTTTTCGTGTAAAAAGTGTCCATGTGTTAATCGTGTTAGAGTATAGAAGGCATATGTTTAGGAAGGTCACAAGTGTTATAGGAATATGGGCACACGTTAAACAGATATCGATAAATGAAATATTAAAGGTGGACAAATATGTATTTTTTTTTTAATTATTTTTTAAATGTACAGGGTGATCGATCGTTTATCTCTAAAATGTCGAAAGGAATTAAATTGTCTTGATTAGCACTTATAATAAGGATGTAAATGATCTACACGATGAATGTGCTTTCTTTGTTAAAGTCTTCTTTAATATTGCCTTTCTTCGCTTTGCATAATCAGTACGTAATTGTAAACTAGACCCGTTTATTTATTGCATAGCATCGCAGTTTGGAATTGATTTGTTCTGCGAACACGCACAACCGACAGTGCTGCCATCTAGCTGTTTATAACCACTCAACTTACATGTTTTTTTTTTTATCATCAAAAGGAGAATATTTTAACAGAACTATAAATACAGATATGCTCAGATGTATTAGACACTTGTAATTTTTGCTAACAATCAAAGTAAAGTGAGTATAAAATAAAATGCGTTATAAATAGTATTCTAAATAAAGAATCTTAATAATTTGTCGCATTTCTGTAAGATTTTAATACAGTTGCAATACTTTCTTCAGTGCGTAAAAAATGACGTCTCAGAAACGTGAACATGCATAAAAATTTAATAGATCTAGGAAAAGTATCTACAAAACAACGGCCCTAAAATTTTGGAACCGATAATGCCACACCGAACCAGTTTGTGGATTATGAGGATGAAGAAGTAAAGGATTTGTTTTACTCCAATAATGGTGGGTTTTCCTGTTGAACGTAACACTATTGGGGAAATTACACTCACTCATCAGTCCACAAAATACATCTAAAGAGGTCGGGAATTTCGTAACACGCATTAATAAACCAATGTAAGAATTCCAGAAATCACCAGGGTGTAAATTTTGCCCCGGTTGATATTGATAAGGCATAAACTTATGTTTTTGTTTTTCTAAGATAAAAAGAATACACCTAATGTTATAGAATCTTTTTTGGCTAGTACTGACAGGTAAACAAACCGAATTGTTATTTCATAGCTAGGTTGCTTTGTTTTTACTTAAAGTAAGATACAGAGTTTTATATTTATATTAATTTGGCATCTCGGGATCACAGCCCATGTGCCTCAATAAGGCTTAGTCACTGCATTACACGGGCAAGATATACCTAGTATAGACAAGAACGGTATTAATTATATTAAAGATTAAGTTTACCACTAGGTTGAAGTAACTAATTAGGGGAACAGACGTGGACACACATTTCACATCCCGGGGCCTATCGGGATGACTAACGTTTGTAACAACACAAGATTACGGCCAACGGAAAAAAAGGTTAACCCCACAAAGGTTGAGCTAGGATGGGAGTTACTTAACCCTCTATATTTGTACATTCATTTTAACAAAAGATACTGAGTTAATATAAAATATCATAATAACTTAAACTTTTTTGTTCATAATTAAATTTTCAGCTGAACTGCAGTGAAATATACAGGATGTTTTGTCTCATGTAAGAAAGATACTTTCAGCGAATATCTTGAAAAGGCGATACTCAATTGTTTTCTGTTTTCACCACTACAATCGCCACATGAAATCGCAGAAATATGACCATTTAACCTACTTCTTAGCTCCAATAATAACAAAGTTAGCAATGGTGCGCGCTTAACTCAGAATAACCTGTACAATAAACTAATATCAACTGAACAGCGAATCTCTCATTTAAATTACAATAATCCCTAGTCTGGAAATAATCACAGATCTCTATTTAACTTAATGATACTAATAATAATTTCATAACAGCACCTAAAAGAAAATCATAATCGTTAACAATTACAGAAAACTTGTTATTTGGCAAACGTTTCAAAGAATCTATTGTGAAGTTATACATATCGATATCACTGCAGTAATTATTATTATACCAGTTGAAACAGGCGGGCGGAGCTCGCTGAACGAACAGCGTGCAGTACTGCAGATACATTATATTACAATAAAAACTGAATTTCGTAATCTGTACGAATCACAATCTTCTAATGTGGCTATGTTCTCACGTGCGATCTATTACGTTTCTCCATATTTTTTTGAGTGCGTCTCACTCCATTGAGCATACCCCCTTGCTATCGCGCATCCGCCAGCTGAAAATGCATGTGCTGTAATACAGAAGAGCGCATAAAATGGTTGGTGTAGGCGGACGGAAAGTGAAATATTTTTTGTTAATCTCGGAATATTACCATTGTGTGAATTATTTCGACGTGTGGATTAAAGGTCAGTTTCAAATCAAAAATCACAACCAGATCATTAGTAGAACAGCACTGCTCAAGAGGAGTATCGAATAAAGTCTATGCCTTACAGGATGTTGCATTCTTGTGAAACTCATAGTTTTGTATTTATTGCTCATATGCAGAAGTAAGTCATTTTCCAAACACCATTTCTCAAAATTCATTAATCACTGTAGAATTAGGCAATCTTCAACTTATGAAAAATCTTCATGTCATCTGCATCAAATCAACAATTTGATGAAAGGCGTTCAGTAATAACATCATTAGTAAATATAACCAATAACAACCAAAACAGAACCTTGTGGTACACCAGCTTTTGAAATGTAAGTATATGACTTGAAATTTATTATTATTTAACATGGTTCAAACGATTCGACAAGTAAGATCTCTGAGTACCTCCACCAAATCTAATAACAGTCTAAATGCATCCAGTTTCAGTAATATCCTTCCACGCTGCACAATATCAGAATGCTTTAGAAAATTCACCACAGACAGTATCAACTTGACCTTGCTCATCCAGAACACCAGAAACAAAATTAGTAGAAGAACACAAATTAAAAGCGATGGATCTGCTCTTGATAAAACCGTTATGATGGATCGAGATTTTGTTGACAATACGGTTATAAATTGATTTGGACATCATTACCTCAAATAGTTTCGGCCTACAGCTCTTGATTTCGTTCCTATTTTCCGGCTTAAAGACAATAATAAAAAGAAAAATATCATTCAAGTGGTAATAATGATAGAATCATTAAACGGCCTTCAAAACACATTGTTTGTTTTGTTTCTTCACTTACT
Source organism: Cetonia aurata (assembly GCA_949128085.1). Taxonomy (NCBI): domain Eukaryota; kingdom Metazoa; phylum Arthropoda; class Insecta; order Coleoptera; family Scarabaeidae; genus Cetonia; species Cetonia aurata. The sequence goes on along the minus strand of OX421883.1, from coordinate 4,133,572 downwards.
TCTTTTTATGATTGTAACCAGTAATTCCAACTTCCTCCTGATTTGCCAACAGTTGCATTAACTAACAATAAGTAAAATCCTTCTATCTCGCCTTAAAAGTAATTGATTGCATAGATTCAGGGTCTTACAGCAAAGTTAAGACCCCTAGTTCGGCCCTTTTCTTTTAAAGTTAAATAATAAACGAAGAAGGTAGACTTTAGATGCCTAAAAGAAAGGCTGAGGACCGACAATTCACCGTAAAGTATGGTAGTGGCACTATAGGGAAACAAATAACTGTTCCATCGTTTTTTACGATCGCCCGATAAAGGTTTAGGTACATCATGGACATTTCGAAGCGACCCGTGTACTTATATATACCCCGCGATACTACAGACTCCTTTATTCCGTCTTTTCCGTACTTTATCCTTCTCGAAGGCAGCGTGACGTATGTATGTACAATACATAGCTCTCGTAGTGTAACAGTCGATAAATTTACAAGCGAGCTTTCGCGTTTTATGTCTTCCTTACCAGAGACTTTTATATACACAGCCGTTTAGGAAAATTGAACATTCCGTCAGGATAATTGGCCTGTCAGTCGGGACAAATCGACTTAGAAGACCAGTTGGAATCCTGACGGGGATTACTGGGCACTGCCCATGCAGCTGAAGAAATATTATGCTTAAGGATTTTGTATATATAACACAGTTGTTGGGTATCAATGAACTATTTTCTTATTCAAATAGTTTTCTTTTTATTGTTTTTTCGAATAGTTATTGGATCCATAACAGATATGACACGTGTAAAACAATTCAAAGATATGGAAGGACGGTATAATGCGATCACTCCTTTATTAATTCGGGAACATTGCATTTCGTTTTTAGTGTTTTTTTTTCCTAACCTACAGCGGCGTCTAATTCCTCTTATAATCAATGCTTACTGGATACGATTTTGTAGTTTTATTAGATTTTAGTAAAAAATATGGAATAACAAGAAAACCGTTGTAAATAGGTATAGGGAAAGTCATAGCGAATCGATGCAGAATTAAATTCTGCATCTGTTCATCCAATAATATACAGGGTGTTCCATTTGAAAAAAAGAACTTTTTCAACTTTGAAGATTTTGTAATTGGTCATGTAGTTTTGGACACCCTGTATGCGACAAATCAATTGTCAATGTGGATTTCGAAAGTGTCATTCTTGTGCTTCCATCTACCCTAGAAGTGTTTATTACCAGTCGAAAATGGGCGCAAAAGATACTGTGTTGCAAATAACGCTACATCTTTCAAAATTTTCAAAAAAATCAAGATATCTAAGTAGCAGTTGAAAATAGGTATAGGGAAACCTATTAGAACTCATCATAAAATTTTCTCAGAAATTTAAAAATGAAATAATATACAGGCTGTTCCATTTAAAATAAGAAAGTTTATGGCGACTTCCGGTATAACCGGAAGTGGTAAGACCCTGCAAATATTTTAAAATGAAAGAGAATCTTGAATAGCCCCGGATTCCAAAAATTCAGAGTTCCAGGTTTTTTCTAACCTCGGAAACTTCTAACGAACGGCTACCGTGGAAAACCCTGTATATGTATGCACAATATTCTTTGAAAGTTATTTTTACTGGAATATTCGGGTAAGTTTACCTTCAAAGGCACAAAAGTCATCCGCCGCAATGTGATTGGTTATTGGGTTACTTGTCCGTGCGCGTAGGTAATTCTAGTCTAGCCTAGTTGTTGAAGTGATTATTGGCTCGATCATATCACGTGGTGATGTAAATTGTGGTGACGCATAAACAATCGTAAGTTTGGGTGATCATTCCTGTTTGTTTGTTCCGCCAAGCATTGTAAAAGAATTAGGTAAGATGCTTTTATAAAAATACTCATTTTAATATCTTTTTACATGTGGTGCTACATATAGCAATTCTTTTTTCCTTTAAATATTTCACCGATTTCACTTATTGTTAGTACTTTGAAGGGTATTCTGATTCATAATGGAACAGGCGCCAATATTAAGCATAAGCTAACGTTTTCATAAATTGTTTATTACTCCTCAAATATAAATACAAATAGATTATAGCTGAAAAAGTAAAGGTATAAGAATTTGGTATAATGATTTAATGACCGTCATAAATGTTTGAAATTTGATGTAGAAGCTGAATTTTAAGTCTTTTATGTCGAAACCATGTTTTTAAAATAAAGTTGCGATTTTTAGGTTACGTATGCACAACAAAACGCCTGAAATTTTGCAAAATTTCAATATTATCCACGATTCACCGTTAAAATTAAAAACGAATTCTAAACTGTTACAGCTGCAGCTAACTTATTTACCTAAAAGAAAACCTTTAATACATTAATTTTGTTAAGAAACAATGCTTTTATATTTACAGTAATTGCATCACAGGATCTTGCTCCCGATGTAGAGAACTGTGAGAACCTGTGATGCAATTTGTAGTCTTTTTTTTATAATGTATAAGAGACGTTTTAAAGATAACTTGGCTGTAATGATTCAGTATTCGTTTTTAGCGATTATTCATCAATTGAGTATGATGCGCTAAGTAAGAATTATATTTATTTTTTTTCTTCTGGTAGTGGAATATTTCTCTGTGCACAAGCTGTAGGTACCTACTTACATTAATTTCATTTGATGTATTTACTGATATATAATAAAATAATGGGAGTAATATTTGTTTCTCTTTTTTTTTGTTTCAGAACAAAATTAAATGAATTTTATAGGATAGCATTTGGTTCGAAAATAGCCATTAGATGACAGATAAAGGTTTCAATTTATATTTTTCATTCTACTGAAGATTAATAAAACACGTATTTGCTTATTCTTAGTTTTATTCCTATAATTCAACAACATAGACCTTTGCAAGTCCTGAAGCTGCAACAAAATTGTCTGTTAACTAAGAATTATTATTGTTTTTGTACTTTGCTTTATAATCCTATACTAGTATGCTGTAAAAAGTAATAAGGTTGTAATTTGAATCACACACGCAAAAGAATTTTACTGTACCATGTATATTTACACATGCAATATTCACCAGCACGCAATAAGTTATTTTCCGGGAATATATATGTATGCGCATTTATTGCGAGCACCGCGTGTCGACATTTCAATGCTAGCGGTATGTATGTTCGTACGTGCCTACGCGACTGTGCACTGGCGACTGAAGCACAGCACTCGGAATGAACGCACGTAGGGTTCCCAACTATTTGATCCAGGGTTCCCATTTTAGCGAAAGCCGCTGCCAATTCTCCCGTAAGGTGAGCTATCTGTATTACTTATCCGTGCTATTAGTATTACTAAATCTCGAGATAGCTTGGAAACGTAAACGGAACTTCAAGTTCAGTATTTTTAGCCAATAAAAGAATCCATGTTTATGTATTAGTACCAGTCACAACCAACATGATTTTCTCGCAGCAATTATCAGGGCAGTTCCCACTCGATATTTGCACAATTAGTTCAGATTACGGTAATATATGGGAAGCGAACATATGAGATATTAAGATAAGGAACACGCAAAAATTCCACGGCATTATAAAAAAAAATATATAATACACCACATTGATTTTATCTTATATACCATAACCTTCATCTTTCGCATGCATGCATTGTTGTTAGTACTTGTAAGTGCATATACCCGGTTATATCCACTACACTGCGAAAGTGAGCTGGGTGGATTTTTAAAAACGGCTACAATACCTCGGGACCCGTAACTTAACACCGACCGGAAATTTTATTTTATAGGCTCGGAGATAGAAGTTGTAGGGCGGGTGAACACGATATGCGCGCTGTATACGAGGGGAGACAGAAGGTATCTGGGTGGTTGGTAGTAAAGCACGACTCGAGGGGAACGCAAGAGGGTGGAGAGCAAGGTTGGTCTTTTTTTTTGTGCGCCTTTCCTCTAGTGCGTGCTGTTCGCGAGGTGATCGTACTCCAAAAGTTCGTCGATTAATTTCTGTTAGAAAGGGAGAGGTATATCAGTCGATCTGTTTCTTACGTTTCTGAATCTTTAAGGACACGGTATATACGGTGCTTTGTCCCTATAGCAATATACATGGAAAACACGTGTAACACACTTTATACCGAAAAGCACTATGCAATATTAGTTAGTAGTAAATTGTTGGCCGAAACATAGTCATAGGATTAAAGAAAGCCTTGCGCTAACTATAAATTAATGAAGATTCGTTTTAATTATGTTCAGTATGTAGACAAAAGGTATACACCTTTTTCATTCTTTGACATATTTAACTCAGAAACGTTGAAACGGTTACATAAATTAGATGCTGGGTTAGTCAAGTGACACACTATCGCAGTTCAACGAAGTAAATGTAGATGATAGGCTTTTTTAACATTTATTTTTTGTTAAAACCCACATTGTTAACACTTGTCTTATTGAGAGTGTATTTCCTTCGTGCTGGAAGCGTGCGGTAGTTAAGCCGCTCCCTAAAAATAATAATCCCCTTACTTTTTCTGATTTGCGTCCTATTAGTATTCTCCCTGTTTTGTCGAAGGTCCTGGAAAGAGTTATTGCGAATCAACTTGTTACCCATTTAACCAAACATCGTATTTTGCCTTCTACACAGAGTGGATTTAGAGCCGGTTTTAGTTGTACAACTGCCCTTTTATATATAACAGACGACATAATTCGTGAATCTGATCGTGGAAATTTAACAATTTTGTGTTTGCTTGATTATTCCAAGGCCTTTGACACTATTAGCCATGAGTTGTTGCCAGCGGTACTGTACTATACATATAGGTTTGGACAGTGATGCGGTTGCTCTGTTGGTTAGTTATGTGACTGATAGCCGGCAGCTGGTTAATTTGGATAGGGGCGGGAATCTGAGTGGCAGATCTTGTCTTCTGCTGTCCCACAGGGTTCTGTTATCGGTCCTTTGTTGTATACGATATATACATCTCAGCTTTATAAGGCGTTAAAATATTGTAATTACTATTTTTATGTTGATGATACGCAACTTTATTATTCCTTTCCGGTTGGTGATATGATGGATGCCTTCGGGAAATTAAATTCTGATATGGAAAGTTTGATTTCACTTTCGTGTGATCATGCACTAATGATTAACGCGTCAAAGACGGAATTAATTCTTTTTGGGCCGCAAAATAAGAAGAATGAGGTTCTTGCATCTGGCTTATGTGTGTATGTTGGCGACACCAACATTAAATTTAATTCTCCTGTAAAAAATTTAGGTATGATTATAGATGAGAAATTGAAATTTAACGAATATATAAATAAATGTACACAGAAGGCTTATGCTTCCTTAAAATTAATGTATAGTAATAGATGTTACTTGAATAAAAATTTAAAGATTTTGTTGTGTGAGTCGTTGGTGTTGTCATTGTTTAATTATTGTGATGTTTTGTATAGTACTTGTATTGATTCCTTCTGTGGTCGTAAAATTCAGAAAATTCAGAATTCATGTTTGAGGCTGGTGTTTGGTATGCGCAGGTGTTGTCATGTCAGTCACAAATTGAGGGACATTAAGTGGTTGAATAAGCGCAATCGTGGGTTACTACATTCTGCATGTTTATTTCACAAAATTATAACTACCGGTAAACCTGAGTATTTGTCTAGTAAAATAACTTTCAGGACGGATGTACATAATTTTAACATCCGATTTAAGGGCACCCTTACACCATCGATACACAGGACTCAATTTTTTTAAAAGTCGTACTCTTATCAAATAACTAGAGTGTACAATGCGATTCCGTTTGATACTAGGCACTCACGGTTTTTGAGGGCATTTAGGGATTCGTTCTCTCGCTCTTTGTTTGACGCACAAATGGGACTGTAATTCGTTACTTAATGAACGATATATTATAAGTACCATTACAAAATTTAGTGTTGCTCTATACAGTGCATTGGGTGTGAGCTTTTTCCTTTTTTCTGTTTTTTGGTTTCTTTTTGTTTATGCAGTATTGTAATGGGTCGCATGGAAGATCGATTTATAATCGAATGCGATCCATTTCCTTCGATTACATTAATAGTACAGAAAATAAATTCATTTTCTGTTGTATTGGCAGGATTTTACTTGTTATATTGTTATTATTATTGTATTAATACGGAAGGAATAAATAAATAAATAAGTATGTAATTTAATTAATATAGGAATAAATATTGTTTGGATGTTTCTATTTATCGTTTTCCTTGGTAGCGTCACTGTACCTGAACATAGTTTGAAAAGAGAGAAAAGATCGCACTGCATGTATGAATGAGTGAGACAGGTAGTTTATGAATACAGGGTGCGGCAAAACTGCCTCCCGAATTTAAAGTTTAAATAAAAAACAGATGGTACAAATTAACGACACTGTATTAACATGAATGGAATTTACAGGATGAGAAGTTGCGTTACATGTTTTACAAGTTTCATTTCTTGAACAGAGTATATCGCTCAAGTATTTTTCTTCGTTATCAATGCATTGCCGAATGCGAGTTGGGAGGTTCGCTATTACTCTAACCAAGATTTCTTGAGGAATACGAGCAATCTCTTCTTGTATCGCTTGTCGTATGGCCGGCAGAGCCCCTGTCAATATTTGTAAACTTCAGCCTAAAGAAACCCCCGTTGAAAAAAAATCACAGGGGGTAAGGTTTGGAGATCGTGCTGGCCAGGGGATGTCTCCACGCAAAGACATCAAGCATCCTGGGAACAGCTGTCTCAGCTCTTGGAGTGATCTCCTGCTTGTGTGAGCAGTGGCCCCATCCTGCTAAAACCACACATCCTGTTAAACCTGCAGCGTATTGAGTCTTGGTGCCGTAAAAGTCTGAAGCATTTAAATGTATTGATCCGAGCTTCAGACTCTTATGGCGCCAAGACTCAATGCGCTGCAGATTCAACAGGTTGTGTGGTTTCAGCAGGCTGTTTTAAGAAAAAAGAAATATGAACAAAATTCTAAACACAAATTTGATTATGACAACAAAAAAAAATATTAGCCAGAGGACATAATTATTATTCCAGGGTGCATCTTAGTGCAAAAAAGAGAAAAATAGTGTTAAAACTGATATGGCGAATCTGTCACAGATTTATAATTGTATAACCCACTAATCATTTAATTTTCTTCTAAATTTTAAAACTGTTTTCTAAATGGAAATGTCAAAATTTTGACAAAATCAGGAATATCTCAAAAAAGATTAAATTTGGATACAGTGAACGATACAGTAAAAATTGTATTCAAATAATGTGTAGAATTCATTGAAGCAAGAAAAAAACATATGATTCCATACGATAATGAAACGTTTCCCGAAGTTGAAAATATTTTTAGAAAATTCTTCAGGTTTTGTTCTTAAATTTTTTGTCGCATGAGTCTAGCTGCCATAGGTCGCGGGACAAACATAGTGGACGAGTGGTCTGAAACACCCAGTATAGCGCAAGTTGCTATAATCTAGTATTTCACTACAGGCTGTACTAAAAATTTCTTCATGTACAGATATGAAGAAAAGAGATTTTAATACATAGTAACACAAAAATGTCGTAACTACCTTTAATAAAAAAAAATGGGTCCCTCTTACACGATCAAACTGTTTATTATTGTTATGAATAGCCCCAGAGGGCAGCATTAACTTCAACACCATCCCCCAATGCCTTTGTGGACTCGATGACTCCTAATTTCCCAAGGAGTAAATCCATCTGAAGCGTGAAAAAGCAAAGCATACTCGGCTCACCCCAAAAAAAGACGCGTTACAGACATTAGGGTGCATGCTGCTACCTTCCACTGTGAAGGACGTAATTCTATATTTATAGTAGGAGCACATAGGATATAGATCTAGGGGGCGGACATCTTGTCCGCTTTCACCCTCTTGGGAATGCTCGAACTGGAGGGGTTCCGTTCCGACAGCGATCGGAAACAAATCTTTTAACCATTAAATATTCAAATCTATATTTACTGCTGATTGAGCAGACGTGGGCTCCGTGGAGCCACTACTTAAATTCTGACGTGTAAGGGTCGTATAATAGAAAACAGTATATAAGAAATACGACATAAAAGATGGTTGTAGTAAGAATAACTATAAACAAATTAGTTGTAAACTTGTAGTAACTTGTACACTATGATTTTTCACCGTGTATATAATCATTTCGCAATTACTTCACCTGTTACGTCGACACAGGTAAATCAACAGCAAAACTCTACGCGCCTTACGCTAATAAAGATCCAATGTTCAATGAACTGTTTGGCTAGAATTGCCAGAAGACATTGCAAACAACATCCACCCACCAGCGATCTATAGTCACTCGCTCACTCAACTCGTCGTTGTGGGTAAATATTTACGGCGAACGTTTCAGCGCATTGTGCAATTTATTACATAAGCGTTTATACGAAATTTTACAAGTTACAACTTAGCACGTTATGAAGTTTAGAGATTTAGACGTTTCAGGCCGCGAGTTTGTCTTATTTAAGATGTTTAATTAATTCATCGGGATGGTTAGTTACGTAACGACAGAATGCGAATTACAGGCGGTCTCGCGAAGAACTACAACGATGCTACTAATATGACATACCAGATGCGCCTTCTAACAGGGAAATAATTGGTGAAAAAGCAAACTTTGATATCTCTAATCGTTTTCTGAGATATTTGCAAAAATGTATCGTTATTTTTCGATTTTTTACCCATAAACCTCTACTTTGTGGGCGAACTACTGCTCCGAGGTTGCTCTATTGTCCTGCAAAATGTTCCTCTGTTCGCTCCTAAAATTTAAGTTAACGTTGGATCACTTACGCAGCTGATTTTTTTTTTCGTTTGTAAACAGTGCGTTATTAAAAAATTATTCATCATTGTGATATTTTACAACTGCAGAGAATATCGAGAATAATCTTCTTGTAAAGTCACAATTTTGTAAGATCGGTATTTTCTATTTGTTATTATTTTCTTAATCTTTTCAAGTTTTTGATTTCCAAATTTTCTAATTTTCAATATTTTTAAGGGTGTCTCTTCGGAAAACTCGACGCTACGCGGTTTGAGTTTGAAAACTCGCTGGAAATATATTTTATATGTATATTTCATTTTTTCTTAATTTAAATTTTCTTTTTCACTTTTAAAAAGACTGTCTCGCCGATTGACGCTACGCGTCTCGTTGAAAAACTTCATTCGTATAAATTTTAGAAGAAAATCAAACAATGACTGGAATCGTCACCCAAGTATGCAGGAGACCGTTCAGAACTGCATTAGTAGCATACCACGGCGAATTAAAGCGTAAATCGCTGCTAAAGGTGGCTCCACACCAAATATTAATTTTCTTCTAAAATGTATACGAATGAAGTTTTTCCTTAAAATATATATATTTTACTGTTTAAATCAGTTTTATTCTGTTTGTTTAGCTACTAAGATTGCAAATTAAAAAAATAAAACATTTTTATAACAAAATAATGATTGTTATAAAGTTAAGAGTCGAAATAACAAAAATTCAAGTGCGTCTAATAATGGTATGACCAGGGACGGTATGTTACTAGGAGTAGAAAGCGCACTTTTTGTAGTAAGTATTTACATGATTGCCAAAGATCAAAATGCGTGCTTAACCTGTGCACAGAACAGATTTTTCCACGCAAAATAAATAACGCTCGAAAGAGATTCGAAAGCAACTCTTGAAACGTTCAACACGCTTTTGAAACGTACATACAACGTTTCCAACTGTTTAAATTTAATTTTGACGTTTATAATCAAAACAACGCAACCACTTGTGATGCGTCTGCATTAACTTTATGTTACTAATAACATAATCGTTTCCATTATTATACTAGTAACATCGCAATAGAATAATTCTACTAACAGTGTGTCCAGTAACAAAATCTTAGAATTATAAGACGCTTGAAGAAAAATGTATTTTTTAATCTCTGTTAAGTAGCATCTACTATCCTTATGGTATTTTAAAATTATGAGGTTATAGAACCATTATTCAATATTCATTGTAGTTGTCGTTAACATCATATGCGCGCTTTTTCAGGAAGTCTTATTCTGAGTTGTTTAACAACAACACAACAGGGAGGATTAAATATAATTTAAAAGATTTTTAATTGTCCCTCTTTAATCAGTGTTTTTTTTTGTCGGTGAAAAATTCTTTATAGACATCATGTGCTTAGCTCACATGCAGCGTTATAGTGTGAGACTCCCGTTCATCTGCAAGGCATACTCACTACAAACCACCCATTTGTCTCGGTGTGTGTAGTGACGGAACGATCACTTTGAAATATTTTCATGGTGGCAACACCAGTATCTAATTTGCTCTTTTCCTGTCCCCAATTCCTTTGCTTTCATTATTTCTCTAACCATATCTCCAACCACTTTCCAATTTCTTTCCGATTCCATCATAATGCTCGTCATGTTATTAGCTGTAACCTCCTGATCTAGCGTTTCTCTTGCCCTCATCCTCATGTCTTCCCACAGGATACGGTAGAAGAGTGTGTGTTCAACCATATCAATTTCCTCACAGTATAGACTTATCGCTCTCCGTCTTACCTATTCGCTTTTGGTATGCGGCAAAAATTCCATGGCCCGTCAGAACCTGACTAAGGTAATAGTCTAGTCTTCAATTCTCACACGAAACCGATTTCAGCAGATCCGGCACCAGTTTTTTTGGTCCACTGTCCTGTTTGAGTGTTATTTCTCCACCTTTCTAGCGTTTTACTTTTTGCCTCTAGGGATGTACATACCACGTGTTCATATGTGTCTTTCCTCTCAATCGCCATTGGGTCTATAGGCGGGCAGCCAGTAATAACCTGAAGAGTCGCAGCAGAGACCGTTTTAAAAGCGGTAGCCACGCTAATCAATATTTTCCGCTAAGCCCATTCCATCGTGGCGTAATTTCTTCTGATATTTAGTGCATCCTACCAAGCCGGTGCTCCATATAGTAAGGTTGAATGCACAACTCCCGCAAACACTATCCTCTTCAATCAGTGTTGTTAAAACACATAATTTGAAAATTACAAAAAAAAAATGTTGTCATTTAAAACATTTTTAATGCTTCCTCTCTACACGATGTAAAAAAAAATAATTTACTAATTTAAAAGAAAATTTATCTTTCCCCACTTCTAACGAGTAGGAGGCGGCGTTGACTTTAGCGTAGGTTATACTTAAACTTTCTAATGTTTAATTCTTTCCAGCTATATGCTCAAAACAATTATCAAAATCAAATCGCAAAAGTTGTGTAAGACACATCTGTGATATTAGCACCGCATTTATAAAATTTGAAAAGACCCAGTTGACCCTCGAAAAGTTTTAAGACTTCTCAATTGATTTTATGAATAGTTCTGGCATTTTAAGTTGTCAAAACGCTATTTCAAAAAATTGGGGGACAACTTCAACAAAACCTGCGACTTCCATGAGCCAGAACTTTTTCATGTCCGCGCTGATTTTTGTTTTTAATTTGAAATGCGGCTAACTTCACAGAGGTGCTACTAAAGACGGTTAATGTCGCTTCTTGTCTTGTCCATTCGCTGCTTAACTTTCGCACTTTCGGTTATACAGTTTTGACCTCAGTTTTTGTTTCTTACTACAGAAACGAGCTATTAGAAATATTTTTGGCCTAGTCTACAGAAACTCTTGTAAAAGCACCTTCAAAAATAATAATTTGTTGACGATACTCTCACTATATATATACTTAAATGTCTCAGGTATGTAAGAGAGCACATCGACGATTTTATAAGACATAAAAATAATCATGAATACACAACCCGATTCAATAACAACATTCAAGTGCCGAAACATTGTTTATCTCTTTATGAATCAAACCCGACATATAAATGAACGCACAATCATCTCACTGAAAACATTAAAAGCTCCCCCACTATCAGTATTTTCAAAAATAAGTTAAAATCCTTTATTTATTATTAGCCCATAAAGTGTACTATTCTACAGATGAATATCTTAATGAGAGATTATAAGCAAATTATTTTCTTCCCCTCTCTTTCATTTGCTTATTATATTTATTTTGTACTAGCTTTAGCGAATTATATAAGACTATTTTTGGTTTCGTTACTAGAGTTAGCACATATTTTTGTTTTTGTTATTAACATGAACGTGTTTTTGTTTGTTTGCACTATTTGTATTAAGTTTGGTTTAGCACATGCATGTAGTAACGTATGTCACATAAGTTTTGGGAAAAATAATTAAATTCTTTAAAGTAAGTGTAACGTAATTTATTCAAATGACCACTTTACCAACATTTTACCTTATATTTAAATTAATTAAAACTACAATTAAAATAATGACAAAGGGCCATGGTCCTCAATGGCACGCAGTTTTTGTCTAACGTGTCCCATCATGTTTTGGACGATGTTTATATCAATTTCTCTTATCTTTTGATATATTCTTCGCCGTAGTTGAGCTTCATTTTGAGCTTCCCACCCATTATCATATACTTTTCTGGTCAATAGTCCCCAAAAATCTTCGATGGGTCGAGCTTGTGGCACATTTGGCGGATTGTCTGCTCTTGGCACAAAGGGTATGTTGTGAGCTTCTAACCATGTTCTAGTCGTTCTTGCATAATGGCAACTTGCTAAGTCCGGCCAAAACATTATTTCTTCACGTGGATGAGTCGTAGTAATAAACTGTAGCAACTTCAGTAGGCATCTTTCGGTATAAATGTTGGCATTAACTGCCTCACCCCTCACATGCCCAACATAAGGTCGTGAAACTCCTCTCTCCGATATGGCACACCAAACTAGAATTTTATCTTCAAATTTTTTTTTGGTTTTGTATTTAACATTATTTGCACAATTTTCTATATTATCGGTATAAAAACCATCATTGCCTTTCATTTCTGAGTGAGAGAACGTAAAATATTTTTCATCGTCCATGATGATTACTTTATTGTTTGCAAAATGAGTTCGGCGTAATCTACGACAACACATTGGAATTCTTCGTAACTGGTCCTCTGTATAACGTGGACATTTACGTCTTTTACGAAACTTTAGGCCATTTTTCCAATACCCTTCTTACAGTTTCATGAGAAACATTAAATCTTCTGGATAACTTTCGGCATGACGTTCCAACGCGATCTTTTGCACTTTCACAGATTCGGTTGGCGCGATTTTCGGTCAACATTCCGGGACGTCCGCTTTTTGGTAAATTGAGGCATGGTATACCTTGTTCACATTCTGCAATTGTTCTATAAACGGTTGTCTTTGAAATATTTTGATTCCAAAATATGTTTACAATTTCTTGCTTGGGTACATGTCCAACCAGGCTGTAAATGCTTTTCCGTATTTCAAGTTTGTGCGACATAATTGGACAAATTATTTGACATCTATGAAATGTCATAACAAGTTTGAGTATTAATGAACATATGTTTATCATGGTTACTAGATTGCTAGTTATTTACAGGTATTTTTACGCCGACGAAAATTTTCCCTAATCTTATGTGACATACGTTATTATGTTTAACTTGTCCTATATCTCATAAGATCTCCAGGATAAATAAACTTATTATTATTATTATTATGTTGAACAATGTATATAAAATTCCGAAGGTCAAACATAGCACACATACTTATAAACGATTTTATGTAGTTAGATTATTGCCGTAATAGGGATGTCAATCTTGAATATTTCTCTTCGCCGTTAACGCCATAAAACTGCGAATACTCGCCGCGTTATACAATCAAATTAATTGATTCTGCGCGTTTTATAACCCACCATGGGTAATACGCGTTGAAAATAGCGTTTATTGGTAATTGAATGTCCTTGAACGCTTTTTTTTCCTTCGCCTCTCGTGATTCGTCGTCCTAGTTTCTCTCGCTGACTCCGGTATATCGCCGTCTCATTAGATATTTTTTCGCACATGATATATATACATATATCGAAAAGCGAATGCAGACAAACGTGCGCTGCGTTTCCGTTCAGCGAAGTAAAATGCACTTTTACATTCTGACGGTGATGCAATCCTTCCAGTATAGTGCATGTTTATTTATTTATGGAAGTTGCGACTCGTTATGTGCGAAGCGATTGTAAAATTGTCGCCGTATAATCGCCCAATAGTCCTCGCTGCCGTTTGTTTATTTATTTTAAACTACATATATGAAGAGGAAAAAACGCTAATTCCAACTGTAATGAGCAGAATTTATTGCTACACATGCAATGTGTAACAGTATTAAAAAAAAATCTTTCTAGATTTGTATATAAGGATAAATCTATTATTAGATGATTACTGATGGATTCTCGAACGTTGTTGTCTTAGAAATCAAGCAAGAATGACGGGATAAATTCTAAATTGTGATGTGGAATTCGTTAATCTATTAATGGCCAAGGGTGCTTATACGCAGCATTTTAATCTAACTTTTTTTCTGGGAAGCCAGGATTATAATTTACATTTCTGTTTAGCGGTAGATGATCTAGATAGGTCAGGCAACATAGAAATAATTTTGTTTTTGTTTTTAAATACATTATAATTGCATGAATTTGCCTAAACGCGACCATTTCTCAAAATCCCAAGAAATAATGCATTTTTGTCACTATATTATAAAGCTAAAAATATTTTCTTTGGCCCAAATGTTTACAAAACATGTATTTTGCACACAACTAATCAACTATCACTATTTCATAATTCTCATCCTCTGTTACAGGTTTTGGCACTGTTTATTATGCTTCCATTGTCCAGTACGTAAAAAGTTTTCTTGAATTCTTGGAATATGTGTTCTGTTAATAGGCGGCAAGTGAGGATATCGGTTATTAAATACACTCCGCCAAAAAAGTATCGCATAAACTAAAAAAGGGCATTTATGAACCAAGATATTTTTATACGTTCACAAAAAGTTTGCCTCGTGTATGTGAACTATAAAAACACTAACAAAATAATGGAACTTAGCGTTTTTACTTTTTTTTTTTTCTAAAAGAACACATTTAGAAAAATGCATATGTGTAAGGTTTGTTCAGTTGTCTATTGAAAGTCTTCCTATACGGACAAATTTTAAAGTGCGAAGTCAGAGTTCTGTACCAACGCTTTTAAAACTAAAATGAGCAATTTAACTTCAGAACAAGTGGCTGCTATAGTTGCTTTAATCGAAGATGGACGATCTCAAGCATACGTTGCTAATCTGATGAACATCAATCAGTCAAGTGTTTCTAGAGCCGTAGCCAGATATAGGGAAACAGGCATTTACAGTAGAAGACCTGTACCAGGTCGTCCAAGATGTTCTACTCGCCAAGATGACCGCTATTTACTACTACAAGCATTACGTCGAAGACATGTAACTGCGAGACAATTGCAGAACGACTTGGCTAGAGTCAGAAATACTCGTGTGAGTACTCAAACTATTCGGAATAGGTTACGACAGAGTAGATTAAGAGCTAGAGTAGCTGTAACAGCCCCTCGTCTCACTAGGAACCACCGAGTGGTTCGCTTAAGGTTTGCCAGAGAACATATAAATTGGAACATTAATGACTAGGCCAATATACTCTTCACAGATGAGTCAAGATTTGGTCTTTACACCTCAGATAGGCGTATGTCAGTGTACAGACGAGACGGTGAGCGCTATTCGCAGTGTAATATCAGACCTAGACCTAATTCGCTGGTGGCTCTATTATGGTTTGGGGAGGCATCTGTTTAACAGGTCGTACAGAGTTAGTACCAGTAGACAGAGGTACACTGACTGCCCACAGGTATATAACGGAAATTTTAGAAGAACATGTAGTACCATATGCGCCAATTATAGGAAACGAATTCATGTTAATGCACGATAATGCACGACCGCATGTTGCAATAATCGTCCAGGAATACCTTAACGATGTTGGTATTCCAGTTTTAGATTGGCCTGCGGTAAGCCCGGACATGAACCCTATCGAGCACGTGTGGGACCTCCTTCACAGACGGATACGAACCCAAAATGTTGCCCCAGCGGACCTGCATGGACTAGCAAATGCTCTCCGTGACGAGTGGGAGAATTTGGATCAGGCTTATATACGGAGGTTAATCGAATCTCTGCCAAACCGTATGCGAGCGGTCATAAGAGCCAGAGGTGGCAATACTCAGTATTAAAAGCTACTGTTATGACATTTTTCTTTCCAAAATTATAATTTCTTGTTTTAATAAAAATCTCAAGTATGAGTTCTTGTTTTTATTTGGCCTGTATTTTATTTAAACAATCATAGAAATTATATCTTAGAGCGCATTAAAGTATATTTACAACTTTATGCTACAAACAAAGATTATGCGATACTTTTTTGGCGGAGTGTAGATAGTTTGGAATATTTTTGCAAAATCTGTCTATTAATGCCACACTTTGGAAGATATCTTTGTAAAATGTTTATTCGCGGGAAACTATTTAGATTCGGTTTCAAACTGTGGTGTTTATGTTCCGATAATGTCTGAAAATTCTTTGTGTAATTATATTTGTTACCTGCCTGTACTTATATTAACTATACTTCCAGCTAATTAAATCTGACTTTAAACCGTGCGTCGTATATCGCACATTCAGCAAGATCTACAGTTATTTTCTTCTATTCCACGTCGAATTCAACGCACCACAATCAATGACGTGCCGTCACAACCTTTCATTAATGGCGCGAGCTCGTGTTCTAACATTGTAAATAAATCCGTCTATAGTATTATTATAGCAGCTATATAGGATAAACGTTGTGGATTTTTATTTATTGAACACCAATGGCTTCATCTGTTACGATTTTTAAGTAATTTAACGCACACAAAATAGCGGCGCAAAGCGGAGCGATCGCTAGCAAGCTGTTATTGGATTTTTTTTTTCGAGAATGGACACTCTACAGAAAATAACATTAAAAGAGCTCCCGTGTAATGCGATTTAATATTATTTACGGTATTTCTGCATGATCTTTGTTTAATTTTAGTGATCGTTAAGAAGATAAGATTAAATCAGTTATATACAATGTAAGAGAAAATATTTACGAACGAAATCAATTTCCATACATTAGTGTAAAAACCACCATTATTAAAGAAGGTTTAATTGGTCCAATCAGCGACACGCTGTTATTTATTATTGAAAGAAATAAGAACAGAACTGGATATCGCAATTCTCTATGTGTTGTGTATTAATTTAAAATAGGTATATAAGAAATGCGCTTACCTTGCTTTCATGTTCTACCGACAAAGAAATTTTAATTAGAAGTATTTTTCTTACATTCTAGGCTGTACTTATTAATGTCTGAATTAATTACGTATTTATTCATTTATAATTTTCCGCTTAACTCAGCACGTCAATAAAGTAAGTACATACAGATTTCATTTATGAACAGCTGTACATTTGCACTGTAATATTCTATGCTACATGAGAAGAATCTTGGAAAAATCTTCAAAATTTTAGAAATGGCACTTCTAAAAGTAAAATACCTGCAGGGTTTTTAGGGGCACATAATTGCCCTAAAGTCGTCTAGTAAGGAATAGAATAAGGCAAACGTTTTCTACACTTTATTAAATAAGCAAAATTTTCTGTTTTTCTGTTCTAATTCCTTTGTATTTCCCACTGTACTTCTTCTTAGTTCATAATTCTTTTTTCCGTAAAATACTGACTCACGTACATACACAAATAGCTCGGATGTTATACTCCTACCTGTAGCGATTTTCTGCGATTCATAAATCACTCGACAAAAACGGCAAGTTACTCTTGTATCGTTATGTGTAATACGCTGACTGTTTGGTGTTATATTAGGAATCAAATGAGGTGCGTTCAAGGTTAGAATGTTGATTACACTTTAACGTAACCTACAGTGCGAGTGTGAGCACATAAAGAACGTATTTCCAATTTAGGAGTAGCAAACAGGAGGAATATTCCTTTTGTTCGATCTACAAAAGAGTTAGATATTGTTAAATAAAATATTTTGCAAGATTACGATATAATGCGCGAACTGGATCTGTATTACGATGCGAATTGTAAGAATTAGAAACATCAATTGTATACAGTGTACAATAAGACTTTTTTTTATACTCGACATTCTTATTAAAACTATTCAGCTTATATATTATTATTTATTTGTAAAGCTCCTTGGATTTTCTGACGATTTATATAAAGCACAACTGTTGTTCAAAAAAAAAAAATATTTGACAAGTGGAATATCAATTACTTTGTCTGTCATTGCACTCTGCTGGCCTTTCCATAGATCTGTCGTATCCATGGCACACTAGAAATCTATTAGAAATTTAAAAACGCAATATCTTGTTTAATATTTAAAATAAACATAAAGTGTTATATGTTTTTGAAAGCCCAGAAAATATTCTATTTGATCATATCGTAGGCGGCTATGGTTTCCATTTGAGAAAAAATGATATGACGTCATAATTCAAAATTTCGCAGAATTATTAAAAAATAGATTTTGTTTCCAGATATCTAATAAAAAGCTATGTCAAATATGTCCAAACAATTTTTTGAAATTTTGAATAATAAGAAAGTTATAACGCATAATAGAAATTCAAGATAATTCAATTTTTTTAAATATCTTGAAAACGGTAAGATAAATTTAATTTTTTTTTTCACCGGTGTTTTTATCTCGCAAAAGTAGCTCTGGGCTGCCTATCTCATTTTTTCGTATCTCCGCTGCAAAGTATATTTACCCGTTATGTGCATGCAATTTGGTCCACCCTGTACATATAAATATACTACTATTTTGTACAGTGTATTTATTATTAATTTTGTAAAAGCCTTTTGCAACGCTTTTACAATATAGTAACAATAAATCATTCTCCAACTATAAAGAGAAAAAGTTCCCACAACGATTTAAAATCCGGTTTTGTTAATAACAATTAGGTCACAAATCAATGCAGATCCTTTTCCTGCAAAATGCGTATACCTTATACCAGATATAATTAACGTCCTTTTTACGTTTTAATCTCTCGTCGGCTCATATAATAATACACCATGTGGCGAGATTGAAATCACCGGAAGCCCAACACTTAACGAGACATTTCCAAACGAAATGGGCGCCGTCGAAGATTTCGCATTCGTCGGGATGGACGTGAGAACGTTACGTAAAGTCCAAACAAATTTATAACTAATTAAAAATCGCGCTTTGTTGCGCCCTAGTTGTGTGGTACTGGTAACGGGCGACACTAGAGTTAAAACCGGCAGCTCCCATCACAGCCGCGCGCGGCGTATATAACAGCAGTTCGAGAATGGGTATATAAACAAAAAAATAGAATGGATAGCCTAATCATAACAAATCCGTTCTCGTATTTTCGACCATCACAATGTTTACACGATTTGACAGTGTGTGGAATGAGGTGTGAGAAATGTAGTAATAATTAAGTTTCAAGTTGTAAACTCGCTCGGGTACTGTTTGGCAGTTCGATTTTTTTTTGTTCTGTTCTATAATCCTTGCGAAAGTTTGATGAAGAGTTCCCGGGAGAAAATATTGCGTGTTTGCGTCTTGATATCTTATTTATGTCACTTCGTTCGTTATGTGTAATGTATTCGGCATTAAATTAGGGCATGTTGCTAATAAAGTTAGATATTGTACATACATTAATCTACACTCAAGAGTACATATTACAGGCTACATAATTTCTTAATATGTTGTGTGTTCATAGAAAAATAAGTATATTGTATTTATTAGGAGTGATCTATAGTCTAAAGCCGATTGCCCGTTTTTTGCTATTCTCTGGTATGGGATTATGCAAAGAGTTGACAAATAACTCATTTTTGTTTTCAATGTAGACCTTGCAAATAAATTGTACTTGATCGCCACATGATTTTTTCGAATTTTTGCGGTTATTTCCTTTGAAGCAGTTTGCACATTAAAACGAAAAAGAGTTATGTAGCAAAATTACCAGTCGTATTTTAATCACTTCTGTAAAACAAATTTTAAAATGCGAATTAATAAACCCATGCTATCCAACGAACAAAATAAAATTGAATTTAATCGCTACCAAATGGTAAAGCCAACAACGGAACCTTCGTGATGAAACTTTGTCATTTTGTAGACTCCATGGAGTGTTACTAAAGGACGCTTTCCATTGCTGCGAAACTTCAACTTTTCGGGGTGTAATTCACCCTTGCAATTGGGCCCAAATTTGTTTTTTTCTGAATAACTTTTAAACGGTAAGAGATGGAAAAAAAGTTTCAATGGCGGACTTGTACCGTTTAGTCAGCCCTTTCGATTGGTATATATATTTATATACAGGGTGTTCCAATAAACGCGGAACAGGACACAAGCATAAAACGAAACATAACCTAAGAAAAAGCCATTGGTAATAAATGTACGGGTGCAGCGCTCGAATGTTGTTACTGATTGTTAGTGAATTAAGTGCAATATGTGAATCGTATTTTTCTTTGAGTACTTGAATCATTGGGAGGAATTCCCTCGTTTATATGTATTTGGAACTGATGAAGACGGTGTGTTTTTTCCCATTGTGTATGTCTCCGATTCTTGCAAATCTGGATCTGAATACAGTTAAATTTATGGTAAATTTTCTAATTGTAGATTTTAATACTACGTCCTGATTGTGTGTCTACGGTCATTTGATGGTACGCTAATGACTGGATGGAATGGTTGGTAGTGCTAGCAGAGGCGAAGGAAACTAAGTTTAAGCCTAATAAAGCCTAATAAAATGTAGGTAATATCTTTTTTCTAATTGGATGTTGTAATAAAGCTAAAACAAAAGACGACGCAGTGCTGATATGGCTATTACAGCATACTGTGCTGTAATGAGATATTAACGTGGTGGGGGGGACTCTTGCCGGAACGTAATATAGGCGATTAATGTGCAAATTAGAAAAAATACTGTAAAAAACGTGTGCCACAATGACATGTAATGCTCGTACTTTGAATCTCTCGCCGCTACGCGGCTTGAGATTCAAACTTGTACTCGCATTATATAAACGTCATTGTTGACACTTGTGTTTTAAAATACTATTTGCGAACGCCACAATCTGGTGGTCACTGACAGACATACCTTAAAATAACATCTCTATTTATGATCGTACATCCTGTATCCAGATTATATTATCCTCAAAAAAATGTTAAAAGCCAAGTACCTACTAGATAAAAACTCATAAATATTATCAGTATAGAATTATTTTGTTTTTTCAAATCATTTGCCAAACCGTTTGCCAAATCATTTGCAAAACCATTTTGTGAATCATTTGCCAAATCACTTGCCAAACCGTTTGCCAAATCATTTGCCAAACCGTTTTGTGAAATCATTTGCCAAATCATCTGCCAAACCGTTTTGTGAAATCATTTGCCAAATCACTTGCCACACCGTTTGCCAAATCGTTTTGTGAAATCACTTGCCAAACCTTTTGTCAAATCATTTGCCAAACCGTTTGCCAAATCATTTGCCAAACCGTTTGCCAAATCATTTGCCAAATCACTTGCCAAATCATTTGCCAAACCGTTTTGTGAAATCAATTGCCAAATCACTTGCCAAACGTTTTGCCAAACCGTTTGCCAAATGATTTGCCAAACCGTTTTGTGAAATCATTTGCCAAACTGTTTTGTGAAATCATTTGCCAAACCGTTTGCCAAGTCATTTGCCAAATCGTTTGCTAAAGCATTTGCCAAATCATTTACCAAACCGTTTGCAGAAGATTAGAAGTTTAAAACTGAAAGGTGGAAAGTAGAAAAGTTCACAAGGTATAAGTTTTTTTTAGGAATATTAAATATCAATGCAATTCTCACTGATTACGTATTTCTGAAAACGCCTTGGCCACCTAGAACTTGCATTTCTGACCACTATGGGCTTGTGGCAAACTAACATAATACATGCTGCATAAAGCGATACGAAACTCAATACCCAGATCTCGAGAATTTATATTTGTTGAACAAAAACTATAGATGTAAGAATTGAAATGTTAAACTTAATTTATTGTTACTCTGTTCATGTTGCTATGTTATACATACTTACGTGGAATAACATGTGTTGTCAAGAAAGTATTAAGGATCATTGTTCAACTGGAAGCTGACAAATAATTTCATTTGTTTCACCGCCTACTTTTGCAAATAAAGCTTTAATCTACAAAAGCCCGCATTTGTACCAAAATTTTTAATGTATGTTGTTAAATGATTAGATAGCTATGATATATGATATATGGCTGTAAAGAGAATTTTTTAAAATAGGTAATAAAATTGGGTACATTCCATTTAAAATTGTGTATGTATTTGCTATTTCTAACACATTTGATGCTCAATTGTTTTCTATTCTAAAGCATATATTAGGGAATTATATGCTTTTAAATGTGTTTTGAAACATCGTTTAAAGATTTTAAGGGCATGTAGTACGATCGAAAATAAGGTTAAAAGTCATAATAAACATATGTCCACAAATTAACTGTTTACGAGATAACAGCGATTTTATCGCAAATGCAGAATAAGTTTGCTTTAGCGGTTTTTATTAAGATGTTATTGTATTTTAACATAAAATAGATTATAACTAAAGAAGATGTTTAAAATGACGTCCTTCCATTTCGACACAGGATCTACATCTGCTTTCAAAGGAAGCGCGCACTCTTTCAAAAAACAAGAGTTTTTCTCGTATTATCTGGCAACAGTGTTCTATTCGTTGGCGCAACTCTGGAAGATCGTTTACCGGTGTTGCGTACACTAAACTTTTCAAATAACCCCAGATACTAAAGTCCAACGGGTTTAGATCGGGAGACCTTGGAGGCCAAGCAATGGGACCTGCTCGCCCCATCCATCTCCCAGGAAATTCATTGTTAAGATGTTCCCTAACAGCACGCGTAAAGTGCGGTGGAGCTCCATCTTGCATAAACCAGAGGTTCAGTCTTAGATTTATAGGTAAATCTTCCAAAAGTTCAGGTAAAGTATTTTCCAAGAACTCGAGGTATGCAGGACCTGTTAAGCGTTGTGGCAAAACAATCGGTCCTAACAACCGTTCCCCTATCATGCCTAACCAGATGTTTAGAGAGAAACGTTGCTGGTGCCGAGCTTCAACGGTAGCATGAGGATTCTCGTCACACCAAACGTGATTGTTGTGGAAATTAAATATTCCATTTTTAGTAAAACCAGCTTCATCAGTGAAAAGGATGTTATCAGCGAAATCTGGCCGATCAGCAGCTGTTCGCAAAAACCACTCACAGAAAGCCCTTCTCGCTTGATAATCCGGAGCAGTAAAGGCTTGTACCCGTTGGATATGGTAGGGGTATAGGAGTTGCTCATGAAGAGTTCTCCAAACAAGATTGCTGCTTACACCCACTTGAGTCGAAATTCTTCTAGTTTCGGGAATTTCAACAATAATATTCAAAATTCGATCTTCTATCTGTGGAGTACATGCTAATCTCTGCCGTCCAGTATCAGAAGACCGCTTCTCAAACGAACCAGTTTCTCTTAGTCGTTGAAACACCGTCTGAAACATCACATGCGAAGGCAGTTGGCGATCAGGAAACGTTTCAGCATAGAAGCGACGTGCTTGTAAAGAATTCCCATTAGCACGACCATACATGAACACCATATCGCTCATTTCAGCATTAGAATACGCAACCATTGTAATTGCTACAAATTGCACGAAACGTCAAATTAAACTGTCATAAAACAATAGCTGATAAGCACCTGTTTACTGGGATATGTTATATCCATGTACTACTAGGAACACTCGCTGTTATCTCGTAAACGGTTGATTTGTGAACATATGTTTATTATGACTTTTAACCTTATTTCCGATCGTACTACATGCCCTTAAAATCTTTAAACGATGTTTCAAAACACCCTGTATATATGCTACATTTTGTCGTATCTCTAACAATAGCCGAGAGGTGACAGCTAAAATCAAACAGACGGTATACGCATGTATTTTTGTGGTATATAAAAATTGTGGTATTTCCCAAATAATAAAAAAAAAATACTCTTCTGTGCGTGTGTTCCTTGTTTGTAGGAATTTCTAACCCACTTGCCTTCTACTACATTGTAATTAAATAATAAATTTGATCTAATAGCATTAAACGAAACACGAATTGATTGCCAAATGATGACTGTATGCTGTTAGTTCCTTTCAACAACAACCCATTCAACTGATATCTACCTAGAGGTGTACATGTTATTTCACCTTTTTATTTTTTTTCTGTAAAATTAGGATGTTAATTTTCCCCAGTAGATACATTAGCTAGTTTCATTCATACAAGATACCATAACTAATCCCGTTTAACATACACAGTTAAAATTCTTATAAAAACATCCACAATTTTTTCCGCGTATTACCCTATTTACAATTCAATCAAATCGCGGTTTACTTAACTCGCCGAATAAACAAGAAAAAGTACGTGCGGACTTGTAGACGCGAACTAGCCGGCGTATACGTCATTCAGATCGTTAGCTAGCAGTAACATGGCGGTCGTATTTTAGAGTAAATGCAACTCGGTGCGGACTGAAAGGTTTCTGCTTGTTATCTCTTAATTAGAGCCTATATATGCAAAGTCTGATTCACATTAGAGTTATTGTGTAACTGAATTAAATTCACGAGATAAATTTGTCGACTTCAGACAAGAATCGTCATAAGAAATAGTACAAGGACAAAACGAGATAAACTACTCATATCGAATTTACAATTTAAATAAATTGCATGGAAACGTTTTTGCCTCCTAATTAATTAATATTTACGAAGATAAAATACCAGCGACTCGACACACACACACGAGATTTTAATCGAATCATTCTTAAACGAGTTTATAGCGGACGCCGATTAATCCAAGGGTCTGTTTATAGTCAACGATAATACCAGTCCATACATCAACAATAACAATTACTCAATCGCCCGGTAATATATATTATGCAAAAGACTCAATCAAGTTTTCCTCCAGTCTTCCTACACATACGATCGCAACAGGTTTCATAACAATGAACACTGGCTGGCGAACGTGAATGTAGCGACTTTCCAAACGCTCACTTCGATCTTGCGTGTGTAAAGAACACGAGAATTCTGGAAAGACGTATGGTAATTTTTACACAGTTCGCCTTATTTTGTGGGCGGCGAGAGTCTTGTGCCGTGCCGCGGTCTTTTGATTATGCCCTAATAAAGCTTTGGAACGTGTGGTTCACAAGACGAAAGTTACTCAATCGAATAATAAATTTGGATTCGGTATAAATGTGGTTTTTGGATTCTTGCGTGGGATAACATGATTTTGTTGGAGAAATAAGATGAATTGAATGCTTTTCGAAGAAGGTGTAATGGGATTTTAATGTATAATCTTAAATATTTATTTCTATCAAATAAAAGGTACCTATTATGTATGTGAAATAAATGCTTGATTTGAAAACAATTTTTGGGAACAACAAGTAGTTTTCACGGTGCCTTATTTCCAAATAAGGAGGAAGTTTTAAAAATGATATAAAATAAGGGATGTAATATTTTTGGGAGTTCCGCCTTATTTGCAAATACACCGCACCATTTAAGAAATGAATGCAGTCATCTTAAGTTTTATACTTCTAAATGTTGAAATCAAACTTACAAACACACCTTTATTGTTCAAATGCATAAAAGCGGTACTAGATGCACATATAAGGCTTACTCCCGTGTGCATGTACACCAAAAAAAAAAAAAAAACTAGCAAATTTTGTTACAATTGCATTCCATATAGCTACAAATTACAGTAATATATGCACCAGGGGCAATCTGTAATGAAAAGTCACACAAAACTGTGTCTAACGTGTATAAGAATGTGTATCAGAATTTGTAAAAGAATTTGCGACAACAATAAAGTCAGTACGGTCATTTTATTTTTGAGAGAGCTTACTACAATATTGTAGGTAATACTTTATGCAATTTATCTGAGAGACAATTTCTCAAAACAAATAAGACTGAATCAACAAAGTTGTCGTAATGTTTACGCTAAACTATGCAACACTTTGTAATATGCACTCGTAAGGTGTGCTACAAAGTATAACACTAATTGTAAGTAAAAGAATATTTGAGAAACTCTGCGACGGAAAATGGCGATTCGCACTACATTTATTGAGAACGCTTCTACTTGCATGGCTGTTGCGCAGTAAACAATGAAAACTATAAGCCTTGTTTATAGATCTTATAGTTATTCAACCGAGCTGCGTAAGGTGCTGGTATCTGGCGGCGATAGTATAAAAGTACTGATGAATGAAATTAAATACCGCCAAATATTCATTGGAATGCGAGCTATGTTGGTTACAGATTCTGAAATAAACTTGGCAGTTAATAACAAAGTAAAACCAATCAAAATTAAGAAATTACAATGCAACATTATTAAAAAAAATTAATGGGCACGCCAAACCTGACACGCCATCTGAACGCCATCCAAAGGTACTTCAAACCGGTTGAATAACTAGATATATATAAACAAGGATATAAGTTACTAGAAATTGTAGTAATGATTATCACTATAGCATCTAGCGCTTTTCACGAAATATATTACTATTTATCAAGGAAGTGTTGTAAAAATTACTACAATTTTATATAGGTATATACTTACGCTGGTAGATGCTATATTTGCACAACCAAATAGTTATTCTATTAGTTGTAAGAACATTATACATATGTATGCACTTAGAAAAGCAATAAGGAAATAGAAATTAATAAAAACAAGAATTTAATGCTAAACACATACACGCCTATACTTTTGTATTCAAGATATATTTCAATGTCTTACCTTCAAAAATGTTCACCAACGGTTCTAACTCCCAACTCAGTAAATAACTTTTCGCATCCATCGTCATTAATGTATATATTATCTAATGGACGGAGTGCCATAGGACACGGCATAAGAACACACAAATCACACGACCACCACCATGTACGCCTTATTAACGTCTAATATAAAATGGCATACTGGCGGGATGATTGCTGGCACTTATTAACTGCGAAGATCAAAACACATTTTTGTTTGCTTTTATTCAGTATTCACCTTTGTTTCCGCAATTCCGCACGTAATTTGTATTTCTATCAATAATCAATATAGTAAAAACGCGTTGGGATATCTAATTTAATAAGATTCAAATGAAACAGATATTAATAAACAAGCACCTACGATAATTAGTATAATGTATAAATGAAAGTGTTTGAATTTTCAAACCTAATTGTATTAAATTCGACTACATTATATTCGACTCTTTAATACAAGAAAGTTTGGCATACTATTGTGAATAAAGTGTTTATACATTGTAATAGATTTTTTAATAATTTGTAGTATTTCATGCTACAGTACTTTAAAACAAAAATATATTACAAATTCAAATCGTTGTAGTGTTAAAATATACTACACAATGTTAGACACAATAATGTAGTAAGCTGTACGAGAACGGATTAGGACTGGCTTTTACAATTGTAGTAACTATAACTACAATATTATAGTAATAATTCCCTATGTACTTTTTTGAGTGCAGACATCGTCGCATGCAGAGAAACTAACTACTGATGGAATCCAAAATACCCTAGAAGTTAGTCCACCATATCACCTTTTAATTTCTTTTTGTTTCCAAACAGCGCTTAAAAAAAAGAAATTTTCATAAAAAGATTATTTCACTGGTTAAAGAACCCTTTTTCTATCGGTGCATTTTTGAACTTGTATCTTCTCATCGCTCCTTTTATTCAAGCTTGTATGTATAAGCTAATCTCTAGTATTATATTGCAACTATTCTATTGTTACAGCGGAATCTGTGACGTTATTTTAAAACGACTTGTACGGTATTCCATCGGAATTTGCACCCTTCGGCGATTTTAAAAGCGTGCGTCCCAAGCATACGTGTTTTTCAAGTACGTAGAAAGCCGAGCTGTGCTGTTGCGTGTGTAGAAATATGGCGACTTCTGGTTTTTTGCTTTTATTATTTCAATACGTAATTTCTGTACAACGCTGGAGATAATGTAACAACAAAACACGGCCTATGCCAGACTGCGTGACGAATACATATTATGTAGGTTCATGCGTCGCACCGTACTGTTTCGTAGCGCTAAAGGTATGCACAGATTGACCAATAAGGTTTCTTTATCTTGCCTGCATGTTGTAGCGATGTATGAGTTGAGATCGGTTTACTGATGATATTCGTGTATAAGTTAGGTGATTCATGTAATCGAATCGAAGGTGCTAATATTCGTGTGAAACGGAGAGATATTCTTTTACCCGAAAAATATGTATGCGTGTTACTATGTCTTCCCAGTAAAATGCCCGTAATGAGTACTTATTGTTGATTGAAATTGACAAGAGAAAGATTCTTCTAGTATTACCAATTTTATGATAAATATTCTTTGTGGAAAATGCCGCTTCTCAACTGTTATTCAGGTATTTTTTCCAGCAAAATTTTTTTGTATTAATCCAAAATTAAATTAAAAATACAAATTTTAAAGTAGTAATTTTCAATTTGATGCACTAGACTAGGATTTTCTTTAAGATCTGCTGTAATCCTCTTTATCAAAGAAGATGCTCTAATTTTGCCTTTCTAATTAGACCTATCATCTTTAAGAGTGGCTCTCTTACCTTTTTTCTGGGATTTTTCAAAACCACTAGTAGGAGGGGAACACTGAAAATATCTAGAATGCCATGTTTCTAAAAACAAATGAGATTTTTATTTGACACCTTTAATGTTTTGGGAGTTGAAAAAAGGAAAAATATTTTCACATCATGATTTCAAATCACTTTGAAACTGCTATATCTCCCAACAGAGGTGTTAAGAGTGGTAGCAATGTAGAATCCTTTCATAATTCACTATATTTAATACCTATAGATGTAGGCGAGGTTCCAGACGTTATGAATGAGGTATCACACAAGCATTCAGCTGGAATGGATGATGTACCATGTTTCCTACTTAAATATGTATCAGATGCTATTGCTGACCCCGCATCTAAGATAATAAATCAGTGTTTATCTGAGGGTTGCTATCCCGATACGTTGAAGATTTCAAAGGTGATACCTGTTCATAAAAAGGGCAGCTGTTTTAATGTCAACAATTATAAGCCTATTGCTATACCGTCAGTATTTGCAAAAATTTTCGAGAAAATTTTAAATAAACGGGTATTAGATTATCTAAATAAATATAATTAGATATCTGGCTCTCAGTTTGGTTTTGTTAGCGGTATATCTACCTCTGATGCAATTTACCATGCATTTACAGGTCTACTCTGAAGTAGATAAGAAAAATGTGGTTTCGGGCGTATTCTTTAACTTGACGATGGCGTTAGATATTGTAAGTCACGATATTTTATTAGGAAAATTATATTCTTATGGAATAAGGGGTCTAGCGTATCAATTATTTAAGTCTTACCTTTCTAATAGATGTTGATTTGTGTGTATTGAGGGAGGCAAAAATAATATAACTAGTAAGCATTTTTCAACACAGTTGGATAGTGTGGCCGGAGTTCCACAAGGATCAATTTTAGGTCCGACTTTGTTTATGATTTATGTGAATGAACTACAATCCTCCTTTAATACATGCCGTTTGTCTCAGTACGCTGATGATACTACTTGTATTGTGGCACACAGCGATCGGGATACGGTTTCACTATTAACTACAACCGTTATAGAGCAAATGATTAGTTGGTGTGAGGATAATGATCTAATCCTGAATGGTTCGAAGACCGGCCTAATACACTTTGCATGCTCATCTAGTAGTTGCGGTAGTAGTTTATATGTTAAAGATAATGGAAAATCTCTTCCTGGCAAGCAAAGTGTGAATTACCTCGGTTTGTCGCTGGATCCTCATTTGGGATGGGAGGAACATTGTAAGAATTTATGTGGCAAACTGTGTTCAGCTTTGTACGGAATAAGGAATTCGAGAAACGCTATCAGCCGTAATTCACTTTAGTTATTTTGCTTTTCATACGTAGAATCTCGTCTGAGATATGGGATCATATTCTGGGGTTCCGCAAGTTGTGTGCAGAATTTGTTCGTTTTTCACAAAAGCGAATAATTAGGTGCATGGTTGGAGTCTTGTCGTGAAATTTTTAAAGATTTGGAAATTCTGCCGTTGGCGTCGATCTCTATAGTACAGGGTTAGTAAAAAGTCCCGGAACGGTCGAATAACTTTGTTATTTGAAAATTATGATTTCTGAAATTTGGTATGGGGGTATAGTTAATATAAATGCATTTTATGCAATACAGTTAATATTTTTTTCACTTCCGGTTTAATCGGCAATACGTCCAATTTTTTTTTTTTTTTTAAATGGAACGCCCAGACACTTTTGAATGCAAAATTAAAAACTACGTTCAGGAAGTATTAAGATGTTTATTTTTATTCACAAGAAAACAGTTAAAAAATTAAAAAAATGTCCTAATACAGAAAAATCAAGATACCTGTCTATTCAGGTTGCGATTACAATAATTGTTCAAAATGCTCTCCATTTACAATTTGACAAAAATGTAAACGGTCAGTAAAATTTCTTATTGAATTTTGTATTTGTTCTGGAGTGATGCGATTGGCTTCTTGAACTATTCTCTCTTCCAATTGTTCAAGATTATGGGGACGATTTTTGTACACTTGACATTTCATGTGACCCCAAAAGAAAAAATCTAATGGCGAGAGATCTGGCGAACGTGCTGACCATTCGATTGCTCCTCTACGTCCGATCCAACGTCTCGGAAAAAATTTCATTCAAATAATCGCGGACATTATGGGAAAAATGGGGGGGGGAGCTCCATCTTGTTGAAACCAAAAATGTGCATTAGGGTGATCACCTATGTTTGCATTTGGAAAGAGGGCCGCAAGTGCTGGAACAACCTCATTTCGCAATAAATTTAAGTAGACGTTGCCAGTTCAATTTCCTCTTATAAAAAATGGTCCTATGATGTTGTTTCCAACAAGACCAGCCCAGACATTCACCTTTCGAGGACGCTGTGTATGGACTTTTTCAAGCCAATGCGGATTTTCAATTGACCAGTAGCGACAATTATGTCTGTTCACAGTGCCGTTGAGACAAAACGTTGCCTCATCTGAAAAAATGATGTGATCTAAAACATTAGGCTGCTGCTCGATCAATTCCGTCATTGTTTCGCAAAATTGTAGTCTACGATCTGGATCATCTTCAGTTAACTCATGGACGGGATACATTTTATAGGCTTTCATTCTTGCTGATTTAAGAATCGTATGAGCAGATTTTTGAGAGATCTCATGAATTTGACCTAATTCTGTTGTGGACACGTGCTGATTTTCTTCCACTGTAAGTAACACATTCAAACTAGTTTCTTCATCTGTTGCTGTTAATGGACGTCCCCTTCTAGGTAAATCCTTCACCTGACGAAAGACTTCAAACTTTTGAATTGTTCGGCATACCGTACTTTTACTACTATACTCTACTACTATACCCACATACCAAATTTCAGAAATCGTAATTTTCAAATAACAAAGTTATTCGACCGTTCCGGGACTTTTTACTAACCCTGTATATGAACTTTTAATATTCTACAAAAAAAATGAACGTAATTTTAAAAAAAATAGAGATATCTTTACTAGTATGACAACTACAACGTGTAATAATTTAAATATACCGCTCCACCGAACAAGTTTCTTTGAGAGAAGTCCGCATTATAGGGCTATTATTTGCTTCAACAAACTGCCTAATAAAATTAAGAGCACTTTTGATCTTAAAAATTTCACAAAAGGAGTGAGGATGGTTTTGATGCGTGGCTCTTTCTACACTTTGGGTGAATTCATGACTGCTGAGCTTTCTATATGTCTAGTTTGTTTTTTATTATTTTTTGTTTGTTTGTAAAGTTGTATTTTCTGTGCGTATCCATTTATTACACCTTTTGAAAATAGCAGAAGCATTACAACAATATGCATCCCTTTATCAATTGCTCATTCTCTTAAGTTCTTTATAATATCACATATCGCACTTAATTAAAATTTTTACGCGATGACTGTACCTATACTGTTGGTGTTTTTCTTAGGTTATGTTTTATATTTGCGTTGTTCGCTTATTAGTAATGTGTTGCCAATTGAATTTCGTGAATATGACGACTTTTACCACTAGGCGCACCACTTTAACTTTTAAATTAAAAAATCATAGTAAATTTTTCCTGACAGCATTTTTTTTCTTTTGTATTGCCAGAATTGGTATTCTGTTAAGGCAATAAAACCCGAAAAAGGCTCTAAATGCCGAATAATTTGTTTGAAAGTATAATTTTTTGTTGCCAATTGTTTGCTTAGTTTGATAAAGTAAAACAGGGAAAACCATACAACCAGTAGGTCACTCTTAAGATCTTCCAAAGATGTTCTTGACGAATTTAAACTACTGCTGAGAATTCTGGCGATCGTTTAACATATGTATACGATCCATGTATACAATCAGCACAGCGACAAAGGAGAACGTAACAACAACAAAGTGAATGGAAGTATCTTTAACGGTTTTTTCGCGACATCAAAGGCGGCCAACTCGGATTTTTTTTTCTCCTCTTTTTATCTCACTTGTTTTTCTCCTCTTTCTGGGAGCATTCCCGCTCCGGTTAGGCGACGACTGACGCGAGCTATCTATCATTAACATAAGTCATATATGTTTAGGAATTCGTCATAAGCGAAACACCTCTCTCTATTGTAAAATAAACAAGATTTCTAAAAGCGACCCGTGTATAGAACACGTAAACTTCCACATTTTATTTACTACTGCGCTATAGATGCGTGGTGCGTGCCTCTTGAGTCGCCGATCGACGGTGTGGTCCTCCAGCGCGCGCCTACAGCAGGAACAAGCGAATGAACCTGTTCTAATTATAGCACGTCTCATCCAGTGATTTTACTGGCGCGGGTAGTACGAAGCCCCTCTGCATATTCTAAACGTGTTCGTGCATTGTGCTGTGTAGAGGAAGGTGCATGTATACGAAGTTCAAGGAACTTACATCGATTATGGAACATATTTCGTGTTGAATTTCGAATGAATAAAACTAATACGCGTAATGCAGAAAGAAGTAGGTAATACAGATGATGAATTTATAAGGCTTAGTTCTTGAATCGTTCGAACAAATTATGGTATAATGTAAAAAATCTATAAGTAATATTCTTAATTAATTGTTTCCCTACTTTCCTTCATTTTTATTTAAACCATATGAACAAAATGTATATTGTGGGCAAACCATCATAAATGGCTTCTTTGTTTTCGAATGTATTTTACAAAATACTACGAATTAAACCATCAATTGAGCATCAAATAAAATAATAATGAGCTTTCGTCTCAGATATTTATTGTGAGTTAAACCTACTACCACAGTAACGTCATTTGTGATGAAAAATGGGATGGAGGTTAGTTGTTTATGGAATTTAATATTTATATATCCCAAATTTTAGGCACCTGGAATAACTTCTAAAATACCTTGAATAGAATTTAAGAAGATCCCGAAGGTTTCAACCTCTAATCAGGGATGAAAATCATATTGAAAAATTGAAATAGGAAGGGGGCTTAGAGTGATACGTCTTTGAAAAGATCTTGTCATTAGCAAACTTTTGGCGCGAATGATTTTTTTTCTCAATTTATGCCCCTTCAATGTTTAAGCAAATCGAAATTTAATCTTTTAGATTGTTAGATAAAATTATACTTGTTAAAAGTAGCAGCAAATTACTAATCATTTAATAAATGCTTTTCTGCTTTAACTGTAATTTTTAATATGAGGAAATTTTCTATATTAAAAATTTTACCTCGTGTCGGAAATTTTTAATATAGAAAATTTCCTCATATTAAAAATTACAGTTAAAGCAGAAAAGCATTTATTAAATGATTTCACACTGTAAGAAAAATTGCACTTTGCAGCAAATTACTAACATTACGTCTGTAATTGAAAAAAGGTACAAATGTAAACACTGATGTAAAAACTGAACAAAAAACGTTAAAGGTATTTATTTGCAAATGTTGGTTTTGCTTTTTACATTACCTTTTTAAAAAGATTTAGTTTTCAACTTGCCTTCGTTGTATAGTGACCACCGAATTATGGAGAAGAACACCGTTGTGCACGTGGAACAACCCGTGTGTTTAATCATAAACATCCAGACAAAAATATTGGCCACCAGTATGTATTAAATTTAGTTCAATAAAAGTGTCCAGAATCCTAAAGTTGTAACTGAAGCCGCACAAATTGAAGTAGTAGATCATTTTGTCATCAGTCCTCAAATATCGATACCAAACATCTCGAGGTTAACAAACATTGCCGTCTCGCTCTGTGCATAAAATCTTACAACGAAATAAATTCTTCTCTTACAAAATATGGCTTTTACACAAAGAGTCTAGCCCAATAAGCATGGTGAAGTGGCCCACAGAACGGATTTTTGAAAAAAGTTATGCATGGGCACTGACAAGTCATAAGAAGGTAATACAAGGGTATTTTACTCCCCACTGACCTTGAAATAATCAGAAAAATGTGCTCCAAACAGACCTATCTTTAACTTTTTTTTCCTTGAAAACTATTTTCTTTAGAAAAACGGGGTTGCCGCCATCTGTTAGATATTGAACCATAGTATATTATATATTTTTTTGAAACATTTTCATTCATAAAATCAAAAAAAAAATTATTTTGAAATAGTTGAAATTATGCATTTTATGGCTCCTTCAGAGTGACAATCACCAAAAAAATACAAAATATTACTAATTATATATACTATAACTCCCATAAGTTTGATTAAAAAATAATGGGTGCAACATGTTAAAAAAAAAATTCCAGTTATGACCATCTCTATGCTTATTATACCTATCTGCTAAAACTAAAACGAATATATTCTTTGTAAAAATTTCTTGACAATTTTATTTTATTTATTGCTGGATATATCTAACGCTTCGGATGCACAAATTCTAATACCACAATCTTAATAGGGATAAGAGGAAAAATTATATGAGGAATGTTACCGGGCAAAAAACGATTTCTATCATAAAATAATTTCAAAATTTTGTAAGAATGTTGAAGAATGGATTTTATTTCAAATAGATTTTTTTACATATATTTTATATAATATTAAGAATTAAATGTTGTATCCGTTATTATATTTGGTTAAACTTTTTCTCTTGCTAGTTTTTGGTCAATTTTAATTAAATTGCAAAAATGCATGCCCTGATCGGTAGACTACGCAGCGACAGTGATGGCCGCGCCTGCAGTAAGTTATTAATTTCACTAAAAGTTTACAATTTTTTCAATTTTTTAACTTTTGATAAAAACGGCTATTGTAGTTGTAGATGTCTCCTGAGAGACAATTTCTGATTGACCAACACGCTAAAACTCCTTCACATATTGGAAAATGTGAAAAACTAGAGCGATTCGCGTGTTTGCAAATGTTAATTTGAAATCGTTTTTATAAAAATATTGCAATCATAATTATACCTAACGAAAGTACGTTACAGAAATATAGAACTACTGGTAGGGAATAATTTTATTTATTTAATCATATATAGATGAAAGTACCTACGGATAGGTATGGTGTTATATTGGTCATTTATTAATAGGAATTCTTCATGAAAATATTTTAGGCAAATTATATTTAATTTTTGTAAAGACTTTCGAAAAACAAATAATGTAACAATTGCCCAATTCAGTCAAGAAGGGTTATCAATTTTTTTTTTACCTTGAGATGTACCTTGTGAAAAATTATTAATAATGTTGTCCGATGCTGCACCATACATGATAAAAGCCGTGCAAAATTGTTTTTTCACAAGTTAAAGTGTGGTGTCCTTTTCATCAAACTTAGTAATATACATATTGCTAGCGATTAAACTCAATAAATTATCAAAAAACTTCATATCTTTAGAAAATGTGAGATTTGGACTTATTCCCTCAATCATTTTTCTAAAAATAAACTAACGAAATAGATACTCTTCAAATAATAATGGAACTGAAAGACTCGCAGATCCAAGACATTTACGGCAATAAAAAATAATTTTTAAATATGTTGCACCAGTTACATCTAAACCCCTGTCTAGGTTTTCAAATCGATGTAAATGTTGAACAAAATCTGTTCCTTAAATCATTAATTTTTTTAAAGTTATACCTCTATTTAAAAAATTCAACAAAAATGACACCGGGTGTTACTGTCCCATTTCAATCCTTCCTGTTATTTCAGAAGTATATGAAGAAATACACTAGACAGCACACATTTGGTTTACATCTTTTCTGTCAGATAGGACGCAATTTGTTAAAGCTAAATTCAAATGTAATCAAAATATTAAATCATTTCATTCAACCTGTTTGCCTGCCAAGATGGGGTTCCGCAGGGTTCGATCTTTGGCCCTGTTCTTTTCTTATTATTTATAAATGATATAACTAATTTTATTGACTATGACACTAATCATTTACGCGAATGATACTTCGGCCGTCATTTCTGATTGTCGTATTGAGACATTGCGGGCGAGAGTCGACTCCCTGTTGGGCCCGTCAGACCAGTGGTCTAGACTTGGCGCTCATTAATCGATTTGTTAAATATTGTCATTTTTACTACTACTATTGTTTTCATTATTATTATCTGCGTGTACTTCATTATTGAATTTTTTGTAATTTTTAACAAATAATTTAAACTACGCTCACCAGTACATACTGCATTTCCCTCAGTTACTGGGACCATCAATCGGCTTTCGATTTGTTGAATGTCTATTATTATGTCGTACTGTTCTATTATTTCCATAGTTTTGTTTGTATTGTTCCTATTATTATTATCACGAAAATTACTACTTATTTATAACCTATCATTATTATCACAAAAAATTGCTGCTTTTGTATAACCTTTGTTGTAACCATGACAATGTCAATATCGTAAGATCTCTGAAAATAAAATTATTTATCTAAATTATCTATCATATTATTTTAAATCAACAAGGTTTACCGTTAGAATATGTCTGCTATTACAGCTACCTGTGAATTGGTCGATCCAGTCCTTGAAGCAATTTTATGAGATCTAACTAAAACTTTTGACTTTGTCCGTCACTATCTTCTGCGTAATTTTTCGGTCGATTTTCTTTTGATTCGTGTTAGTTTTTGTGTAAAAGTATTAGCTTTGCGTACATGAAGAAAAACCGGAGGTTTTTCATCGGTTTCTATTTTTCCGTGACCTTTAGTCAGCTTAAAAAAATAATTTTGTTTGAAATCAAGCCTATTTTCATCGATATCTTTTGAACCACTTAACCAAATGAAGATCCCATTATACGTATTTGTTCATCATTTGGATATCTTTCATTTAGCACCAAGAACGGACACATTTAGCTCCAGATTTAAAGTTAAAAAAAATCTCAAAAATTGTTCCATAAAAAAAATTTTTAACATTAATTTTCGAATTCAGCAGGAGCAGATTCATAAGAAAAGTCGCCCCTCATAAAATGTACATTTTTAGTGTAAACTAGTGTAATGAAAGAAGTTAACCAAGTATAGACAAAAAAGGGCTCACGCCACCTAATTCTTAAGACTGTCGTAGAATTACGTGGGCATTTCGTGCTTATTCCGAACAGGCAACTAACTACCTCCGCTTGTGTAGTACATACGAGCGTGCAATTTCCATTTGCATATCTAATGCGCGTTACATACCCACAACAGTGTAGGTATATACTAACGAATAGTGAATGCAGGACGGAAAAAATAATACAAACGCAGGGAATATACGATATCTACCACCCATATAAAATCGACGCGGCGTATGGCAAAAGTAAAGGCGAGGCCAATACTACATGTATATAATAGCGACTCTAGTGCCAAGCAGTCTGACTTACCGCAAACAGCGTAGGCCACGCGCCGTCACACAGATATCGGAATAGGTTCTTGGTGGGGACGGTTAATATACACTGGGCGTTTAGCCAGCCGCGGCCGACTAAAGACCGAGTAAACGTGAACACGCGACGAGGACTATGCCGCTGTCCGAATCGAGGAAACTGGCCATTAAACAACGCGGGACCGTGGAGACGTGAAAGACGCACGCAAAGATAGCGACGCGAGCGCGCGCCAAATAGCCGGTTTACTTAAACGCGAATTTTCGTCGTTGTAAACTGCGGATTTAAGTGAAGGGTTTGTGCGTAAAATTAGTGCGATTTTAGTGATGTTTTGATATTACTGAAAGTCGGAATAAACGAATGAAATAGACGCAGGAAGGGAAATCATTTAGTAAAGGTTCTACGTCGATGTACAGTGCTGTTAGTAATTTTATTTATATTATTTTGGTTAATGTATATTAGGTAAGACGTTCAACGTGATATTTAAATATTGTAAAACTGGCATAATGAAAATCGTAAATAAGCTCTTTCTAACAAATAAGCAATATCAAACTAATTTTGACAAATTCATTACGAAATAAAAAATATTTTGGAATAGCTAAAATATGTACCCCTAGCACCTCGTTAATTTTTTATTCAGTTAATTAGTGTTTCTATTATACGATACATTCAAATAAATTGTTGCAACATCACAACCGGAAGAGGCTTCACTCCATTCATTCATAATAAAAAGAAAAAGCATTCTTGTAGAACTAGTTCTTCTAACGGCTATCTAGATTATGCTTTCTTAAAAATGATAGACAATCAACGTTTTATTTATGAGTTATCAGATGTTTTTGTTTAAAAAAAAACATCAGTGTGCCCCCCTCCACCTAAAACCCATAAATATGATTACTAATGATCTACATTGCGTTAAATGAATCATATTTTGATCTGTTTATTTAATAATCTTACGAGGTTAATACCAGAACAAAATATTTTTTAGTTACCATTTTATGATTATATTAATCAAATTAAATAAGTTAAATTCGTGTTGAATTAATGCACATTGTTTTGAGCTGAACACAAAATTTATTTTCAATCATTTACAACAAACAGTGTTGAATTCTTGCTGTTATAAAACGAATTGTTTGGGTTACAAATTGCCGCGTTCAGCCGTCGCACTTTTTATAATCAATGCAAGAAGATATTTGCACCACAAATTTCGAACAACTAAACTACCTCAGTTCATGTAAAAAGTGACAATTTTTTGCATGATTGGCAATGTAAAAAGTTGACATTTATTGGACCCGTGCAATAAACGTTTTTTATTATATACGTGCACGAGTAATTCACTTTAGAAAAAAGATAAATTTAACGGTTTCACCAATACTTATTGTTTAAACTGAACATCTTAAATAAATAAAAATTAAGTTAAACAAAATAATGTAGTGATAGGCCTCCACTATAGTGGACTATAATTTTGATTAGTCAATTTAACATCTGTAGTTCAATATTGTTGTGAGTGGTTTTTTAACGTAAAATTTTCTCCTATCAGAAATTACAACAATCCATGTTTTTTATTATGACGTATTAGCGTAACTTATATCCCATTTAATTTTGGAACCACGTCAGTAAATTGACGATTTCCTATCTTGCTAATACTGATTTTATGTACGTATTAAACTGATAAATGTTCCGATATATTAAATGGTTTTTTAATTAAATTTAATTGGTTATTGATAATAATAATTCATCGTGCCGAAATTCTAGGATTTTATACAGACACTTTTCTGATTGATTTAAAAATTGAGTATGTACGATTGTTATTAGCAAGATTAGTGAATTGATGGATTTTAGCAAAATTATAGTCCTCTATTGTCGTCACAACTAATGAAAAAGGCCATAGTCGGATAATCTAGTGATATCGGCCTTTGCATTTGGATTTTCTAAAATACTTTAATATTTTTTTTATTTGTTGCACTTTGGGGCAAATATATATACAGGGTATTTTGAAATATCGTTTAAAGATTTTAAGGGCATGTAGTACAATCGAAAATAAGGTTAAAAGTCATAATAAACATATGTCCACAAATTAACTGTTTACGAGATAACAGCGATTTTATCGCAAATGCAGAATAAGTTTGCTTTAGCGGTTTTTATTAAGATGTTATTGTATTTTAACATAAAATAGATTATAACTAAAGAAGATGTTCAAAATGACGTCCTTCCATTTCGACACAGGATCTACATCTGCTTTCAAAGGAAGCGCGCACTCTTTCAAAAAACAAGAGTTTTTCTCTTATTAACTGGCAATAGTGTTCTATTCGTTGGCGCAACTCTGGAAGATCGTTTACCGGTGTTGCGTACACTAAACTTTTCAAATAACCCCAGATACTAAAGTCAAACGGGTTTAGATCGGGAGACCTTGGAGGCCAAGCAATGGGACCTGCATAATATGTAGAAAAAATGGAAAGCGAGCCAATGAATATTATAGGGAGATGTATCCTGAACGCAACATTGCGA
Organism: Cetonia aurata; assembly: GCA_949128085.1. NCBI lineage: Eukaryota > Metazoa > Arthropoda > Insecta > Coleoptera > Scarabaeidae > Cetonia > Cetonia aurata. Next base: position 4,093,561 of record OX421883.1, on the reverse strand, counting down.
ACCGTGGATATTTTCTGAAGCTTCATAGAAAATTTAGAACAAATGAAGAGATTTTCAAGCAAAAACGACAAAGAAAGCAATTTATATTAGATGAAGAAACCGAAATTACTGTTTTAACTTATTTTCAAGCACATCCAAATAGTTCTATTCGAGATTTATCAAAAAATGCGTTTTCCCTAAACACTATCCACACACTTTAAAAAAAAAAACATAAATTTGTTCCTTACAAATATCAACCAGTGCAAAATTTACATTTTGCTGATTTCGGAAGAAGATTAGACTTCTCTGATTGGTTCATTAATGCGTGTCACGAAGATCCTGGCCTGATTAGGCGAAGGCGTTTGATCTTCTTTATGGATTTTCCTCTAAACTTTTGTCCTTTTTTAGAACATATCGATCTGACAGAGACTGCTATGCGGCCTGTTTAGATTATCAGTCTGACTATTTCTCACCCAACATCTGGAGTGCCGCAGGGCAGCAATTTGGGTCCGCTGCTTTTCCTCATGTCTATCAACGATTTGTGTGTTACCTTATCTTGTTCCAAGCTATTATTCGCTGATGATTAAAAAATATATGCAGCAGTACACAGTACACACTGTTCAGGATTGTGAATTCCTTCAGGACCAGCTTCGCTTGCTTCATACTTGCCGTAGTGCTAATAGGCTCAGTATTAATGTCGATAAGTGTAGAGTGGTGACCTACAGTCGTAAGCCTACACACTAAAAAATATATGCAATTCCGACGGAAAATTCCAGTAACGTTTAAGGTAAAATTCCCAAAAATTGGGAAATTTACTAGAACACTTTAGGTATATTTTTTGGTAAATTTACCCTATACATTACTAGAATTTTCCGTAGGATTACAAATATTTTTTAGTTTGTACCCCAATTTTTGCTCTCCTACTTTCTGTTTAATTTTTTTTATTTTTGATTTTCTTTGCCTTTTGTTCTAGTAATTTAAGTTTTGTAGTTTAAGTTGTAGTATAATGATATTTTTTATTTTGCTGTATTTGTGTTTACATATTTTTTAGTACTTTTCCTGCCACTGGGTCATTTTGTATCTGTTCGGCATCTGATGGGTGCGATTTCTCTAATGGTTGTACGTTCAACAGAAAAACACAACATTATTGAAGTACCTAACACTAATACTTTGGTTGTTTATCCTCATAATCCACAACCCCGTTTTAGGGTAAACGTTTGGTGTGGTATTATCGGATCCAACATTTTAGGCCGTTTTTTTTAACATGGATCTTTAATAGGACAGCTATTTATGTTAAATTTCTATCGGAAATATTAGAAAACGTCCTGGTTGATTTAAACTACAAAACACGATGTAAAACGCTAAATCAACTACAAAACTCCATTATTAACATCATTAGAGATATTGACCCACAAATTATTAAAGGGAACTCCCAGCGTTTATAGAAGAGTACCTATAACTTCTTTAATTTTTATTTTTTCGTACTGTTGTATTAAAACTTTTTTGTTCACAGTTAAATTTTCAATCAAACTGCAGAGATATATACAGGCTGTTCCATTTAAAAAAAGATAGTTTTAGTGAATATCTTGAAAACGCGATGCTCAATTATTTTTCTGTTTTCACCACTACAATCGCCCCATAAAATCCTAGAAATATGCCCATTTCACCGACTTCGTAGCTACAATTATAACGAAGTTAGCAATGGCGTACACTTAACTTGGAACAACCTGTATAGAGATCATGCTATACCAGACATGAAGATAATTCAGAAGTTTTTTTTTGTTTCTGTTTCATTTAAACATTACAATCGCGTACATACACAACAATATATCACGTTGATCTTTCTTACAACAAGAGAATTATAATAATTAACGTATAAATATTCACAGCATTGTAAATTGACGATTAATTTACTATATATAGGTGCAGATTACTAAGTGCAATTTGATACAGTCATCAAGGCCGACTCGTCGCAGAAACTCCTTCTTCTCTCTCCATCTCGCAAAACAAGCCAGAGAACATTTAAATTTCAAATTTTCCACACGTTTTCCCGCAGACCGCCATATAAACCGGTCCGCGTTTGCTAATTTGACATTCTCCTCCTACTACCCATAAAAAAGCGACAGAAAAAAATGTCCGAGGAGGCACCGCCGCAATTTCCGGACACGTTTTAGACAGACGCCCCACGTACGACGCAGATTTTAGCGTGCTCGGTGCTGAAAGGTGTCTTTTCTAATCGATATTAAATATATGAACGTCAAACGAGACTTCAAGTGATTTCGCGGAAGTCTAATACAATATATGTACTGTTCATCGAGGAAGGGGAAAAAAAAACGAAAGACTTGTTTATGCACCGCTCAAAACGTTTATAGTTAGTGTATAATAGGCTCTTATCGGTGTTATCGGATTCGTGGAAATTGATGGTGTTCTTCGCGATGGAATATACGAATCACAACAATAACTACTTGATCAGGCAGCATAATTACTGGAAATTTGCTCACAACGGCCAGGCGGAAAGTGGGGTAAGTTAAAGTCTGTGAAGAAAAAAATTTTAATTATACAGTGCGGTAACACTTATGGAATGTATATTTTTTTTTATTTTTTAAGTCTCCTTAATAAAGGGTTTTCCAATAAGAGAATGATATTCAAAGAAAAATGCCGTTTTTTAAAATAAATGTTCGGATGTTTATTTCATTATAAAGAGGAACGTATGCCGTTAATAGTGGAAAATAACATCAGACAAATGACCACCACGACCACGCCTACAGGACCATATCCTTTTCATGAAATTTTCCATAACCAAATCGCAAAGTGGCTGCCCTATGTTCTCGATAGCCTCACGAATTCCATCTTTGAGGTCTTGAATCGACGCTGGGCTGTTGGCGTAGACCTTCTCTTTCACGTGGCCCCAAAGGAAGAAGTCGCAAGGTGTTAAATCACAAGATCTCGGTGACCAATTGTGATCACCTCTTCGAGAGATAACACGGTCCGGAAACTTTTCCCGTAAAAGATCAATGGTTTCGTTGCTTGTGTGGCACGTAGCGCCGTCTTGTTGAAAGTAAACGTTGTCCAGATCAATACCATCCAATTCCGGCCATAAAAAATCATTAATCATCTCTCGATAGCGCAATCCAGTCACCGTAACTGTTGCTCCAGCCTCATTTTCGAAAAAGTAAGGTCCAATGACTCCGCCGGACCATAAACCGCACCAAACAGTCACACGTTGAGGATAGAGAGGTTTTTCAACAATAACTCTTGGGTTTTCCGAGCCCCAGATGCGACAATTTTGCTTGTTGACGAAGCCACCGAGGTGGAAATGGGCCTCATCACTAAAGATGATTTTTCGACGGAATTCCGGATCATTTTCATGCATTTCAACGACCCAATCAGCAAAGACACGACGTTGTTGATGATCGGCCGGCTTGAGTTCTTGTTTTAACTGAACTTTATAAGCCTTAAGACCCAAATCTTTTTGCAAAATACGGTGTAATGACGTTTGTGGAATGCGTAATTCCAAAGAACGACGAGGAATGGACAAACCTGGGTTTTCTTCACCACTTTCGGCTACAGCAGCAATATTCTCGGCTGTTCTTGAGCGACGTGCACGGGTTTTATTCTTCACATCACTAAGTTGTCCCGACGGCTCGAATTTTTCCACCAATTTCTGTATTGCGGTCCGACAAGGTGCTTCACGACGACCCAAAAATGTTCGAGTTTTACGAACCGTCTCTGCCAAATTTTCACCATTTGTATAGTGAATTTTAATAATTTCAATGCGTTGTTGAAGCGTGTATCGTTCCATTTTTATTAATGGCGTAGTTTCTACTTGTCAAATGTCAAAAAATGGCAGCTTCAAAAGTGACATCTACCGAAATAGCGGGCTATTCAAAATAACACCTCTTGTTGGAGAACCCTTTACAGGGTTACCACAAAAGAAATAGACATTTTCAATATTTTATTAATCCAAAACTAATAACGTTATTATGAATTCGTTTAAACTATTTTATAAAGTGATTCTTAAAGTTTACTTTGGGAACACATAAGTGCTCAATATGGGCTCCTCCTGTCGCACAGCACACATCAATCCTCATGCAGTTGAGGCATCAACCAATTGATCAACATTTGATGATATGTAGCTCCCCCGTCACTGTGTTTTCTTCAAAAAAGAAAAGACCATAAACCTTTGTGCGAGATACAGCACGGAACGCATTCAATTTTGGAGAATCACGCAAATGCTCCACCAACACTCTCGGAGGTTCAGTCCCCCATATTCAGACGTTGTGTTGACTCACCTTACCACTTATGTGGAACGTTGACTCGTCACTGAAAATTATCCGCTCGCACAACCCATCTTCATTACGTTACAGCATTTTATTGCAGAAATCTTGACGTTTAAGCTGGTCATCTTCACTTAGATGCTATACCAACTGCAATCTGTAAGGCGTCAGTTTTAGCCGGTCACGTAAAATTTTCCACACAGTCGGTTGCGGAGTTTGTAGTTCCAAACTTGCACGTGTTTTCGACTTTTGTGGACTTCGATGGTAAACAGCGCCAGCACGTTCCATTGTTTCTTCTGACACACGAGGTCTTCCCGGACTTTTGCCTTTACATAAACACTCTGTCGTTTCAAATTTATTGTGCCAATCGTAGATCGACTGTCATAGTAGGTGGTGGTTTTCCAAAATGTCGTTGGACAACAGTTACGGAATTCGTTTTAGCAAATTCAAGCACGCAATATGCTTTCTCAATAGAGTTTGCACCCATCGTAGCTATTATGCTTGCGCAGTACTACCAACTGAAAAAAAAATCTTATTTGCAACCATTGCATCAATAAAGAATTGAGATTTTGCTACAAGAAGCGAGAACACATATTTATGGCACATTGTAATAATAATAATAATATAAGCCTTTATTGTATTATAATCAATAAAAATAGTACAGGATGAAAAATAAAAAATAATACAATTTTAGGGCGAGATTCAATTCTTATGACTGCTTATATCTAACCCACCCTAATGCTACAAAACTTGGGAGCATTTCAGAAATGCTTAACAATAACTTAAATTAAAATTCTATTAATCTATTAATACAATAATGTATTAGCAAAAACAACAAATAAAAAGTAACCTTGTTACATTTAGTACCAATATGTCTATAAGTTCGACGTAAAACATTCATAGACAGCGCATAGTAAGGTGATATTTGAAATAGAAAGTTGCGTAATTTTATTTAAAATTAATTAATTTTGCATGTTTTTAAAAACGTGGGAATGCGGTTATATTTACTATAGATATTCAGGCCTATTCTGTATCATATCGTTAATTATTTAACTAGTATCGTTACGGTTTTTTATCGTACATACTCGTACAAACGCTATGTACACTAACGAAGGTCAGCTTCAACGATATCCTTAAGTCCAACCTGAAAGATACAGAATAGGCCTGATTATATGTAAAAGATCTCTCGAACAGAGCTGACTTATGGTTGGGTGAAATGTCTCAAGAGTGATTATTTGTCTTCAAGGCTTATTAGCTATCCTGATAAGGCCCTTAGATATTATTTTCACCAAAATTTGATTCCGCTGTTTCCGGTTTTTTGCTGTCTCTTCCCATTTATTTGTGCAAACCTCATTTATATCCGCTTTTGCTTTTTTAAGTCACTTTTTTCTTTCATATCCTTTATATAAAACTTTTTTTAGGAATTCTTTGCTCGGGAATTTGAGTAATATGTCCCTAGTGCTCGCACGTCTTCACCTTCGGTTGCTCTTACACGTCCTCAAATTTGTTCTTTCCCAAGTTATTTCCAATTTTTGTTCGTCTCTCTTTATCATTTCATTACTCATGTTTTGCTGGCGTACAGCACAATTTGTCTTTTAATTGCCTCGCGAGCTTCAATTTTAACTGGTCTCGATAGGTTTTTTTGTCCTTAAAATTCTTGATAATGCCCCTACCACTTTATTTCCCTCTATGATTCTCTTATCAATTTCTCCAACACAAGAAAAGCTTGGTTTTTGATGTTATCGTTACTTCTAGGATATTCTAACTGGATAACTCTCTCGAATTCGTATATACACTCTTTTTCTCTGCTGTCCAAATTTCTTCGCCTCTTCAAATTTCTTGAAAACCTCGAGTTGTTTCGATCTTACTATTATTTCTAATTCTAGATTAAATAAGTTCGTCAAGAGGGCCTTATCTTAAACCTTTTCCAACTTGAATTGCTCTCAATAACTTATTTGTTTTGGGATTTCTAATCTTACTAACGCTTCATACAATCTGTCTCTACACACTAAAAAATATTACACATCTCCTACGGAAAATTCCTGTAACGTATAAGGTAAATTTACCAAAAATTAGAAAATATACCTAGTTTTGTAGTAAATTTCCCAATTTTTGGTAATTTTACCTTATAAGTTACAGGAATTTTCCGTAGGAATTACTTATATTTTTAAGTTTGTAGAGATCAAGTCATATATCTGTTTTTAAAAGTCAATAAAGATCATATGCAGACTTAAGTTTTATTCATAACTGTGACTTTGGATTGTCTTAATGTGAAAACTTCATTCACTATCAATCTCCCATATCTGAAGGTTCCTTCCATACCACCTTACCGTCGTATTTCTCTTCAACGATTTTGTATACTACATCTAAAAGTGCAGGTCACTGATAATTTTTGCATTGCTTCTTATTACTTTGCCAGGTCTCATACATGCATAATATTACTGAAGGATACACAATTATGACATTACCCCAAAGAACCACATCTTGCAACAAAACAAAAAAAACATAATCTGACCCTTTAGAATTTGTTTAAATTATCGCCATTTATTGACCTTTCGTTGTGTGACGAGTCACCCCATGTTCCTCTGTGCTAGTACCTGTGTGTTTCAATTCTATGCATAATCTCCCTCCACCTGACTCCGCCCTAGACTTTCTTCCTCTACTTCAGATTTTTTGCCTACACATAGTTCTTAAGATCCTTAACAACTTGGTCCTTCCATCTATCTTTTGGTCTTTCTTTGGGTCTTTGTCCGAGTAATTTCCATTCTCTTATCGTTTTTGCACATGCTTGTCTTTCTCCACCCTCATCACATGTTCATATTATCTAAACCTACGTAGTTTAATTATTTTGACTATGTCTTCTTTCAGTATTTCCTCAATTTTGTGGTTCATGATATTCATTCATGATTTTGTTTACGTACATTGTTTTGCATTGCTAGATAATTGATTATTCCTCAAAAATGACCTTTGTCTTGTTCGAATTGATTCTCTACAGAACTTCTACATTTCGTTCATTCTTGCTATCAATCGTTAGGTCTAGATTTTTAAAGTTTTCCACCTTTTCAAATCTATAATTTGCTATCTTTATATTTTCCATGCTGTTGTGTTGGTCTCTCTTGCCTATTGTCACATATTTCGTCTTCAGTTCGCGTATTTTTAAGCCCTTTTTCCTCGCTTTTTCAATAATAGTAGCTAATGACTCCATTAAGCTAGTTTCCTCTTTAGCAATCACAGCCAGGTCATCTGCAGATGGTGTCATTTGCAGTGATTTGGTAATTATTGTCCCAACCCGACTGCAGTTCTTAACTATTCAATTTACGCATTGCCTTCGTTTTTTGAGTTCCTCATTGTCATATGTATTCATTTTATCAGATTGTCTCCACCTTAGAACGCTTTCTCGAAGTCCACAAAAATAGAATTTTGCAATAGTTTGATGTATAACTATCACACTGACAAAAGTCAATGCTGGGTTTTCCACTATCACCAAACAACAATTGTTGTTGACTGTTTGACTTTTGTCAGTGTGATAGTTATTGTTACACCAAAGGTTCCAAAACCCAATTACTGAGTTTGATGTATGATATGAACAGCATCACTGTAGAGAAAAGTTCATTTTTAATATCTCGGATTAGATGTTTATTCGGTGGTTGCTGAGCAAAACTCCGAGTTTTGGAATACACCTTGATACCTATTGACGTATTGTACCATCCCTACTAAAATTTTGCCGAACGTGAAGGAGTTTCAATTTCCAGTAGGGAATTTTTTACCTGCCAAGCATCGCATTGACACGGCACCTATGAAAAGAAGGCATGTTCTTTCCAAAAGCAGTCTCTCTTTAAACATATTTAATTTTGCAAATGATTTATGTAGATACTTCCTAACTAAAAACATTCACAATTCTCCAAGATCAATAATTGGGTATAGAAATCTGACACAATTACTATTTGAAATTCCCAATCTATCATTTTATCAGTGTCATTCTTTCCGTATTCTTTCTATGGAATAATTTTGTTACTTTGTTGCGAGATAAGTTTGGCATGTCTAGGTTTGATAAAAAGCCACTTATCTATGACAAGTACACACTTTTGAATGCGGTGAATCAAAACGTCAAGTGGGTACTTCATAATTATTGTAAGCAAAAGCTATTTATGTTTGCCAATCGCACATTCATATTTGCGTTGTTGAAAGCGTTCTCCATTTCCTAACACAATATCAGTTAGTTTCAGATACGTATCTATTCATGTGCTGTAAAACTGCAAACTTAGACTTTCCCGTCGATAATAATTCAACCTGAATCACTGCTTAAATCTTCGAGAGGATCGCATAGTAGAAGTTTCTATCAATAAATTAAGAAAAAAACCTAACTGTTAACTTATACAATTTATTTTCTAGGAATCGCATCTTAACAGCCAATAAATAAATAGATAAGCGCGATCAATTAACATTGCAAAACAGTCGAATACGGCAAGGCACCTAAATTCGTAACAGCGATAGTTTATTTAACTTGCGCTCATTAATTCCGGAATAAATAAATACCTAATGCATTTTTTTTTTTTTCGACCGAAGCGATATTATAAATTATTCAAAAACGCTAAATTAGAAGATTAACTAATGAAATCCCGACCAATCCATATCGGATTTGGTAAAGTTTCATTGGAGGTAAAAACGACGTAGATCGTAAATTTCTTTCCTATATAATGCTGTAATTGTTGGACCAGTACAAACGAGAACTGGCTTATATATGATATTGGTAAAAGTAGTATAGTCCCAATTTGTAAGATCGGTATTTATTATTACATAAAATCTTTCAGATATGTCTATCTAATTTACGAGCAATTTCTAAATCCGAAACATTTTTGGTTTTAGCTCTGTTCTTAACAAAAATGTTGCGTTGCAATGTCAAACCGTGTTACAAACAGTACTTGGGATAGAAATTTTACTGTTTAAAAAATTAATTAACAATTCACATTTTAAAAACGATTATTAGTGATCTGTGAACATTAAATTAGTACAACCCGAAATATTTGTTAACAACACTTTAATACGCAGATGACATCTTTTGGTGATCTACAAAAGTTTGTGAAAGAACTATTTCATAATAGGGAACTAAATTTAGGGTTACAAACTACGTAGAATTAATGAGAATTTTGAGTATGTGCAGCATTTTAGTAAGGAAATTCATTATTTTATAACTACTGACTACTTTATGTCAACCTATGATGCTGTAAGAATGAAGACTAAAGCATTTTACATTATAAAGCAACGACAACATTACTTCAAATTCTTTTTATACAATGTGTTTCAAAAAGATCTTCATCTCAGTAGGTGCTGAGTAACTAATACTTCCAAATTATTATAAGCCACTTACCTTTTATTTGTATAAAAACTATTTATCTAGTGTCGTTTTGACATTTGTCATTGTGTGACAGCAATATAATTTTTTCCTGACAAATAAGTTTTTTTCTTAAACAATACAATAATGTACACATTGCAAGAAAATATTTTTATTATTGAAGCATATTTTCGAAGTGCACAATTTCTTAATGGGGAATGGCAATATTCTTACGGAGAATGTAAGCGACAGTTTTACTTGCAGTTTCCTAATAGAGTTGTGGATAATATCGCTTTACATCATCACATTCGTCTAGTCGTGGAGAAATTTTGAGCTAGGGGATCTGTATTGAAAGGCAAAAGTTCTGGTAGACCACGGACACAGCAAGATATTGTTGAAAACGTAGAAAACCTTGTTGAAGAAAACCCACAGACCTCAGTTTGTCGTTTATCAGCTCAAACAAATGTATCTTCTAGTACCGTTCATAGAATTTTAAAGCGTCGTTTGCATATGCATGCATACAAAATATCGGTTGTTCAACAGATCTTACCTAGAGATCACGTTACTAGAGTTAATTATTGCAACTTCTTTCAAGAAAATTTAAATAATGACGAAATTCTTGATCTCAGTTTTTTTACTGACGAAGCATGGTTTCATTTAAGCGGGTATGTAAATAAACAAAATTACAGAACATGGTCTGTAAACAATCCAAACAATCGCATCGAAGTTCCTTTACATCCTGTTAAAGTTGGAGTATGGTTAGCTGTATCTCGTCGTAGAATAGTCGGACCAATATTTTTTCACAATACCATTAATGGCCAACGATACCGAGAGCATTTATTAACACCATTTTTAAATCAATTGCAACAGGACGAACTCAATGGGGGTTACTTCCAGCAAGATGGGGCTACTGCACATACAACTCGCGAAAATTTAGAGGTTTTAGAACATTACTTCCCTCATCGAATTATAAGCAGAGGTGTTTGGCCAGCAAGATCACCAGACCTTACTCCGTTAGATTTTTCTATTTTCGGAATGCTAAAAAATGAAGTATATCAAACCAGAATTAATAACTATCACACTGACAAAAGTCAATGCTAGGTTTTTCCACTAATGTATTGCAGAATATTTTTAACAACATGAAACGTCGTATTGCATTATGAATTCAACAGAATGGTGACCACTTTGAACATTTGTTATAAATTATAATTAATTAAAATTTTTACAAAGTTATTTACCTTAGTTGTTTGATTATCTTATTAAATAAATTAATAATCTAATTGTACTAGTTTTCCGTTCATTACCATATCGCTCGATGATAAATTTTGACAGTGACACTTGGATAACCGTTATCTATCCCATTGAAATTGAATCTATATCCGCATTTCGAGAAAGCGGCAAGCCATAATTTATAGGCTACATTCATAGGCAACTAGATGAAGTTCTTTTAGATACACATTGTACTAGCTTAGTAAACAGTTGCTCACTTCGTTCGTTTTTGCCATTGCAGGAGTGACTTGAAAAATCATGTTACGAAAATATGAATATGAAAGACGTGTGATCTCTCTTACCGGAACTATTCTTGGACGTTTTTGTAACCTTTAAGACTGTGTTTCCAAATAGTTTATTTTTTCAAACACCATGTAAATGGTATTTAAATTGTGCAACTTTTTCGCAATCTAACCAACATCGTAGGTATAACTCATACCGTTTTCAAGATTCAAATGCTATCCCATTCTTATGTTGGACAAGCTGTATACTTTTTAATAAACAACGTTGGGTCTTGTGCTGGCCCTTGGGGAACACCAACACCTACTAACTAATTATTTTAACGCATTGAATCGATGCTATAAACATACTTTATAATTTTTTTTTTAATCAACATAGTTGTTTTAATGATATACCTATCTTTAAGCATCTACTTAAGAAATTCTAAGTGTTTTCCTCATAAAAAACAGATTTCTTGAGGATATATTAGCCAATGTACCATCTGAAAGGCCTATATAAAAATTATTTGGAATTTGAAACGCTCACTGCAATTATCGAGTAACTAACATTCAGTAGAAGTAGATCATGCTTGAGAAAGTTTTGTTTAAACATCGGCAGCTTTTAAGTGGTCAAAACACATCTTTATCTAGCGACTTTACAACAACATTAGAAATGTTGATTATACGAGAACAAAGGAATATTACTTTATTGCGAGAAATGCGTGTTTAGAAATATTTGTCTATATCTGCGAATTCCCAAACGCTTCTTTGTATACTCTGTATGTGCCTGCGCAGATGTTTATGTCACGCATCGTTGGTGATACGGATTGACGGGTGAACGTAACAAATTTATTTATTTATTTATCAGTACCTTCTTGATTAGTAACAAATTGTTGTTATCAAAATAGTGATTGATAAGAAAGGTTTTTTCCTCTCCGATTATGTATTTAATTATTGGCAACGCGCTTTGTCCCCTTTGAACTTTATCGTTTCGCATCAGTGGCAAGCTCGAAGGTCACCAACGATAACAGATGTGTGCCTACTTTCTAATTGAACTTCTGTAATAGTAAAATTATCTAAAAATATTTATGCGAATATAAAGGAGTTCAAAACTAAGTTTTGCTAACTTTATGGGTATACTACTATGTGTTAGACTTCTAACCCTAAATTTTGCGTCTCATACGGAATTTTTAACAATCTATGAAGAATATAGAAAATGTGACTATCTTCCTTGTTGCAGAATCCAGATTATATAATCTGTATATACCACTGGCAATTTCAAATAAACACCTCTTAATGTGGATTAAGTTATTTCGGTCTTGAACATGATGCACTAATTGCAAGGTGTTTATTACGTCGCGTCGTCTGAATTATATCCAAACTAATAGTTGCATGTAATTGTTGAGAGATCACTGGGAAATAGGTAGGAGGTAATCAGTTTGAAGGCATTGACATTAATGTTGTAGAGTAGCATATACTCCATATTCGTTTAACTGCGTATTTGGTTATTGGTTCTTGATGAAACACTTTCTTTTACGCCAAATGCGGCTTTTTTTCCTTAATTTCATCACTCATATGCTGCAATAAGTTAGCATAACATTCGCCGTTGATTGTTTTTCCTTTTTGAAGATAATCAATAAAATTATCCCAACCGCATCCCATAAAACAGACGCCATGACCTTGTCTGCAGATGGAATTGTCTTCGCCTTCTTTAGACACGATTCTTTCTCCTATTCCAGTCCACTGCTTTGACTGTTCCTTTTGTCTCTGGTTGACCCATGTCTCGTCCATGGTTACGAATCGACGCAAAAACTCGGCTTTACTGCGGTAAAACATCGCCAAACACTGTATTGAAACATCTTCACGGCGCTGTTTTTTGGTCCATTGTGAGCAAACGCGGCACCCATCTTGCGCACAGCTTTCTCATCTTCAAATTTTCGGTTAATATGCGATGTATAGCACTTTTTGAAATGCCTATCATTGCTACACTCAGCAAACCCAAACCTTGGAACCATGTCTGCATTCTATTTAATCCCTCAATAATCCGTATTGCATACTTTTGTAATAAAAATACTCTGGCAGCCTGAGAGCTATTTCCCCAGTGCATAATGCCCATACCTGGTGAGATTTTCTATCGTAGAATGGTACACAACTAACAACACGTTCTTACTACATTGTTGAGAGATAAATTTCAATGCATAGCAATGTTGTCTGGATTTATTGCACAAGTCGTCTATGTGTACATCCCACCGTAATTCAGAGTCAAAAGTAATACCCAAAATCTTTTGTGACTGGCATATCGTCAGGTTTTCGTGTTGCATATTTGCAGAATAGGAGACTTTATTTTATTTAAAGTAAAAGAAATAATAGATGTTTTACCAACATTAAAACAAGTTTGTTCTTAGAGACCCAGTCCACTACGGATTTATAAATATCTGAAACAGTTTTATTTAAAGATTGAACGCTTTTATGATGAATTAAAATATTGGTATCATCCGCGTAGCAAATTATCCCAACTCCGGATGTTGGGTCTCCGGATCAAGTGTCAGTAAATAACCAGCCAAAATCATTCGCAAAAATAATGTACAACAACGGACCTAAAATTTCAGCTAGCTCACGCACCCTCAGCTGGCAATCATCCAATACCATTTTGTGGATTTTCTTAACCGTTTCTAGCGTAGACACTTCAATTGGTCCACCACTACGGTGTTCGTCTTGGCAGTTGGCAGCTCGTACGGTCTGGTTTAAATTCTGCCACCCAATAATTTATAGTCGTAAACGAAGGAGCAGACTCCCCCAGAGTAGAATCTAGCTCGGCTTTAATAGTTGTTGGACTGATACCTTTCAAATGAAAGTATTAAATTACATAACGGTGACCAATTTTTTTCATGTTTACAAATTCACTGAGATCGTTTACTTTTTGATGGCTCCAAAAAAATACTAAACAACATGGCGCCTTGGCACTTAAAACATATGTTGAAATGATAATAAATCGTTCTTCAACTCCCCGTGTAATGAAAAACATTAATAAGACCTAATTGCCTGTATTCTGACGATCTAATAAGAAAGCTTGCATGACTCAAGATTTATTTAAGGATTGGTTTTATAATTGTTTATCCCGGCAGTGGAAACCTATACGATGGAAAAAAAATTGTATTTCAAAGTTTTATTGGTTCTTGATAATGCTGGTTGCCACAACATAGAACTGGATCATCCAAATGTGAAAATTGTCTTCCTTCCTCCTAACTGCACGTCATTAATACAACCTTTGGACCAAGGAGTCATTCAAACTTTAAAAATGTACTACACACGCCGACTTTTCCAAACCGTTTTCGACAGATTAGAAAATAGTGAAAATAAAACTCTTACTCAAGTGTGGATGAAATTTTCTACTTTAGATTGTATTAGAACCGTGTCATCGGCTTGCGCGGATATTAAACCATCAACGCTTAATGCGTGTTGGAAACCTCTTTTACCTCAAATGGTTCAAGCAATACAAGATGATTCTACAATTTCACTCCCAGTTACAGAAATAGTAAACATTGCTGCTCGTTTAAGCGATGAAGAATTTGCAGTAAACTATCAGGATGTAAGAGAACTAGTACTCGGGGAAGAAACTTCAGATGAGGAAGAACTGATGGAATTAATTGATGCACCCACCTCAAATGCATTAGTAAACGAAAATAAGGAAAACGAATGGGTGCCAAATCTCGATTTACAAGATGTGAAAAAAGGGCTTTATTTGGCTAAAGAATTAGAACTTCATTTCATTCAAACTGATCGTTCAACGGTGCGCAGCGCAAAGTTTAAAAGAGAGAAGAAATTGCTTAGCTCCCTATAGAGAGGTTTTAGTGGAGTTAGAAAAAAAGCTACAATCGAAAACCAATGTGAAGAAGAACCAAGTGAGGAAGACATTTTGCCCATTAAAAGAAGACGAGTTCGGCGACTCATATGTGACAGCGAGAATGAGTGAAAAATAAATAATTTTACGAAAGTCTTTCTTGTTTTTGTTGGAAAACAGTCTTTTAGTTTAGTTTTTGTTTAATTTTTTTTATTAATCCTTATATGAACTCTTCAATTCAATAAAAATAATATAACCATCCATATAACGCGGTACGAATGATGTGATTTGTACTAATTCCGAGTTTCTTATAGCGCGGTTTCCATACAACGCGGTACGCACTCACCGCGTTATAGGAGGGTTGACTGTATACATCAATTTTAGACACCGATATTAACTGAAAATCGATTAACCGGTTTTTAATATCTGGCGATTTCCGCAGCACTAGTAATCGTGCATTATCATGCATCTTCTCTAAACTTTTGGTTCTTTTATTGACACATATGCATTGATATCAACTTCTTTAAGTATTCTTCTAACTGTACGCTCACTTATGGTGGTTCCACGATCGTCTTGTAGTATGTTTGTTGTTTGAACTACTGTTTGAAGTCTATTTCGCCATGTTTGTAATGTTATAAAACGATCATCTACGGACATGGTTGGGCGTTTTCTGCCTTTTCCTCTTCTTCTCACAGATTTCCCAGTTTGCCTCAGCGTCTTACATTACGATGGCCAGTTGATTGTGATTTACCAAACATTCGGCCAACTTCGACCATATTCATACATTGTAACTGCCTTAGCAATATCAGGCGCTCCATCATTACTAACCGGGCTTTTACAATACAAACACTCTAACAACAACTAATCAAAATAACAAAGAAAATTAACACTAATTACTTAACAATAACTTAATTGTTATCTGCAGATAGTAGGTGCTTCAAATGTAAGTCACAACTGACACGTTTGAAGTTTTGACATTAAAAACGTAAATTGTTTAGTGGAGCATCTATATTTCGGCATAAAATAATAAAACCAAGAACCAAACTAAATTTACAACCTGTTCCTTTAAATTTGTCGATTTGTGATGCGTATAAAATTGTTTTATTTAAAATAATGTATTATTATAGGTTCACCTACTTTTGAGACAACTTCACGTATAAATGTTTACATTCTAAATAACAATTTTTCTCAATATCTAAATCATAAAAACACATTTTGCTGACGCACCACCAACTTTCATAGACGCAGGAAATAATTCGCTCCTCTACACGAAGTACAAGTCATGATGTGAGGCGAGCGACGAGTCACATAAAACCCGGCCACAATAAATATAAATACTCTAACCAGCGGCTCGAGACGAGCACAGTCTGCCGTCGTCGCAGATTTCGCACGAAATCTCCAGTCCAATCAGCATTCCGTGGAAGCTGTACAGCTAATGCTGATTGGCATGAAAATATCACGGAACACAGATCACAGAAAGAAAAAATAAGATGCGAAGGAGATTAAGAAGAACGACTTTTCTGCATTCTGGTCGTTCATTATCTATGTATGAAGTATGACGTATTTAGTAGCTAGATATCTCGCAGTTATAATGCGTAAAGGTATTTTGAAAATCCAGACGCGATTATTGGAGGAAGATTAGTCGGAATGTATAGTTTGTTTTAGAGATAGAATGGAATGTTGTTATAATTAAAGTTAAAAAAGTTACAAGTAGCCAATATTTCATTCATAAATAGGATCGTTTGTTTTTATATATAATTAAAATTAATGCACTTTTTAATTATTAATTATTATTATATTAGTTTTTTGTTATTAGTCATTAGCACTTTTAATATACACTCAATTCATAAAAAAAAATAATAAATTTCCCGAAATGTTACTGACCATATTAGTACAGTAACTGAGTAGTGAATCTACTAGTATTTTGTCATGTTTTTTTATCTGATAATGCATTAATAATTGAAATGAATAATATTAAATTTTGAAAAGTGGTATCATTAATGAAAGCAACAAGATTCTGAAAAAGAACTGTATATATCGACAGCATCAAGGCGTTTGCGCAAATGATTTACACTACGATGAGAGAAAAAGTATTTTTTTTTTCGCTCTGCACTTTTTTTCATACGTTGTATT
This sequence comes from Cetonia aurata, assembly GCA_949128085.1. Lineage (NCBI taxonomy): Eukaryota > Metazoa > Arthropoda > Insecta > Coleoptera > Scarabaeidae > Cetonia > Cetonia aurata. The sequence goes on along the minus strand of OX421883.1, from coordinate 4,076,512 downwards.
ATTCTCACTATTACGCTGATTCACCAGCACTACAGCTGTGAGGATACTATATATATTGCCTCCACGTTTCTTCCGTTGAGGTGTAAAATATTTAACTCTTAAGTGGAGGCTCCTTGAACGGATGGTCGCGAGGGAACACCGGAAAAGTGTTGAAACGGTGTTAAATCCAACTCCGTATTTTTATCTGTGTACGTATGGCAACACTGCCACCATCACAATTACCCTTAGTGCAAACTCACTTTCATCGCTATCGCATCTCAATCTACATCCGCGCTCGTCCACTAGGGAGTCAAGACGTGCACTAGGGGACACTAGCCAAACTCTCAACTCACGAGATGGCCGCAGCATTAGCCGGTAAAATTCAGTTAATTATGTTTAGGTATATTTTCTTTGATGTTTTTATATTACCTCATAGCAAACCGCTTCTATAATCACTGCATACGCAGTCGTCTGCCCTCTTTTACAACGAGCTATGTAGTGGGACTATGAATTGTCCGAATTGCATCAATCTAACATGGATTAACACTATACGTTTCAGTAAAAAATCACAAATTCCCATGACGGTCATTCTAGTTACCCGAAAACGTTAGAGTAACACATTCAATTTTAAACATTTTCTAACTAACGAAACAGTAATTTATTTGTATTTATTTACGCATCTTTCGCCTCGGAGTGTGACGATTCTCTTTCCAAAGGACGGAACGGTTGCGGAAAAAAGCGAAAGTGTTTCCCCCGTTATTTCCACGAGACGAAATAAAACATCTACCGCCGGGCGACTTGTTCCTATCACGTACCGGATATAAATCTATAGATATTCGGGAAACTCGGCCGTCTGCGAGAATCGGGACGCGGCCTACGAAGTCGTATTTCACATTTTTCCCCTTTGCTTGGTTCTTTCTCCCGTTCGTTCCCGTTGTATGCGTCACATTATTATCGGATTAGAGAAAATCGACGTTGGAGTTTATCCAAAACCCGATACGTATAGTAAACCTCTGATTGTGAGCGTTTGGATGTATTAATTTTGCATTAAAAAAAATCTTGGCTCGAGTATATTTCTTAGGAATCTTACAAAAGAAAAAACCTTTTAACTATTTGAAATAAAATTTCTCATTATGGGACAAATTTTCCGTTTTAGCAATTACATTTACAATATGTAAGTACAACATGGTACAACTAATTCATTGAAGATAATTTTATTGACAAGCAAATTAGAGATTCATTCAAAAATTCGTACCAATTCGTAGATACGGGGGCTGTATATGTCGAAAATATTTTGAAATTCTTTTTTTGTATACATATAGTGGTATGCTAGACTTTTATATGTACAATTTACAATTATTTTGTGGACTAGTTAGTTACGTTGAAAAGATTACTGAATTGAACATGTAATGGAGATTCTTACATTGCTATGCAATAAACCATTTCGGTTCTTTTACCAAGACCTTTTTATTTTTATAAACATTAGTGAATAGAACGCAGTTTTTCTTCGATGTGACCTATCCGGATGTTGTTGTGCTGACACCCTTCATGCAAGGAAACAATTTCATGCGTATTTTTTATGTGTAATAAATTTCATTACATTCCATATAGTATGCTTTTAAGTGACCTTTCTTTATATACATATGTTTTTACGTCTATCTAACGGAGTTCCCGTTTGCTTATAAATTACCAGCGAATTGACAAGTTTTCCCCATTTTTCTCATCATTAGTTATTCCATGTCACGCCCATCCGTAATTTATGCTTAGCGTTTTTAGACAATTTCCGGGCAAATTAAAAACGAGCTATCCGACGTACCCCAAGTGAATTATAAAAACAACGGAAGAAAACGAGGCCCTTGCATATATTTATTGACGATGTATGTGTAGATGTACGTCATTAAATTAGTAGTTACAAGGCGACCACGTGGATTGTATTTGTATACACCGCTGTTAAAAATTATTGGTGCTGCATTACAATTTTATATAGGACATTTCTTAATATCATTAAAAATATAATTTCGAATATGCGTCACCTGACATTATTCTTTAATTAAGTCGAAGCATTATGTAAAGTATATTATCTGTTAATGGTGAGCTAAGCTCGAGTTTCGAAGTGAAACATGGGGTGCTACAAGGGTCTATCTTTAAGCCCCGGTGACGTTCTGGACAAATGAATCAATTTCTTCGAAGAATGGAATTGACAAAGTTCATAACGAGCATACTCGACTTTTATATATGGGGTTACTTAAAAGAATTAGTTTACGTTGAGCCATTCATTCATTTCCAAACAGTTCCTCTCGTACCTCAAGGCGTTGAGGGGTCGCTGTACAAACAAAGTGTTTGTGAGACCAATGATCACTTATGGGGCAGTGGCTAGGAGCAAGAGAACTAATCTGGCCATTGCGAGAGCTAATCTCTCTAAAGTGCAAAGATTAGCATGTGTATGCATAACTGGCGCAATGAGAACCTGCCCAACAGCAGCCATTGAAGTGGTACTAAATCTTACTCCTCTTCACATTTTGATGGAGAACATAGCCAAACGGACCACACGTAAAATGTTCAGGGAAGGAACGGCTACCCATTGGCCTCAGCCTCATGCAGGTGACCAAACCTGGGACATGCCCCGAGACGACATGCCAAAAAAGTTCAACTTTGTGAAAGAATTTACCACACAGCTTAGCACCAAGAGCGAATGGGATAGAGACACCATTTCGAAACTCACAAACGGCAGAGGGAACTGGACTAGGGGTATATGGGTTTAGAACCAAATATTTCGAAAGCTTGGGGATGTACCCAAGTATCTTCCAGGCGGAAATACACGCTATTGAAAGATGCGTCCAGGTCGACATTGACAGAAGCTACGAAAAGCAGGAGATTATCATAATATCTGATAGTCAAGCAGCCGTTAGGGCACTGAGGTCAAACATAATCAGCTGCAAAATGGTTTTGGGAGTGTCTACAGAAACTAAACGAGCTAGGCAAAAAGAACAAGGTAACCCTATTGTGGGTTCCGGGACACACGGAAGTGGAAGGAAATGAAATAACAGATAATCTCGCTAAGAGAGAGGCTAGGACACCTTTTGTAGGGCGATGAGTAGCAGCAGTTTTGCGGGATAAGTAGCAGTATAATACTGGAGAAACTAAAAAATGAAGTAGACCAGAGAAAATATAAATACTGGGAGAATCTCCAGGGAATGAGACAAGCTAAAACTCTTCTGGGAACCTATAACCAGAAGAGATCTGCAGAATGCATCAACCTGAGTAAAAATAATATTCGCATATTGACAGGGCTCCTTACAGGTCATTGTAAACTGAACGGACATCTAAGCAGGCTTGGAATAGCGAAGGAAGCCGAATGTAGATTTTGTGGGGAACAGGACGAAACGTCCATCCATCTACTCACAAACTGCACTGCACTGTGCGCCTGGGAGCATGTGAAATCGAAGAGGGAGAGTTACCTAATCTGGGGCCTTCTGACCAGTGGCGCGCCGAGTTTGCTCGGCGCCTGTGTGCAATTTTGATTAAAGCGCCTTTTTCTACGATTTCATTTGCACTCCCCCCTAGATATTCTTAGTCAAAACGTTCCAGCGATTTGTAGATGCCGAAAAATATTTATATAATTCTTGGACTAGATTGAAAAAGTTTATTGTTTCATGATTAAGGTTAGCTGCATCATTTACAACCAAATTTAAACTGTGATTTGTACAGGGTACATAAAAGGCGCGGGGATTTATATCTAAAATTCTTTTTTGCAAACCGTTATTTTTCCCGCGCATATTCGCGCCGTTATCGTAGCCCTGGCCTCTAATATTACTTATGTCCAACCGGCGCCACTAACATCTAAAACAGCACAAAACGTTAAAAAATGTTCACGGATTTCAACGGTCTTCAATTTTGAATCAAAATGAACGAATCTAATAATTACGCTTATTTGTTCATTATGGGAAATATCAGGAGTACAGTCAAGTATTATTGAAAAGTATTTATTTTGTTGACACAGATTTACAATGTGATCTTTAATTTTTGAGCCTAATAAAGACAATATTTCGTTTTGAATTTTGTCTCCAAGATATGTGGGCAAATTTTTGAATTTTGGATCGGTCGCACGGCGCGTGTGAAATTATAGGATCAAATTCTTCTACCATTTCGATACACTTTAAGAAATTTCCATTATTCCGAACGTAAAGCCTATTAGTTTTACCACGTAAAGCTAAATTTTGTTTACTCAAAAACTGTATGGCGTAAATTATTCTTTTAATAACTTCATACTTCATTTAATTTTAAGGTGTACCACGCCACTTTTTTATCCCGTAAGTCGCATTCGAATAAACAAGGACATCATTCGAAATTTAATACCTTAAAGGTACCGCTACTTGAGACCCTCATTTTAGAAGAGTTTATAATTTGAAATCATGTGTTACTGCAAAATAAACATTTACGCTCCATAGTGAAAGTGGGCCTGTGCTTTACTATTTGTCTCGTCTCTACTAATGATTTGTGGCCGCAAGTGCATTCTTTAGAGTTTAGAGCTTCTACAGAAATACAAACACAGGTATTGTCTATTGTCTCTCAAGTCCGAGAATTCCAAGCGCGGACAATACCGCAAAAAATGCAACTCGATAAATAACAAAAATAGCAAAGTTCGGCTCTTGGAAAACATTTTTTTTAAAGAAGCATTTAAAATTTGAGGCTGGCTGGTTTTAGCTTTTAGCGCCTTTCATGTACCATGGCGCCTGTGTCTCTTGCACACATTGCGCTTATGGACGGCGCGCCACTGCTTCTGACATTCTGCACTTTTTAAAAGGAATCAGACTGGACGGCCAGCTGTAAATACAGCGAGAAGAGGGGACACAATAGATCTTTCAGGTCGCAGTGTACTATCACCCCAAATATCACACATACAATTTGGCAATTTCTCCAAGTTCCAAGTCTTGCCTGGTCTTCTAACTTTTCTAATTCGTTAAGCCAATTAATACTATTTACCCAGTGGCCTGTCAGAAACCACTCCTGCAGCGCGTGGTGTTCTGCAAGGCTCTACACTAGACCTTTCGCTTTTTATTATTTATAACTTTCTTTTGCCATCGTCAGTAAAAACCTATATGATTTTTATGTACTATATAATATTCAATTTTATCATTCATTTAACTTTTCAAATAATCATGCGTTGCATGATATTTCGTCCGATTTGAAGGAGATTTCATTCAGGCTTTTGGTACATTATACAATTTCATTGTAATTTTTGTTTCTCATAATTTTATTGGTTTGTAATGGAATCAAGGAATACGGAGTATACGAGAAAGGGAGAAACCGGACAGCAATCCAGGAAGGCCACAAGGAGAGAAAAATTATGTGCCATCTCTTATCTAGGTGCATTAAATAACTGTAGATATTGCTAAAATTCTGAATATCTGTTCTAAAATTGATTGAATAAGGGTCATTGTTGATATAGTACATTTCGGGGAACAATCTTTCATCTAAAGACGGACTAAGCACAATATCTTCACATTCAAATCAAATTTGTGTTTATTCATTATGGAGTGATCTGCTAGTGCAGTTTTAGCATTATTGTGGTCACAGTGTAATTCATGTTGTCTTATCTTCTTTGTCAAGTATTGAGAAGTTTGGCCAATCTATCTGGCATCACAATTGGAACATGGTATTGTATAGATGATATTAGATCTCAACTCTTTTGGTGTAGGTGATTTATTTTATTGTAATTAAATTTTCTAGGAAAGGAATCACACTTTTACATCATCCTGTAAGTTAAAAACAAAGCACATTAGTGCTATGTATGTGTAATACTCTTGTTTTTATTATTTTATGAGTCCCTAACGCCTGGTATCTATATACTATATGCATTATAGTTTTCTCAACGTCACCCTGTATAAACATCTCTACTTAGAATACTTAGATATATAAAGATGCTTTATTATATGCACAGCACTTATGTTCACGCACGAATAGGCCTAGTAGATGTCCCTTGGATAACCTTACATGCACATACACAACAAAAAGAAAACACATAAAAGGAAGAAGAACGCCTTTTCTTAATGTCTTTTACATGTTTTGGCTTTATTGCAAAGCTCTAAGTGACATCCGTTTCCCACGGAGTCCCCCTCGCACTGCCCGCATATTCATTTTTAATTGATGGAAATAGTTTTAAAAGACGTTGACGCAATAGCCAGCAATATTTTCTTCCATGTCTTTTTGTTTTTTCCTTTTTAAAGTGGCATGACTATTAGCGTTTTTAAGATATGGGGAACACGCCTTCTTTTCATACGTAGTCTTTCTCCAATTATGCAATACGTAAGTTTATAATACAACGTAACGAGTTTGCAATACTGAGTTGATTGTAGAATATTTGTTACGCATATCTGATATAACGAATATACTACGGCACGCTATGAAGTTTGCGTGCATGAACGCAATTAAATAATAAAAGAAATTTTGCCGTAAGTTTTCTTTTTTTGTCTGAAGCGATGAAGTGGAGGGATTGTTAATAACGTTAATATGCTTATAAGAAGAGAGAGTTACAAAAAAAAAAAAACGTCAATTACTTAACTGATAAATATGAATATTGCGCGACTTTTAACCTAAATAAGTGGGTATTAAATATTCGAATTTTGAGAAGTATGACGCGTGCAAATTTGGAATTATTACGTAATTTGTAATTAGACATAAGGTGTTATCTTTGTGTGTTTAGCAATTTGTTGTCTTTGTGCATTCTAAATAAATTACCTAAAGAGCGAACCACCTATAGTTATTTGAATTAAAGGAACGTTACCTACAACCAAGTTTTGTTTCTTTTGCAAGGCCTACTTTTGCTGCATTATCAGATTAACATTGCTGATTATTTGGCCTTTTTACCAATCGCCTCTAAAATGATTGCTACGACAAAATGAAGTTCGTGTAGTATTTTTTACTGAGAATTTTTCAAAATTATGTTAAAAAAATACAGTGTTACCATTGACAGAAACACCTGTTTAATAACTACCATCTGGCATCTAGTAACACTGCAATGAAGCTATTTGTCAATTTTTCGTAGCTCAGTAAATTCTCTACAAACTTCAAATTAAAGTATTGGCCTATATCAAGTTTTAAGAAACTTACACTGCAGATTACAAACTGTACTTACAATACATACTATTCACTAATTGGTTACTATTAGATTAACTATCACACTGACAAAAGTCAATGCTAGGTTTTTCCACTATCACCAAACAACAATGCACAATCTCTCGACGCGCGTTTCGCTAACCAAGTTAGCATCATCAGGAGATGATTAATAGTAAAGTAAAATTATTAAAACTACGATAATATATACAACAACGTTCCTGTGCAGGCGCATTTTTAACGGGGAGGGGATGCGAGCCAACCCTCCGTTAAAAAATTCGTCGGTTCCAAGAGTTACTCTAATTACCGATGTCGTAAAAGTATACGATCTTTAGAAAGGTCGGTAGAATGACTATATAAGGAAACATCTGTGCAAACAAGTGTTATACTAGGCACTTACCCGTCTAGTAATCTATACAATAATACACTTTCTGGAATTGGCCCATTGTCGGCATTCCTATTGACCTTGCGTTTGGCGATTTCTACACTTTCATACGCATCTAATTTATAACTCTGGTTTACATTCTTTAGTAATTTCAAATTTTCTAGGCTAATTCTATGATTGTTGTTGAAAGCATGGTGGGCAACGCTTGATTTTTCTAAACGTCCATACTTTAAATGTGCCATGTGTTCTTTAAATCTCGTTAAAATTGATCGTTTTGTTTGCCCAACATATTCTAAATTACAATCTTTACAACTAATAGCATATATCCCTGATTTTTCTAATGTTTCTATAGTATCCTTAGGGTTCCCAAGAATTCTTTGCAGTTTGTTTCCTGAATTATACACTAAACTGATGTTAACCTTTTTAAAAATCTTACTTAAACCGCGCGTAATTCTTGGTTCATACGGTATAGATAACATTTTAGGTTTCTCTATCTCGGTCGCTGAACAACTTGTGTCCTGAATTAATTTTTTTAAATTTAATTTTATTAATTAACTTATCTACTAGCTGCGCATCGTAACCATTAACACTAGCTATCTCCTTAATCACTATCTTCTCCTTTTCAAACCGTTCTGTACTTAAAGGAAAATTTAATAATCTGTTTACTAAGAAATTAAAACTGGCTGTTTTATGTTGAGGACAATGGTGAGAGTCGTTATGGATATACCTATACGTTGCCGTTGGTTTTCTATACACGTCGAATTCTAAGCCATGCGTTCCGTTTCTCAACACTAACACATCCAGGAACGGGAGTGACTTATTATTCTCCAGCTCATACGTGAAATTAACAGAAGGGAATTTGCCGTTTAATTTATCAATAAATTCTTCAATGTTTGCTCTTTTTGTATTGAAAATTGCGAAAATATCCTCCCCGTTAAAAATGCGCCTGTACAGGAACGTTGTTGTATATATTATCGTAGTTTTAATAATTTTACTTTACTATTAATCATCTCCTGATGATGCTAACTTGGTTAGCGAAACGCGCGTCGAGAGATTGTGCATTGTTGTTTGGTGATAGTGGAAAAACCTAGCATTGACTTTTGTCAGTGTGATAGTTATTGTTACACCAAAGGTTCCAAAACCCAATTACTGGACTATTAGATTAGTTTAAAAATTTACTAGCTATTCAACAGATCATTAACGTAAATCACTCTTGGATTATATGTAGTTTATTAATATTAATGATAAAAAAATTTCCAAAACAATTTTTTTTACCTTTCTTTTATTAACAATTAATCCTAGTTTTTATCGGACAACAAAATTCCTATCGCTTGAATGCAATTTGAAAACGTACCCTCGTATGCACGCTAAATGAACGATCTGAACTTGTTTATTTATTCCCGAACTTTATGCGTTACACATTAAGTACCATAAATTTACATACATCTAGCCAGGTGATTTATTAATGTTTACGCAATGCACAGTAAATACTAAGAACGCCGTGCGCGCCTTCTCTCGCTACTAGAAGGTAATTTATTGCCAACTCATTCATTTTATGGATCATTGCTACAGTTTTGTCCGTTAAAATTGAAACGGGAGGAAAATATATCTTTATTTTTGTTTTGTTTTTGCTCCGAGCGTAGACAAGGAGAGCAAAATGCGCCATTTAATTTCAGTGGTAGAGCTTCAATTATGGTGTGGGGTGGCATATATTTTGGGGTACGTAGAGTTAGTTGTGATCGACGCAGGTAGGTATATCAGAGATGTTCTCCTGGTACTTTTTGCCCTATACATCGGAGAAAATTTCATCCTAATGTAGGTACGATAATGCGCCCAATAACACAGAAAGCAAAGAGGCTGAAGTGTTTCCAAAGATTATGTTAAACGGCTCCCACAAAAACATGATAATGCGCATCCAAAGATCGCCTACTATTTAACTAATTGTTTAAATCAAATGGGTATAAGAACAATAAATTGGCCAGCATAAATCTGAACTGCACCTAAACCCAACCGAAGATGTATGAGACACATGCTTATGACAAGACTTAGATCAAGAACTCCTCTTGTTGTAAACAGACAAGATGTCCGAGTTACATTGATTGAAGAATGGGACAAATTATCTCAAGAACTGATAGATGACGTCATCGGAAGTATGGAACGATGATTGACTACAGTTGTATGCGCTCGTGAAGCAACGCCGGATATTGAAGCAAAAGACAAAGCACATTAAATGATTTAGCTAAGTTCATAATGCACATTAAAGTGTTTAGAACCACTATTTCATTGACTTTTTTCTTCTTGAGATAGTACAACCTTTGTTAAAAAGTTTCAATTAGTCCGTCTAACTTTGTATTAAGAGATTACATGAGAAAAATTAACAATCTGTATACTGCTGAGAAAATAACTAGATTTGAAGTATGTTCCGTTAATTTTAGGGTATTTTATAATATTAGTACAAGAAGTTTTAAAGACGACTATCTGTAATTTGTCAATAAGATACTCATAAGATTTTTTGAAAAATTGACGGTTTTGTTTCTGTTTTAGCGTAGTTGTGTATGTAATATCGTTCCATTATAGTATTCCAAAAAAAATTGTTCAGTTTTTTTACTACAGTAGCGTGAATAAAATGATTATACTTAAATAATAAAGATAATATGGGTGACAAGTCCCAGTTAAATAACTACCGGCCTTTTTCACTCATTTTTAACATTCAGTTTTCCCCAAGTCGGCACGGATTCTTGCTCGGGAGGTCTACAGTAACGAATCTCATCACTATTACGCAATTTTTAGCGGCCCAGCTTCATATAGGCATAAACAAGTAGACGTGATATATATTGACCTATCTAATGCTTCGATACAATGGGATAGACATTTGGAATGAGTCCTGCTTTCGGTCGCGTATAGTATAATAGTATTTAGATGATAGAACAAATTACGTTTACTTCAATGACTTTAGGTCTGAAGAATTTGCTTCTCGTTCGGGAGTTCCTCAGGGGTCTAACCTGGAACCCCTACTTTTTGTTGCCTACATTAATGGTCTCCTTAATACTCTACACTGCTCAGTTTTAACTTATGCAGATGATATTAAAATTTATAGAGTTATTGATGCTGCAGAAGATCCTGACTCATTGCAGCATGATTTGGGTGATCTGATCCATTGGTGTTCCGTTAATTCACTTCTTAAGATTAATGTCAGTAAGTGCTGTATGATTTCTTATTATTTCCTTCATCTTATACGATTAACAACATCACTCTTGAGAAACTTAATCAGGTCAACGATTTAGGTATATTATTTGACATTTCTCTGTCTCCTTCACCTCACATTGATAACCTTCGTGCGCACTCCTTAAGAAGTCTTGGCTTTATTATGCGATCATCACGTTATTTCACTCTACACTTAAAGCAGTGTATGCTTCTTTCATTGTTAGGTCCCTTGAGTAGATATGCCTGCATTGTTTGGTCACCCTATTATCTTTGCCCTGAATTGGCAATTGAGAAGGCACAAAGCAAGTTCTTCAAATTTCTATCGTTTGAAGTTGATGGTGTGTATCCTCCTAGAGGTATCGAATACCTTCACCTTCTGAACAGATACAATATACAATCACTTGCTGAACGTCGTAAAGTTCATAACGCGCGATTTGTGCATGGCTTGGTTAGTTCACCTCATCTTTTATCATGTTTTAATTTTCATGTTCGCCGTGCTCGTTTTTCAGTAATCTTTGCCCTTACCACAGCTACAACCAATATTTACAAAAACTCACCTATTAATCAGTTTCAATACTTCAATTTTTTGTATTATTAATTATTAATATTTATCTTATTAATTGTAAGAGTATAGTCTAAGTCGTGTTGTAATTACTTTAAGTTTTTTTTTGCCCTGTAATTGTGTATCGTTGGGTGAATATACTCTATTATTATTATTAATGTAATAAAGATAATTACAAAAAGTTATTTGTAACTATCAATATTTCAAAATGGCAATATCTCAGGAATAGGTTTTATATATACCGATTCACGGAAGAGCATTCTATATATACATAACACTAAAGTACGTATACAAAAACACGCATATTCCCTCGAGAAGCCGATGTTAATGCACCGCACACAATTATATCAACAAGCTAATAGTATAGTGGGTACCGCGCCGCTGTTTATGCGTCCGTACAGATATCGGCGCACTACAAAGCGTCCAATTAAAAATAGCCGTCATGGAACAGCGAAGAGGCCATCCACCCAATTCCGAAGTTTATTTTTAAATCCGTTCGACCTGTTAATGCAATAAAAGTACATACTTGCAAGCAAGCAAACGCGCCGACTGCGAGTTGGTATAGAGACGATTCGCATTCAAACCGAAACGCACAATAGGCGTATGTAGTATGCACGTGATGATGATGTACGAGTTACGACCCGGGGATATTACTACTTAAATACTTATTATCTTAGAACTGCGGAGTAATTGTGAAATATGTTAAACTAGGACTTAGAACTTCCCTTCGCAAATCCGAAATGTTGTTGTGGATTCGTTATTCAGTATTGGATTGGTACCACCCCTTTTCCGCCAACAAACATATTCTAACCAATAAAATTTTAAGAGTTTTTCCTGTTCTACTTGATCATATTAAGCAAACAATTGGCAAAGAAACCTTTTTTGTAATGTAGTCCTTTCATAGTATTTTAAAACACAAGTGTCACAATGACGTTTATGTAATGCGAGTACAAGTTTGAATAACGAGCCGCGTAGCGGCGAGTGATTCAATGTAGGAGCACACAACGAGTTTTTTACAGTATTTTTTCTAATTTCCACATTAATCGCCCATATTACATTCCTGTAAGCGTCTCACTAGTGGTTTAATATCTCATTACAGCACAGTGTGCGGTAATAACCATTTCAGCACTGCGTCGTCGTTTGTTTTAGCTTCATTGTAACATCCGATTAGAAAAAATATATTACAGTTTTGGACGACAAATCCTTTTTCAGATTTTATTACTCTTTTAAAAAGAAATAGAGCAATTTTTACAATAAAACGAAAAAACCTTTCTGTCATAAAATTGACTGTGATTTTTTAAATATTTGTATAAAAAAAGTTAAAATACGCCAAGAAATTATCTCGCAATGTTATAAATACAAATTAAAACAAAGTTGACCGTAAAATGGTGCCTCTAGTGGTAAAAGCGAGCATTATCAAGGAATTGCGGCAGGCGGTTCAATACTTAATTGGCAACGTTGCAAAAGCAGTTACACATTACTAAATAATAAACTCGCAACACAAACATAAAGCATAGCCCTGACCCTGACATTAGAGAATAAGAATTCTGCAAACTGTATAAAAAAAAGATAAAACAATGTAAAGAACATAATTTTACCATGATGAGGATGTCAATGAGAGAAACATGGAACATATTAAATGAAATAGAAGGAAAAGGGAAAAATAAGCTTTTTGACTTGGAGAAATTTGGTAAGAAAGGACAAAGCAATACAGAGATATTAACAAATAAAGCAATAGAAAGCAAAGATATCCGGGGTCGTAATGATACCGACTTATACTGTATAATAGGGTATATCTCTGAAAAATATTATTAATGGCGGACTTCCGGTTATACCGGAAGTAGACACCAACTTTGTTACTTTAAATAGAACACCTTGTATATTATTGCATTTTTGGATTCCTTGTTAAATTTAAATAGCGCTTTGTTAGGAATACATTGGATTGCAGTGGCATGCTTTCAGAATTACATAACGTTACATTTGCAGAGTTTTCGAAATTTGAAAATATTTTCTAAACTATAAAAGTTAGAAAGACGCGGTTTTCAGTTTTTGCTCAAGCATGAAAAAGCACACGTCTCTTACTAAAAAGAAGTTGGGTTTAAAATACATGGTGATTAAATAGGGTTTTCCCGATTTTTCAGTTTTTCACGGTAGAATCGTATTACGAAAAAATAAACGCATCCATGGAAAAACAAGCAAGCTGTTTATTGACACAAATTTTGACATTTCTTGTCCGAAATAAGTAGATGTAGTTACGCGGGTACTATTTTATTAAAAAAATTAATTATTCCAATGGAACAACATTTTTTTTGTATTGCGTGAGAGTGCACGGAGAAAAATGACATTGCAAATCCAACAAAAAAAGTATTGTCCTTACATTGCAATCGGTTCAAAAATAAATTGGTATTGCAGTAAAGTTTTGTAAGTATATTCCAAAACTTTTGTTTTGTTCCACCAACAACACTTTTGTTGGTGTTAAAATATTTTACGGTACAAATAATCGCTTTGGCGATAACATTATAGTTGTAGTTATTTCAGATCTAAAATACAGAACAACGTGTGCGATGAAGTGAAGTAGATGTAAACACAATTTTTCAAACCAGTACAGTCAAGAAATATTTACATTACACACAATTGTAGTTGAGGCAACAGAGCGCCTACGTTGTCGATATTACAACTTGTGATTCGGGAAGTCCCGGCATGGACAGTAGTATCACGTGATTCTAACCGCGTGTTTCATTGGTCTTACATAGCCTTGAAGAAACAGACTAGTTACCAGGCGGAGTAGACGACGCCATATATTTTCGGTTGTGATGTTGTGTTAGCTTATTAGTTTTGTGTAAAAGAACGACAGTGTATTAAAATTGAAGAAAACTGGCTCACTTCTGACGTCTACTGACTCTTAGATATGGATAATTTTGTTACAGAGAAGCTAGCTGAATGGAATATTATGCGTACGAAGTACAGATTGCTAATGATGAGTACATTAAACCTTTCGATAAATTACCTAGTGTTTTCCCCTGTTTAAAAGTTGCAAAACGATCTAGAATATACGTTGCCTTGAGACATTTGTAAAATAAGTCTTAGATACATTTGAAATTTTAATCTTCATTTTTAGTGTTTCCCAGTTTTAGAATTTATCTTGTTTATTTTTCTTGTTAATTATTAATAAAAAATGTGTTATCCTATACTGATATTTTACTTAAACCCTCCACAGCTTACATTTAAGACAGCACCGAATTTGTGTGTGAATCTACTATAATATTGTTCGCTTTGAACAGAAATTGCGATTACAAAAATCAAAATCAAGTGACACTATAAACGTAGAAAATGATGACGGAAAATCAATTGTTTGTTAAATATCCACAACTTGCTGTTGAAGTTTCAAATTGCTTTGGTAGTGATAAACAATTTTTAATACTGTATTTCACACAATTTTGTTGAAAACACCATATTTTTGTGATTCGTTAAACAACAAGCAACTGGTTGATTGTAACATGTTTTGGGATTATATCCTTCCAAATTTTGTGGCAGTTCTAACAAAGTTTTTCGACAACAAGTTTTAGGTTGTATTGAATAATGGTTGTTGTTGTCATATATTTACCCACAAATTGTTGTTCAATGTGCGTCAATTGGTGCCACCTTAACAATAAATTTTTCTCCGTGTGAGAACTGTTTTCTTGCTAGTAGAATTTATGCGACTCGGTTTTCCAAAACGCGACATCCAGAAGCGACAGGTGTTTCAACAAAGCGCTCAAGAAGTCTGGCAAAACTGATCGTTTTTCTCACTCTCATCCAATACAAAATGACTTCTTCCATTGAGTAATTCATTTCTTTTTAATATAATATTACAAATTATTATGTTTATGGACACAAATCAAAATTTGTGTCCATAAACATGCTTGTTTTTCAATGGCCGCGTTCGTGTCTTTACAATACGATTCCACGAGATTCTCTGCAAGATAGACAAAATAATGCCTCTATAACATCGAACTAAAATGAAATTTTACATCCAGCTGTGCAAAAATTGCTATACCATTCGATTTTTAAAAAAAATCAAGTTATCCTTGATTTTAGGGCTCCAAAATTACAAATCCTTATTTAATCACCCTGTATTTTAAACCCATTTTTTAACAAAAGACTGTTCTTTCATGCTTAAGCGAAAACTGAAAACTGCATTTTTCTAACTTTTGGAGGTATTTTCAAATTTCGAAGACCCTGCAAATGACATTGTGTTTTTTTTTTAAATATTAGGTAATTCAAAACCATGCAACTTAGGTCCAATGTATGCCTACAAAGTGTCATTTAAATTTAACAGGGAATCCAACCCTGATCCCATATTCCAACCACGGGATAGTAACCCGGAAATAATTCAGTGGAGGATACTGACTCATTTAACCATATTTCAAATAGTAGTATAATGTCATAATGAATATCAGATATATGTATTAGCATAAAATGTGTGAGTTTTAGAATTTAACCCTCTCGTGTTCTGACAGAAGACGGTAATAGAAGTGGAGCGACTGTTCGGACACAGTTTTCCGAGTGAACTATCACAGGGGTGCTATTCTTATATTTTGTTTTTGTCAGCAAATGACTGAAATGCATTTTTTTAATTTAATAGTTATGTAGGAACGCACAGCGTCGTGACATACACTCCCGGACCATATCTATTTGTTTTTCTTCATGAAGAAAAAATGTGTTTTAACGGGTTACACTATATCTACTCCTTTCATGTGAAGTATATTGCTTTGAATTAAAGAAACTGTTAAATTGAATAGTTTAAACGTTTTATACTGAAAAAATGATTATTAAATTAAGATTTTCATTTCTATCACTGCACATATATTATTCGAATATTTACCGCGCAGAAATGCTCCCATTAAGTTTATATAGTTATTCAGATTACTCCATTCACCTTCCAGGACTCGTTAAATTTTTTTATTTGCCCATAATTCTATTACAAACCGACTAAGATGAATAATAAAGTCGCTACATTATTATCATGCTGTGTTTACAATTTGCCGGTGGAATTCCTGCAAATCGAATTATAAACTAGTTAGTGTATAGGCAACAGGGACAATCTAGGTGTACGTAATAGGCTTTCCACGATTCTCTCATCATCCATTATCGTTACAATACTAATAATGTAAACATCTCTAGAAACTGAGGATATTTTCGCCTGTAATTTCGATATGGTGATTGTTATGAGTCCCCTAATAATATAATGTAATTGGACATGTGATGTAAATTAGGTAGGTGTATACCTACTTAAATAAATTGGCATAGTTCTGTGGGTAAAGTGAAGGACAACCGATTTTTTTTAACAGCAGCTCTTTGTATTTTATTATTAACTTTGGTTAATAATGTTAAAGAAAGTATAAATATTTATATTACAGAAGCCTTATTTCATTAGAATTAATTATTATAACATTTTTAAAAATAAGTTACTAACTAGAATAACCAGAAAAAAAAAATCAAAGTAAAAATGCCTAAACAATTAACCGACAAAATACCATCATGACGCAGACTTAATGCTCAATTGTAAGAATCGACATACCAACAAAAGCAACGAAAACAACATTGGCATTTTTCGGTGATAATAGCTTTGTTCGACTATTCGGTTCTTTAAAAAAAGCATCGTATTAGGCAGTTTGAAATCGGTTGCATAATGTCCTACACAAATACACAAACTAAAGTCCATATAGATACGTAGTGTTCGCCAATAGGGCAGCCATTTTTTGGTAAACGCTTCGCGATAATTTGAACATTCATATTTATAGGTAACGGTTTAAACTAGTGCCTAGGGCTGAGCAAAGTATCGATACATCGACAAGTATTCGACTATTATTGGTATCGATTCTTCGTACGTCTATTACTTTTGAGCATAGCTGTATTTTTTTTTTATTTTACTTTTCTACTTGAATTAAATGTGTTACTGAGTTTATACATATACAGCTATGCTCAAATGTCATCTTTAAGTCAACATCTCTATGATTTACCATTAATTTGGTGTTTTTTTGCATTACATCTGTGGCAGTTAATTTAAGCGTTTAGGTATTTGTTTTTATGATTTTACAACAGTTTTAATAGATACTTTTCCTAGATCTATTAAATTTTTATGCATGTTCAAGTCGAAGAGCAAATTTTGAATATTGTTAATCATGATCCTACGTGCAGCACTACTGAAATAGCTCAGGAAATGAACATTCCAAGTAAGACAACAGGTATTTCAGTGCTCACAGAAAATCTTTTAAAACCATTTCATGCTACAAAAACGCAGCCATTATATGCCAATTTGCATAGAATAATGTTTTGCAACACAATTTTAAACAAAATTCCAGTCGAGCAAAACTTTTTATCACTTATTTTGTAGCATGCATGTTCACAAGACATGACGCCTTCAACAGTTGCAATTACAATTTTTGGGCGGATGATAATCCCAGAGCTATTCGAGAATTTAGACGCCAAAAAAGATTTTCCGTTAATGTTTGGCTGAGCATTGAATTCAAATTGAAGGACCAATATTTCTCCCGAATATACTAAATGCAAAGGAATACGTAAATGTGTTAGAGGAAGTATTCGGTAACGTTCCATTAAAGTCAGAGCCAACATGTATTTTATGCACGATGGTGCACCAGCTCACAATGCAAGAATTACAAGAGAATGGTTGAACGAACGTTTGAACATTTGATATTCTTGTCCCAGAAAGTGTTAACTTGCGAAGAAACAAAAACTATTAAAAAATGCACATTTATTCAAAACACAAATATTCCTAAAGTATTCAATTTAAATAAACTTACATCTGAATGTAGTAAATATCGCAAAAATGACTTAAAAGACGAATTGTCTGTCTGCATTTGAAACTTTGAAAGTGACTTAACTGAAGTTTATCTTTTATTTTTGTTATTTTTTACGCTACCTTGTTGCTGGTTACAACTACTAGTGTTCAAAGAACTTTTAGTAAGCTCAAATTTATCAAAGATCTACAGGTCAAGATCGATTAAGTGAAATTTCACCACTATCTATAGAGAAGAAAAACACTGAAAAACTCGATTTGAATGAGGTAAAGAGATTTTTGATTTTTTTTTAATTTGCAGTTTTTATGTGTAATATTACTTTGTTGCATACGTATTGTTTTATCTTCTCATATATTTTTATTGTTACTCAATGACTGTTTTTTGGGGTGCCTATAAAGGAGGGCCTCGAAAATAAACAAAGACGAGTTATTTCTCAATCCTTTGCATAATCCCATGTTATAAAAATTATATTAGTATCAATAAGGCAATTTACACAGTTTAGAGCTATGGTACCTATATATTATTTAAAATCTAATCGAAAATCCATCAAACCCGAAGTCCTTGATATATTTCCAATGTATTTTATAATAGCAGCCATGATAGACACCGTTACCACCCCTACAATTAGATACTTTTCCAACCTGGAACGACATAAGTATTACAAAACCGAATTCGAACTACTATTTTGTTAT
The DNA here is from genome assembly GCA_949128085.1 of Cetonia aurata. Classification (NCBI taxonomy): domain Eukaryota; kingdom Metazoa; phylum Arthropoda; class Insecta; order Coleoptera; family Scarabaeidae; genus Cetonia; species Cetonia aurata. The sequence goes on along the minus strand of OX421883.1, from coordinate 4,057,777 downwards.
TACTCCGTCTATAAAAGTAATTTACTCTAATTACTTTGGAGTGTGAGGGGTGACTAATAAGAGGCCGATATTATAGTACCTATTTTTATTTTACAAAGGAAATCCACACTAAATCCAAATAACTTATATATAATATGACATGTAAAACGATTATTTTGTTCTTATTTATATAATTTTTGAGCGTAATCCTATATTTTATTTGTTGCTTGTTATTAGTTGTAATCACGTAATATGACAGTGGATATATATGGAATTAAGGTCAGTGGAAAAATTTCTGTGTAAATCGAAAGCACGTATTTTTTTAATTGTAAATGTGTATAGCTTTGTGGTTTGGATTCTCACTTTGAGGGATCATTGCTTAAAATAAAACTGTTGTTAGGATGATGTAGTGTAAATTAACTAAGATTTATGTACCTATACGTAAAGTAAAAGTGGTTCATCAATTCGTCAAAAGTAGAAATGTATTAATGAGGTGTTCCGGAAAGAATTTGTACTTAAAAAAACATGGTGATATACACTCCGCCAAAAAAGTATGGCATAAACTAAAAAAGGGCATTTATGAACCAAGATATTTTTATACGTTCACAAAAAGTTTGCCTCGTGTATGTGAACTATAAAAACACTAACAAAATAATGGAACTTAGCGTTTTTACTTTTTTTTTTTTTCTAAAAGAACACATTCAGAAAAATGCATATGTGTAAGGTTTGTTCAGTTGTTTATTGAAAGTCTTCCTATACGGACAAATTTTAAAGTGCGAAGTCAGAGTTCTGTACCAACGCTTTTAAAACTAAAATGAGCAATTTAACTTCAGAACAAGTGGCTGCTATAGTTGCTTTAATCGAAGATGGACGATCTCAAGCATACGTTGCTAATTTGATGAACATCAATCAGTCAAGTGTTTCTAGAGCCGTAGCCAGATATAGGGAAACAGGCATTTACAGTAGAAGACCTGTACCAGGTCGTCCAAGATGTTCTACTCGCCAAGATGACCGCTATTTACTACTACAAGCATTACGTCGAAGACATGTAACTGCGAGACAATTGCAGAACGACTTGGCTAGAGTCAGAAATACTCGTGTGAGTACTCAAACTATTCGGAATAGGTTACGACAGAGTGGATTAAGAGCTAGAGTAGCTGTAACAGCCCCTCGTCTCACTAGGAACCACCGAGTGGCTCGCTTAAGGTTTGCCAGAGAACATGTAAATTGGAACATTAATGACTGGGCCAATATACTCTTCACAGATGAGTCAAGATTTGGTCTTTACACCTCAGATAGGCGTATCTCAGTGTACAGACGAGACGGTGAGCGCTATTCGCAGTGTAATATCAGACCTAGACCTAATTTCGCTGGTGGCTCTATTATGGTTTGGGGAGGCATCTGTTTAACAGGTCGTACAGAGTTAGTACCAGTAGACAGAGGTACACTGACTGCCCACAGGTATATAACGGACATTTTAGAAGAACATGTAGTACCATATGCGCCAATTATAGGAAACGAATTCATGTTAATGCACGACCGCATGTTGCAATAATCGTCCAGGAATACCTTAACGATGTCGGTATTCCAGTTTTAGATTGGCCTGCGGTAAGTCCGGACATGAACCCTATCGAGCACGTGTGGGACCTCCTTCACAGACGGATACGAACCCAAAATGTTGCCCCAGCGGACCTGCATGGACTAGCAAATGCTCTCCGTGACGAGTGGGAGAATTTGGATCAGGCTTATATACGGAGGTTAATCGAATCTCTGCCAAACCGTATGCGAGCGGTCATAAGAGCCAGAGGTGGCAATACTCAGTATTAAAAGCTACTGTTATGACATTTTTCTTTCCAAAATTATAATTTCTTGTTTTAATAAAAATCTCAAGTATGAGTTCTTGTTTTTATTTGGCCTGTATTTTATTTAAACAATCATAGAAATTATATCTTAGAGCGCATTAAAGTATATTTACAACTTTATGCTACAAACAAAGATTATGCGATACTTTTATGATTCAAAACTAAATTATGCGATACTTTTTTGGCGGAGTGTATAATATCTTTTATAAAAATTTCGAAAAGGAGGAATTTGTTTTTACAAGTTAATTTTGTTGGAGATGTGAGACAATAGGCTTGCTCGGCAGTGCAATCAAAGTTTAGACAACCATGATTATCTTACTGCTTAAACGGAATTACTAGTAAGAAACTGTCAGGGACTGTCTCTGCGAACAACACTAAAGTTTTTTTCAACTGGTAATAATAAAAAAAAAACGGGTGACCAAAATTTATTCAGTGATTTGTACGAGTTTAATACTTGGTAACGTGGCCTTTATTGCTAATTATTTCCCTACATGTGTTAGGCAGTGAGTTCACTATACGTTGACATGTTTCCACTGGTATGGCGTACCAACTCTGCTGGACCGCTTCACACAATCGTTTTAATTTTGATTTTTCTATGTCGTAATGAATCCTTCACACACTTCCATAAGTTTTCAAATGGATTAACGTCTGGCGATTGTGCCGGCCAATTTCAAAGTCGTACGTTATGGTCACGCAACCAACTTTGATAACACTTGGAAGTGCGTTTAGGGTTAATATCTTTTTGATAAATCCAAATAGTCGGCATGTTTAATGTTTAATATGCGTATGGAAGCATAATGTTGTTTAGGATGTAAATTTCTTTAGTCACTACGTCTTTAATCCAGTGAATCGGACCTAGCATGATATGGCTAAACATGGCCAAACCATGTTTTCGCCACTATGCTTTACTGTCCGTGTTGTATATTTCGAACAGAATACTTTATTTATTGAAGGACGAACGTAAACCCTGCCATCATATTCTACTAAATAAATTTTGCTTTCATCACTCCAAAATATGTTTTACACTACTTTTCTGTTTTCCATTCGACGTGAGTTTTCACAATTGCCATTCTTGCTTTAATATCTTTTCGGGTCAACAAGGGAACTTTTCTTGCAGCTCACCGTGAAGAATATTTTCGGCTAATCGTCGTCGTAAGGTACGAGTGCTGACATTACTATTTATTTCTTCTAATATTGTATTCTATTTCTCTGATCATTTTCCCCTGCCCGCGCTTAGTTTTAATAACTTTCCTCTCACTCTCTGAACAAAGCGTGCAGCGACCCATTTTATCTAGATTTAATAAGTAATAAAGACAATATGTGCACATGTGATAACTACAAGGAGGACTTACTTGCAATATCTGATAGTAAATTTTAACTAAAACGCACTTTTCTATTGTTTTTACCAATGTACCTATTTTTTGCCCACTTCGAGGTATATGAAATTTTTGTTATCGGGGAATAACCGGCATTGTTTTCCAGCGATATTTACATTACCTTTAGTACCTTCCAATGTGTTTGTGGACACTTACCAAGGGATGTCACATGATATTAATGATAAGCAACAGAGTTAATTAAACGGCTAACACTAAAGTGATTTGCCTTGCACCTATTTTTAGGTCCACCACTGTATGTAATTTCTCCAAGAACAAAAATTCCCAACAAAAGCAAAGAAAAACCATAAAGTTTTATTTTATACCTCTAATAATTCCAAATAGTCACTCTTTTATCTTTGATATCAAAATAAAATTATCTCGGAGAATAAATAATAAAAAAAAACACGAAATTTCCGCCATTAAACCGAATCTAGAGGAACGTTATTTATACAACAAAGCTGCTTTTCGAAGCATCGTAAAAAATTAGCAAAACAAATATATATTTTTACTACGGAGCGGGCGTTTTTTTACTTAACTTGAAACCGTTCCAAGTCTGATCTATTAGTATTTCAAGTCTATTTTATTTATTCATTAATTTATTATATTTATTATACATATTTTATGTATACTCAAAAGGCTACAATATATCGTATAATTTAAATGGGATCTCTCCTAAATCAGACAGATGCCTGTTACCAAGCAAACAAAAAAGAAATTCGATTTGAATATACTTGTATTATAATATATATAGATGCGCCATTGGTTGTTAGTAATAGAATTATTGATAACCGCTATAATTGAACCTTACACTTGACAGGTGTTCAAAAAGATTAAACCTAATCCGATATTTTCGAATAGTTTATTAATGGTCGCACAGCCCGTTCGCCTGTTTAAAATCGCATTTTATTCGCGTTTGATACGGCATACGTAAGTGAAGTGGTACGCCAATGAGTTACGCGAATCAACGCTTTACATCACAGAGACATTTCACTATACTGCCAACCGAGTTATTTATATGGGTTAGAAAATATTGCCGACTGTAATCGCTATTCCACTAAAAATACCAAATTTAAATGAATCGCAACTGTTGTCTCTATATAAATATTACATGCAATACGGCGCAAACCGCGAAATATTTATGGTTGTCGCTATAAATACAATCCTTAAACCAGGTTAATTGGATAGATTTATATTCATAGATGACGTTTAATAAATCTGACAGTTGGTTGAAAAGTAAGGTTAGAATGTCATCATTGTCATATATATTAGAACAAATAACGCATAACGCAACTATTCATTTCAGTTTATTTAGACCTAGACTATGTATCTTCTATTCTAATTTGAATTTCTTTCACACGTTAAACTGTATAATAATGCATAATGGTGGACGAAAAAGTCTGCATAAGAATTTGCACTTCCATTCACCATACTGTGTTGAATCTCTTTTATTTTTTTCTCTATCAATTTCTGAACTGAAAATACTAATCTATCTCATCACCAACTGTCACGAGTTTCACGAATTTATTAATTAATTAGATCTGCAAATATTTTATGAACATCTGAAAAGCGCTTATATGTAAGAACCGTTACACCAAAAGACAGTACATAAGTAAAGTACGGAATTCAAACGTCTGTTGTAAGTTAAAATAGGTATAATTCTATAATTAAGCCTGTCTTAATTAATTCTGTTTGTTAATGTTGGTACACTTATACGTCAAGAAAATCCGTAACCTTACACTCGCAAATACTGGTGCTACAATAATAGCAATTGAACAGGTGGTTGGAAATCTAGCACAGTAGCTGAACAATAACTGGAAGATTCAATTACCAACAAATTAAACTGAAGCCAAGAAAAGAAATCAAGAAGATGTACGGAATGAACCGTCAATTTTTGTGGAACATTCACAAAAACAAGCCCTAAACATAGAAAACGGAAAAACACCAACGTGTCACCAGATTACATGTGCGTCTGTCAACTTCCAATTCATGCGTGAACCAACTAATACTCAAAAATTTTTACAGTTTTCGAACAAAACCTGGCTCTTATTTCAAGTCTTTTTGAAGTTTTAATACTCGAAATAGAAAAATAGTACAAAATACAAGTTTCATAAGACATTTCATAATATTTCGCGCCTGGTTTTCCTACATTTTTTGTTACTTTGACCACTACCACCCGTTAATAAACGTCAAAATCGTGTTGGACATAACCTGGAAATGGCACTTTTCAAACACAGTTTCTAGTACTTTTTTTTCTTCATTTGTTCAAAAAATGAATGCCTATCCGCTAATGCGCATGCAAATCACCAAATCGGTGGCACCCATACCGAACTCTTGCCCCCAAAAAATACTTACATGCTTTTTTGGGGTTATAACTTCTGTATTTAATCTTTTAAATGCAAAAATTAGGACAATGTAACTAAACCATCCAGAAATTCTCAAACTGAAATAATTGCAATAATTTTACTTTTTAATGTCGTACGTTTACACATTGAATATTATTTACTTATTATATGACCATCAAGCAAGAAATTTCCCAAACTTCATATTTCCATAAGTCTAATTTCTAATATTTAATATAAAATCACATTTGAAACGAGTCGAACAGAAATCCTATTTTATAACTCGTTTTACCGACTGGGTCTCTCGCTTCCTTCCCACTTATTTTGTATCGATGTTCTTCTAATATTATCCGGGTGAATTTATTATTTCGACTCTTCGTTCCTTTTTTTAGTGACCGTTCAGCATATTTCACGGATTTATTACGATGTTCCGGCTTTATGCTGCCGTTCAGCCGGCGATCCTTCCATGCGCCAGTACTGTCTCTCCTTTTTTTCTGCTTTTTCATCATTTATGTCTTATTTGATTTAGGAACGGTTCCTTTATCGCATCCATCGTCTTATACGCCGGAATAATATCGGTTTATTTCGCATCGTAAATTCGGACGTGCGGCGAAATTGAAATAATAAAGCGAAATCGAGGTGGCTAAGGTGGCTCTATCTGTAGGGGGATAAGCAAAGTAATGCTACTTAAGTAGTTGACATTTATAGAAATGTGTTTATAATTTTTTCGTTTCTTTTCGTTTTTATTATATTATGTTTCGTTTAGGATGGATTATTTAACGGCGAATTACGTAGGTTAATGTTTATTATTAAAGCGTTCGACGGAAAATTCCGTTTTAATTGCATCCAGACGATGTATACAGAAAATTTGACATCGGTTTGATTTTGTGAGGTTATGTAGATGTTGTTTATTATCATAGTATTTCTTATGTTGTAATTTATATTAATCTGAATTTCTTTCTTGCAGTATGGTTCGGATGAATTTGCTCACGATTCACCACGGTACACATCACCAACCGGTGGTACTAGTTACTATTTACAACCGGATGGCACCCCAGGGACGGTGGGTGATTGGCCCGCATCCTACGGCACCCCATACCAAGCATACGATGCTTACGGCCTCACAGAGACTGAAGGGCAAGGATTACCACCCATGTCTTCATTCCGACCTAATGGAACGCCGGTTACGACAGCGGCCGCTCCGAATAATGCGGCATTCGGGCCCGGTAACCATGCAGATGGACTCAATAAAGCTTTAGGAGCGGTATGTTTTGGATTTGTAGCCATTTGGAATGATGTTAACCCGAAACGATTTCAGATATATCCCATTGCGGAACAAGCGAGCGCAAGTAGTTATAGTTCGGCACCTTCGACACCTGTAAGTTCACCTCCCCCGTTGGCTTCTGCCGGATGGTTAGCGAACCACAATAACCCGCACTCCCCGCATTATACGCAAGCTGTTAATAATGGCAGCTCGGCTCAGGGTTTACACATGGTAAATATGAAGTTTTGTTTGTTTTTTGTTGTAATAGTTGTTCCTTAGAAGTTTGTTTTTCAAATATTTAATTGCTAGTGTTGATTTTGCATTTTTAATTTGCCAAAATGAATGTAAGATGTTTTAAAATTGGAGTATATACAAAATTAGTATTAACAAATTATGCTGCTTTATTTATACTTTATGATGTACAATACAGGATGTGTCAAATGTTTTTGAAAAGGAGAACATAAAAATAGCTTCATTATGGTTTATTATTACACTGTATAAAGACAATTATTTACACCTTTTGTCTTTTTCTTTTGAAATATCAGAACGAAGCTATCTAATTATTAAATCATCCTGTAAAGAAAATACGTATTTAATTTAAAGGTGTTCAAAATGCTTCAATATTATAGAATTTATTTTTTCTTCTATTTGCAATATTATATTTTAGAGTTTTTGAAGTTAATTAACACGGACAGTGTATATGACTGACTGGCTATTTACTGTTTATAGTTTCATTGCAAAAATTTTTGGACATTCCGTAGTTTAAATTTTGGAATTGAATCGTAGAGATTGAAGTAGTAGACGAATTATTTTGTTATTATTTTTGTTTGTCGTTTTGGTTTTTGTGTTTGCATGGTGTTTTTTTTGTTTTTATTGTGAAGCCTCCCGCTCCAGAGGCCCAGCGATTAGACGATGCCATTGGCTTCCTGAGGGACCACGCCGAAGTAAACGTAAGTTCCGCCGCTAATTATTATTAGATGCATTATTTAGAATGAGACGCTTACGCACAAATTTCGACTTCCCTTCGATATGTTTTACCACCCCTCCTGTCTAATCGCATTAACCTCACTGATTCAATACTATTTTGTGTGGCAACGCAGGGAACACGAATGGAGGAAAGACTGGACGATGCAATAAACGTATTAAGAAATCATGCCGAATCACAAATAGGTTTAGGACAATTACCCCCCAGTCTGGGGCCACCCCAGATGACCAGCCTCGGTTACGCAGCGCCACCACCCGAAACACACCTGCCAGATAGTGTGAAAGTAGAGCGGACAACATACAGTACAAGTGAGTGCATTTCAATCACGGTGAAATTCTTCATGACTAGAATTCGTAAATCGTTTACAGAAAAACGTAAAGAACCCCCAGATAGTGATACGAAACCCTCTAGTTCTGTAGAAAGTGTCGTTCAGCCTAATTCCACGAGCGGGGCCTCAACGAAGAGTTCAAAACGAGCGAGAAGATAGTGAGTATGCTTCACATCATCTCTATTGATTTACATTTCTTCCAATCGAACTATTATTCCACGTTTCTTAATAATTTAAAAGCAAACTTTATTTTGTGTTGTTTCTATATCTGCAGTTTTACATACAGGTTGTGTTGTAATCTTAAACGAAACAACTCATTCCGGTCTTACGAAATAAGATTCAATGTGCTATAGATATATATATATGTATATATATACAGTGTGTTACTAAAAAGGTGTAATAAAAGTTATAAGATTTAACGTTTTCCAGTGCGAACAACAATGATTGAAACGTGCCGCTCCATCTTGTGATTTTATTTTCAAGGGGTGATTAAACATCTTAAAATAAGATCATTAACGTAAGAATATCTTTAAAAAAAGTTGCATAATAAGAGAGATATTAACATTAAAAAAATGTTTGTAGTTTTTATTTTAATGATTAACCTCCACTGTTTAATATAAAACCGTTAAACACCAATGTAATAATTTATCAAGGTTGTTCTACGTGTTTGTTCGAAGCTCAACAACATCTGTGCTAACTTGTAGAAAGCATATATCATCGGCGTACATAACAAAACTCCTCGCGTTATTTACGCTTGGTAAATCGTAAGCGAAAAAATAATAAAGGTGTCAACATCGAACCGCGCGGTACCCCTGAAAGTATTGCCAGTGCTTGTAATTTTATACGTTTCATCACACATATCTGCTATTCATTTTTGGAATATGAAATCAAACACGGATATGTTTCCTCTCGATTCATAATAATAAAACTTTCTTATGGTTGATAAGGTCGGAAGTCCTAGAATGTTTCATGAATCCGGCCAAACATTTATTGCATTTATCGTTAAAGAAAATGGGACTTACAATTATTCTCCTGGACATTGCAACCCAAACATCAACCTTTATTGGGTGCAATTGAGTTTCTTGATATTCAGATGGATTTTCAGTCGACTATATATGAATTTTTTGTAATTTTGAGGTTTAATAAATCCAGTTAGATAAAACCAACGTCTGGTCACTCAATTGATGAGAATTCTTGTACAACCGATACTTTATATGATATTCCTAAAAAGGAACAAAGGTGGTTTTATTTACACATTCATATACTAAATACAATATGATCAATTAAACTTACCCTCTAGCAAGCTATGAAATTATTTATTGAAAATATCATATTCGTAGCCTTGATAGTGACAAATAATAGTTATTACATGTAAAAAAAATACATGTAATGTGTATGTATTGGTTTACTACTACACTAAAAAATGTTTACAATAAATCATAAAGGTTTTATTATCGAATCATACTACTAGAAATGGTGTAAAATTAGAAAATGGAGAATGGTTTTATTCTTTTGGAGCAGCCATGTAGGGCTCTGTGTTCCGAAAACCTGGTAGTAGTAGACCATTAAAACGGATAGTTGAAAATGTAGCAGATGTTGAGGAGTGAATAACTCAATCACCTATGAAATCGATTCGTAAGCTTTCAGAGCAAATACAATATACAATATCCACAATCCTTAAAAAGATCTACAAAAATTTCCATAGAACTTTGATTGCTTGCAAGAGCTCTTACCCATTGATCACGTAACCGGACTTAATTACTGTCAATGGTTTTTGGGCACGATGAATAACTACGACGTTTCTGACAAAACCTTTTTCTCAGATGAAGCCATGGTTTTATTTATCAGGATATGTAAATAAACAAACGATGTGCATCTGGTCCAGTAAAAATCCACCATGAAACACCGTTCTCCAACGTTTGGGTTGCTGTTTCTCGCAGACGAATTACTATTCCAATATTCTTTAATAATACAATAAATGCGGAACGATATCGTAATAATTTATTACAACCATTTTTAAATGAATTACATGACGATGAACTCCGCGAGAGATATTTCCAACAAGATAATGCAACACCCAATAAGATAATGGAAACGGTAGAACTATTGCATGAATTCTTTGATAATCGGATAGTAGACTTTCCACCACGATCTCCAGGTTTGACAATTATAACTTCCACACCCAAAAAATAGAGTATTTACAAATGGACCTCATAAAATTGAAGAACTTACTGAAGCTATCCGGATTACCTGTGAGGAAATTACACCACAAAATTTAAGGAATGCCTTCAATAACAAGAAACGAAGAGTTGCGTTATGTATAGAAAAAGAAGAAATGATTTGAACATTTATCGTAGCTGTTTTTTTTTTTTATTATTAAACTTATTATTTTTTCAACTGAAACGTTTGTAGGTAGTTTTTTTGTCAAAACTACTAACCTGCACACCACACACACGCCACAGAATAAATCAAGTTGCACGTTTTCAAACATACTACCAACTTATGTTTAAAGAAGAAATATTCCATGGCCTTCTAGAGGGCAAATTTAATTGTTCATATTGTGGTTAGTTAGGATTCACGTCTTGATATCATCTACAACTTCATAGGTGAGAACTATTATTCCCAAAAGCCTTTCCTTCGGGCTTACATGTTTCTCGAAAATGTTGGATAAATCAAGAAGATGCAACCGAACGTTGTATCAAAGTTTAATGGCCAGATGTACAACAAAGTCATCGTAGCATAACTGTACAGAATATTTTTTAGTACCTCTCTACGTCATGCCTCATTGAAATACGCTTCTTAAAGGAAAGTATCGCTTTCCAGAGGTTCTTGAAATTTATTTTTAAAAATTCATTTAATAATTCATCATTTATCGCAATGAAAAACATTCACATATCTATTTTTAAAGGAATGAAAAACAAGCAAAGTTATTAATTTTATTAAAATCAGCACACTTCAATCATTGTTATTTTAGTAGTAGTTATTTTAGTATCACACCTTTCTGATTACACAATGTATGTTATATCACAGCTTGCGGAAGAACCATCACCTGTAATAGTACTGTCACGAACGCCACTGCATTACCACAGTGGCGTTCGTTGCTGTCATTCATATTTAATTACTTAAATTAATAATTTTACTAGCATTATTTTTTTTGTTAATGTATCTATAACGCAGCCTGTATTTAACTGTGCCCATTTAAAATGTATTTTAAAGTGCAACCGCTGACGAAGAAGAAACAGACGACCCGGGCAACAAGGCCGTACGCGAAAAAGAGCGTAGACAGGCCAACAATGTCCGCGAACGGTATGTAATAGCACGCTGTCTTTAACTTACAATAAAGCAATACCAACCTCACTTACACGTCCTTCAAAAAAACAAAAATAGTCCTTGCGAACGGAAAATTTCGATTATTTTAACAGAGCCCCGCAATATCGCTCGAAGCACCCCTCACTCCTTTTCTACGGCTCCTTTGTCGGTCTTTGTATGCCTTCTTTTATCTCACACAGATACAAGCATATGTACATCTAACTCGAGGCCCATATTCAGAAATGCAAATGTTATATCAATCATGCGTTCAAGATGATTAATTACAAGTCAGAGATTATGATTTGATTGTGTAACATTCGTGCTTGCGAATTGGCCAGCATGTGTAGATGTTGTAATTATCTATTTTACTTTTTTTTTCTCTATATAATTCTAATCGATTTATCAGTAACGCCTTTTCTCGAACTATAACCGCTTAAATGGCGTAAATATACACTTTGAATATGGGCCTACATAGTCAAACGATAATAGATCAATCAGAAAAATAAAAACCAGAGCGTGTTATTACAACACCGCCCATCTTCAGTCACCTTACGGTTACTGAACTCTATCATTATTGTTGCCATCATTATCATTTATTATCAACAATTCTGGTTCGGCTGTTTTTTTCTTTATTTTGCTTTTTCGACGTGACAAAGAGAAAAATGCCTTCTTTTTACAACTAGCCGTTAGTTGTTCCAGTGCGGACGAAACGGAAGAGGGGGACATAGATCCTGACGTTAAAGCTCAAAGGGAAAAAGAGAGGAGGCAAGCTAACAATGCCAGGGAAAGGTGGGCCTTGTTTTTACTTTTGTGTTTTTTTTTTGCCTCCATGTGAACATCTCTAACACTTTTTAAGTCCACATCTCGCTTTTTCCAAAATGTATGCCTATATTCTCAGTGTAGAATTTAAAATATCATCACTAACTATTTTCGTTTAACAATACGAGGGCTTGTCTGAAAATTTTCTGACGCGCATGTGCAGACTTATTAAAACCTACAATTTGTTCGTAATTCTGTGCAATTGCGCAAGACTTGCTGCAACTGAAATTACAGAGAGGCTCTTGGAATGTATAAAATGTGCATAAATATTTGCCTATACATATACAAAGCAGCATATCTGAATGGAGGTAGAAATTAGTGGAAAATTCGATTGTGAAACAGAATCAGTTATTGCGAAAAACTTCTCGCATAGAGATAATGATTTGTTGCGAAATTAAAACATTCTAATGTGAGGAAATAAAATGGACATTTTAGATGTATGCTACGTGACATGGAAATTGCGACACCAAGAAGGGCCTTTTTACTAATTTTGGCAGGAATATTTAGTTATTAAAAAATGATGAGCGATAAAATTTTGTTTCTATAGATTAAATGGTCAAATTTGACACTTGCAGCATTTTCTGGCATTATTCTCACAAGGAAAGGCAAATTTGGTAAGAAATTAAGAAAATTATTTGACAACTGTGTGCCGTTTAAGTGTGCCGTTTTTAATGGATATAATGGGGGCTCAAACTGACTCCCAAAAACCCATTTTTTGCAATATTTCCGAAACGTGTTGAAATATCAAGATCAGCTAAAGGTCAAATCATTCCTTGTTAGCAGCTGTAGATTTTAGGTTGGAAAAGAAAACCAGAAAACCACGGGTTCGTTAGGGGATTAAAAAAGTGACATTTTTTCTATATATATATTTATAAATGCAATTTTTCTTTTTTTAATCTTTAAACTACATGAAAAAATAAAAGTTAGGGGTTCTTGAATTTTTTCTAAATGTTCATTTTGGGAAGTTGTCATTTCTACGTACCCCTACAGAAAACTATTTTTCTTAATATTTTTGGAATTAAATGTAGTATTGTCTTTAAATTAAAAATTGTTATATTAGAGTATAAAAAAAGCAATATACATACAAACAGTAACGACTAAGAAAGTTCCTGCATAAATTAATGCAATGGGGTGCTATAGCAAATGGAAGTAGGTCTCAGTTGGTGTTGATGCTGTCCTCATATTATCGTCCATATATATCCATATCGTCCTTTAAAACGAAATTTGGTGTCGAGGAAAAGGCGCACAATCAGATACAATGGAAACTTCATCATTGATTTTAATTTCAATATCCTTCAACTCGGATTTTTCCACGGCAAAAAACCAAAACAGAAGTTTTTTTGTTATTCATTCTGAGAAAATGTTTTTCAGACATGTTTGCAAGTGATTGATTGTCACTATTTATGTATGAGATGGGTTCACGTCTGTCTCTAGGAATGAAGGTATAATATAGTTGTGTGTCATCAGCATAAAGGTGATAATTACAATATTGCAAGCATTTAATTATATCTAAGGTGTAAGCTATATACAGTAAGGGTCCCAGAATATTGTCTTGAGGAACGCCTGATATAATAGGGACTGGAACAGATAAGAAACATGTTGGGATCTATTGTATAAGTAAGAAAACAAAAAATTGCAGAATTTTAAGAAAAACCTATATACTTTAAGAGCATGATTAATAATATCAAAGGCCTTAGAATAATCCAACAATACCAAATTACACAACAACCAATTTATAAAAATAAAAAACTAATATGAAGCAAAGTTGTCGCTGAAATAAAATGTTCTTCATATTTTTTTTTTTTTTTAATTGCTTTGGAGGGAGTAATAAAACGGGAGACTAAATTGTTGGTTAAATTGTAAATTTGAGATATTTTGCGCAGGTGAAGAAATTTTGTCACTTCCACCCTCGCTGAAACAATATGAACATCCTATCATCCCAAATTTGCCGGCAAAAATTAGAGAAATATTTGAACGAAAGGATTTAGTGGTGGTGCAAGCATAAACACCACCAGTTAGCAGTAATTTATATCTTCAACAGCTTGAAGACCCACTTTTCCAGGAGGATAATGCCGATCCTCATATAGCGAGAATTTCTCTAAATTGGTTCGAAGAGGAAACCCTAGTCAATATTTTGCTATGGCCACCCAGCTCTCCAAACTTTTCGCCAATCGAATACGTATGGGACATTATGGGAAAAAGAAAACTGAGGAACTTGGCGAATCTTACATAAACACTGGAAGTTATCCAGTATGAATTTGCAGATTGCTCGAGACAAAGGGACATTGACCACCTGCTGGGATGAGTGGCACCAAAAGTGACAGAGTGTAAAATCAATAGGGGGCGACCTAACACATTATTAACAAAAATAAAATTAAATTGTTTATACTGTTTGAAATTTTAATCAATTATTACCTTGAAATAGCTAAACGTTTCTGCCAAGTATTCTTTGGATTTCCATGTTATGTAGTATATTGAAAAATTATAATATTATTAAATATTTTTGTTTAAATAAATGTGCCAGGAAAAATGGGGTTTCATGCTTTTTTTTTAATGACATCTTTGATATAGTTGTTGGATGCATTTGACGATAGAAAAACATAATCTTTATTATTCTTTTTGTGAAGAAAAGTTATTTTTTATGAAAAATTGTGCTTTTCAAACAAATTAATCTACCGTAAAAGCAAAAACGTCTCAAAAGGATGCCGTTATTTATTGCTTTCCTCGAGATTCTTCTACGACAAATAATTATGCACACTTATTCCGCTTTTAATCGCTAACAACCTCACAAAAGTAACTTTCACCTTCACTGCTCCACTCACTGATAATTCTATATATCATAGGATACGTATTCGTGATATAAATGAGGCGCTAAAAGAATTGGGAAGGATGTGCATGGCGCACCTGAAGACCGACAAACCGCAAACCAAACTGGGGATCCTCAACATGGCGGTGGAAGTCATCATGACGTTAGAGCAGCAAGTTAGAGGTAAGTACCATCGCCAGGACGCTTTCGAAGATATGATTTCGACATTTGCCTTTTTTTTTTTTTTTAGAACGTAATTTAAACCCGAAGGCCGCGTGCCTCAAAAGGCGAGAGGAAGAGAAAGCGGAAGACGGCCCCAAACTGGGACCTGCACCACATCACATGTTGACAGCTCCACATTATCCAACAATACCTGTAAGTGCCATATTTGAATTGTTTTATAATAATAATACTAGTAGCAAACACCAAGGAATAACATGTTCTTGTTCTTTTAACCACACTGTGATTTAAACAGTGATTCACGTTTTTCGTTATACAAGGTTATCATAAAGTAAGGACATATTTCAGTTTTTTTATGCATTTTTAACAACAATAAATAGTATGTAAAAAAAATTCGATTTCCTGAATAATGGAAATTCTTATTTCCAAGAGTGGTTAACGCAAATGTTCGATGTGTTGTCCATTTTGCTGCACACATTGTATAGGGTGGGCCAAATTGCATGTACATAACGGGTAAATATACTTTGCAGCGGAGATACGAAAAAATTAGTTAGGCAGTTTTTGATATTCCTATAGTGTTTACGATTTCTCTAGAAGTGGTTGGAAAGGCTTCTACATATCCCAAAACTGCTATTTCCTCTTGCCTCTTATTAGCCTTCATATACTTATTGGATCGAATTTTTCTAAATGATCCATGATTTTTAAATTATTCTCCAGCCGCTTGAAAATACGAGCATTGGGTGAATTCAGATTGAGAAATACAGATTTAACAACTCATACTGTTTTTTTTTCGATATTCAATATATGCTTGCAACATGTCATATTTTTCATGATTGGTGAACTCAACCATTTTTTAAATACAACAGTTCAATAACAATATAAAACGAAACTCATTAAACATTAACAGAACTCAAATAGCTTGAAGAAGATAATACCGAAATTGGATAAAATAATGGACGTATAACGCCGATGCATCCACAGTTTGACAGATAAGAAAACATCAATTGTTTCCATTGTAAGAACATGGCACTCTGTGTAGGAATTATTATTCATAACATTTGTCATCCATAGCGCTTGACGCTTATTATTTGACAGGTGGAATATCAATTAGTTTGTTTGTCCGTCATGGCACTCTGCTGGCCTTTCCATAGATCTGTCGTATCCATGGCACACTATGGTACAAATCTATTAGAAATTTATAAACGCAATATCTTGTTTAATATTTAAAATAAACATAAAGTGTTATGTTTTTTGTCCGGAAAATATTCTATTTGATCATAACATAGGCTACTATGGTTTCCATTTGAGAAAAAATTATGACGTCATAACTCAAAATTTTGCAGGATTATTAAAAAATAGAATTTGTTTCTCGATCTCAAGTAAAAAGCTATATGAAAAATGCCCAAACAATTTTTTGAAATTTTAAATAATACTTCCAACGCATTTTTTAAATATCTCGAAAACGATAAGATAAATTTAATTTTTTTTTCACCAATGTTTTTATCTCGCAAGTAGCTCTCGATTGCCTATCTCAATTTTTCGTATCTCCGCTGCAAAGTATTTTTACCAGTCATGTACTTGCAATTTGGTCCATCCTGTACACAGCGTTATTCATCATTTCTGATTGAATTGCAGCAATTTGACCCCTAATAGAGTCCTTTAACTCTTCCAGCATTGCTGGTCGTGTTCTAAACACCAACCTTTCTAAATAACCGCACAGCCAATAATCCACTGGGTTAAGATCTTTGAGGCCATGAATTTACAAAATGTTTGCTTATAACACGACCTTGAAAAGCAGTAGTTAACAATTCTTTATTTTATTTCTCTTTTTCTGGTCGATGTTCCATCTTGCATAAAAATGAAGTTTTCCTTCGTGCTCGTTTTGTATCCCTGGAATAGTATGATTTCGTAACATTTGCAGTATCGTTCACTAATAACAGTTACGACACCTCATCATGCCAACGGATTAGCTTTTGATATGTTTTGATTTTCCTGAAGAATTTATGCAACCTGGACAACACTAATTCGTGGTCTTCATGATTTTGGTAGATCAATTACAAACCTTGTTTTTTCAAATTTGCTAATCAAATTACTGTACGCTTTCATACCACAGAGTCTAATCCTAAGCTCATTTTTTTCGAAATCTTTGTATTCCAGCAATCTGATTTCCACCGCATTCGTAATAACATTGAACTTGGAATCTTGTTCCATGTTAGATCCATGTTCTGAAAGTTTAAATCGTTTCAATGGATGTTTAAAGGAGTTTTATTATAAGAACAATTCTTTTGTTTTCCATACATATAGTAAAATCCCAATCCGAAAGCAACTAGATTCCATTTACTTTTTGCTACTAGCTTGATTTCTTAAAATTATATAGGACTTTAAAGTATATCCCTTACTTTATGATGACCCAATACGTTAAAAATGATAGCTGTTACATTCTTGGAACGATAATAAAATTAAAATCAATTTAATTTTAATATCGGAATCTCCAATTTTCTTAAATAAATTTTGTCACTGTCATCCTTACCTTAAGTTTAACAAAGTTCATCACAATATGAACTTCAAAACGATAAAACTTGTTTCCTCAAAATGTCTCATCCATCGATACTAAACTCAAATTTAACTGCAGTTCTCTCAACGTTGATGCAAAGACGAAAGCAGTTTCTCGGTTATTCAAATACGTTTGCCAGTTATAGCTAGGCAACATTCCTATTAAAAATATGATGGATTACACTGCACAACAGCATTTCTGATGATTTGGGTTATGTTACATGATTCAATTTTCAATGACAATTTCAAATCTGCGATAAAAATTTCTATATCAGCTCTAGTTTGGAAAATATGGCATATGAGCCTTTTCACAATAAAACACAATATGTTTAAAGCTAATCTTATTTTATTAAGTTGTTAAGTTGAAAAAACCTCTTGATGATGCCATATAAAATTATATAGAATAACTCTTTAGATAGCAGCAAATAAACCGTGAACGAAAGAAAAGTTTTACTGAAAGCTATAACTCGCAAACAAGAGCTATTATTCATCAGTCAAAAAGTTTAAAATTGTTGTGTTGTGTTATTTAGCAGTTTGTACGTTTGAATATCATGTTAATCTCTTGTATTTATTCGATTTCAGGGTCCACCACCAAACTTGCCACACAACCCGGGCCAACCACAATAGCATTGCTAGTGAAACGAGAACAAAAAAAAATTCCAAACGTGTACATAAACATTATTCGTACAAACAGTTATTACTTCTACCATCATGACTAAACAATATTATATTTTTTTAAAAATGGAATTCTGTAGTGATAATAGTATTTCATTTCGTTTATATTTTGTTCGTTCCCTGAGTTTTCCTTTTACTTTTTCATCACTCTCTATCGTAACAAGCCGAAGAGCGAAGGGAAAGACGAACAATTCTCAATTGAGTGTATCCGGTGCTGATTCGTGTATGGTTCTGATAAGTCGATACTTTGTTGATAACGAAGGAAACATTGCTTTTTCAAGGTGCCAAAATAGTGATAATATTAGTGCGAGAAATGGAAAATATGAAATACTCTATCGAATATTATACATATTATTTTTATGTAAATACGATCTCCTTATCGATTGCCATTTATTAATAATTAATTGTCTTTCCGGAACAACCCGTCATGATTTATGAAAATTATCTTACTTTCGATTATCGCTGTGATAATAAGAAATTAATTAAACGATACACCGATTATTAATAATATTACATATACACATCTGAACCATACACGGAGGATGCGATTTGCTAAAAATTTTTGTACCATTCGTAATAATTCCTCAGATATATCTATCGATGGGTAACAGAAAGGAACGTACAGGAAATTGTGCGCCAGTATTTTGAAAATTTTAAAAAGACGAGCCGTTCTTTCTTCCGTTTCGTTATTTTAATAAAATTGTATTCATCATACGATACTTTTAAAATGAAGTAATTAAAGCTTAAATTAAATCCTGCCGGTCCCAAGTGACGTTGCCTAAAATATTTTTTAATCAAAAGCCGATGGAGATGCAACATCACTTCGGAAAGACACCAAGGAACTGTACATAAACCTATAACAATGTATTATTGTAATAAAAATGGACCATTCTCCTGCACGATTGGTAAAAATATGAATGAAACGAAATCTGTTTAGTATAGTTTCGTTTCAATAATATTAAATACGAAGAGATAAATTATAATAACAACAATGTTAACAATAATTATAAAATAGAGTAGTTAAATTGCTAATCGTGCACTAGAACAACGTAAAAGAAAAAGTTGAATATGATTTTTAATTTTAAATATTTTTACATTATTATTTCGAAGATATTGTTTTATTATTAATAATAATGTACTGTAGTGTTCTATTTATATATAGAAATGAACTGTTTGTTGTTTAATTTTTAAACATTAATTTTGTGTAATTTTTTTTTAAGCGACATACTTTGTCTCTCTATACTTTTATTATTGAAAAGAAAAATATATATAACATTTTTTTTTCCTTAGTTTATTATTATTATTATTATATTTAAGTTATAATTATTATTATTTTATTTTAGTTCGTAAGTGGACATTTTATTTCGTAAGATGTATCTTTTTTTTTTTTTTAAAAAAATTAGGATAAGGAATGTATTAACAACATCAAACCCTTTTCGCATAGACAATTTTACTTATTTACCATCCTCGTGGGAAGGATGAAATATCTTAATATAAATATTTAAGTTTTAAAATCGCGTTATGTATTATTCCGAACGCCACTGTATTCATACAGTGGCGTTCGTAATTATCTTAGTAAATATTTCGATTTACATAGTTGGAATTCTTTGCAATTATATTATTGTATCACCGCTAACTTCATCCCAGTGAATCTCATATTTCCCAGGTTTCAGTCAAAAGATGGCAGATAAATAATTAATGTATAGATCAAATCGAAGTGATAAAATAATTCCTTTTTGACACCGCTTGTGTTGATTAATTAATTTATGATTTACTTTTGTGTGCTGATTACAAAATTATTCAATTCAAAGTGAAATAATCTCTTAAAGTTTTTGTTGTTTTAAGGCCGATTTCATAATCATCAGTCGTTAATTGTCCATTAAGTAATGGAGGATTAATTTTAACGATCCATTACATAGCATAGTAAAACCATGCTGATTTCATAATTATTAATGACGGTTCATTAACTAATGTCACATTAAATGAACAATATGCAGCTCAATTTAGGATATTTGTGTAGGAAAAAGAATAAAGACAGATTCTAATGTTATTTTAAATTCGTAAAATTTCATTTATATTACCTATAGTAAAATCGTAGATTAAAAATAAAAACGTGAATCTTTCGGATTCCAGCAATAGTAGCACATCAGCTGACGGCTTATTTGTACGAACACCAAAAATATTAATTACTTGGAAGAATTTGTCGATTTAGATTTTCTTCAAAGATTTAGAATGACAAGAAATTCATTCGTCCTTCTTCAGCAACACAAAGGTTACAAATAATTTAAATATTACAGGGGTATTCTCATGTAACCATTCAACTTGTTATTACACAGCGTTTGACGCAACAGCAAGGTGCACCCAAATGGTCGCTGGTGATTTTGTTGGTGTTTCTACATCATCTGCATGTACAATATCACAGGTGTCAGAGTCACCGTTGCCGTCTGCCACACTACATAGATATGTCTAATAGTAAGGAAAAATTAGAAAAAAACGCAGAAAGATTTGATAACATCACATCATAGATTTCCGAAAGTTATCGGAGGAGCAATCGATTTTACACCGTTCTTGATTTGATGATTGTACATTACAATCAAACGAAGAAATATGACCAACAACTGTTACTTTATTAATTATTCTTAAAATAACTTCTAAAACCGGGTCATCTTTGAAGGTACTATGTGTGGTCCACATAGTACCAGTTCCCCTTACATATAATTTGCAATGGGCAGCAATTTTTCGTTCTTTGTTTTTTAAATTATCATAGCTAATTTTCAGTTGATCTACACTTCTAAATGTATTATTTTTTTAATTATAAGATGCTGCAATATCTCGCCAACCCTCATTCTGCAAAATATGCCTAACTACATATCTTAGATAAGTATAACTAGAAATTCCGGACCATTCACGCAGCCAGTTAATCTACCGTTGGGTGACGGATTACGCCCCAACTCAGCAGACCGGCTAAACAGCACCAACCCCCACTAATCCCCGTCTACACTTGTGACTGGTTTGGGATCATCGGTACACCTTGTAGATTCATTTTTCTTAATTCTTTTTTTTTTCAAATGCATCACTTTAAAAAAGGCTCGACGATGCGCGTCACTTTAAAAAGATTTGTAATTTCTAAATTCTTCTTATTTTTTCTGTTTTTAATTTTTTTCAAACGCGTCTCTCTTTAAAATAGACTCTACGCTGCGCGTCTCGCTGTCGTTACACTCGACGTTACGCGTCTCGCTGTCGTTACGCGTTTAGTTAAAAAAATTTGCAATGTCTTAATTTTTAAATTTTTCTTAATTTTTTTTTTTTTCAAACGCATCTCTCTAAAAAAGACAACGCTGCGCGTCTCATATATTTTTTCTGAATTACTACATTTTTCTATCACTGGCACTAATGTTAGTTTCTTCTGCTTTGAGAAGTCATTTGCCCGAATGCGTCGTTTATCTGACATGTTTTTATAGTAATTTTACAAAATTTGGAAAATATAGGACCGCTTTGAAATGCCAATTAAATATCAACACGCATTAATGTCGGCATTAAGCAGATAATGGGAAAAAAATCGCACATTAGCCTAAAACTCCATTTTAAGATGACATTTGACGATTATGAAATCCAATTTAAAGTTAATCGTCAAATTAAAATGTAATGGATGAGGAATTTTGATTATGAAATCGGCCCTATCTAATTAAAAAAAAAAATTATTTAATTTTATTTTAAAATTATCTTTTAAAAGAAATATTATTTTAAAATATCTTTTTTACTTGCACCTTTGGTTTCTATTTAATATAAATATGTTACTTAATATCATAAAAACGAATGTTTATTTTGCGCTGCTGTATTATAAAAAAATCACTTATTTTTGGATGATAAATTTGAAATTAATCGCCCAAAAATGAAAACTTTTTATTACTATATACTCCTTAGTATGTTTTACTACATTCCTTTGTATTAAGCTTAAATAACTTTAAATATTCTAACAAACATATCTTTTTTTTTTAATTTGTCTCTACAATTATGCAGTATTAATTACGAATCATGAACAATAGCTAAGGATACTTAAAGTTAAAACAGTGAACAAACAGAGAAATCTTGTTACATTTTCTCGTGTAAATTTTTGTTTTATATTCCTTTATTTCTCATGTGAAACATAACATTTAGCTACTTTTCAATGTATTTTTTATTTAATGAAAAAGAAATATGGTTCCATTCCATGGAGGCAGCCAATATTCTCGGGCAGCATGCGAAACATCCGAATTTACTCATCGTGTAAACTGAGAAACCATAAATTGTGAAAATTGGCAGCCCTGTTGTATGATGTCCTTTTTATTATTATTATAATTATTACTATCACTGTTATCAGTTATTGTATAACCCTTTTTTTTTTATATAGCACTTTCGCTACTTAAAAATATGTTTTCATATCAATTGTATGTACTTTTCAATTTTACGGAGAAAATTTTCGATATTGGTGCAAAAGCAAAGTACTATTGTAAGGTGAAAATTAACGATATCATAATGGAAATGAAACAAAACAGACATGTCCAAAACGCGAGTTAACTTGAAACTGTGCACCATCCTACGAATTTTGTAAATTGTTTGGACATTTTATAAGATATATTTTTGTAGTTACTGTATCGGTGTACACTTTCAATGTTGGAACTCGCGTTAAATTTTATTTCTTAAAAAAAAAATTAATTAAACAAAACGAGTGATTAGCGAGTGTAAAGCTTACATTGAATTGTATAAACGTTTAAGGCGAATGTGTTTTTACGTATATATAAATATATATATAAAAAAAGTATATATGAATAAAATATTGCGTGATGAAAATAATTTAGGTAATTCAGCTAGAATATGACTTGAACGATTATCAACTATATGTAATATACAGTACGTACATAATATACTATGTGCCATTTTTCCATAAACTTTCGTTTTATTTCAAAATGCCTCCCTCCTTAGATTACAGCAAGCACCCATAATTTCTTCAAGTTAAGTAAGCTATAAATCCAATAAGAAAATACTTCGGCAAACATTTATAACGCCAACAACAGATATTAAATAAAATAGGACCGAGAATGGACCCTTATGGAACACCCAGAGCGAAATGTATATAAGTATTAAATTTCCCAGAATAAAATCGTGCACATATCTGCTTGTATAAAAGTTACAATTGTTTCAGTTGAATCAGTCAATTGTTTCAGTTGAATCAGTCAATTGTTTCACGAACGCCTCGGTTTTTATTTATATATTTTTAATTATAAATGAATTATTTCGTTGCTTTTGAATAAACAGTATATAATAGTTTCATCATTTATATCCAAAAGTTATATTGCAATTATAATTCCGACTGCAAGTTGAAAGGAGCACAGGGCAGCGCAGCGCAGCCGAGGATTTTACGGTATAGGGAATTACATTAACTCTCTGGCAGAGCAACTCTGTTCAATTTGCGCTTTAACATGAAATCCCGTACAACGCAAAATCCTATGCTGCGCTGTGCTACTTTCAACTTCCGGCTGGCCTAAGTTCGTTCGACATTTCTCACATACAGCATTAGAAAATTAAAAATATCCATTAATATCTGATCGTTTTGTTTTGTGTGATTTGTTCATGGATCAGTTTAGTAGTCTATCGGATCTTTCCCCATGTAATGTCCAGTATAATGCCAGCCTAAATATTCATAATAGTACAACATATTGTACTATTATGTTATTATGTCCATTATAAAATAAGACATCTTCGGGTATTTACGAAATTCCTTGCCGGATTTTGTGATACGTTGCTAAGTTTATTTCGGAGCCATTGTCATTGATGGTTATCAGTTATCAGTCATTTTTATATGGAGCATTTCCAGCCGTTCTAAAGATAGCTAAAGTAATACCGGTCTACAAAAAGGGGATACACATCTTGTTTCAAATTATAGACCATGTCTTGTTTTTTAACAATATTTGAAAAAATAATGTTCCTGAGAATGATGTCTTTTGTGAATAGATTCAGAATAATAGCCCCGAATCAATTCGGTTTTGTTAACTTTGAATCCACGCAGGATGCTCTGTTTGAGGCTTTAGACAACATCTACAGTCTCCTTGACAGCGGGGCTCAGGTTAGCGGCCTGTTTTTTTTTATTTAACTCAAGCATTTGATTCTGTAGATCATGAGCAAGAGGCGGATAGCCACAGGCACTATAAGCGACGATTCATATTGAGTAGGCGCGTTTACATATCGAGTGTTGTTATACATACGTCGTTGTGTGACAGTAGCGCAGACAGATATACTTTAATACGAATTTTAACATATGCTACATTTTGTTTAATAAATTTCGTTTATATGCACTGATAAAAAAGATTCTTTAAAACAAATAAATATCTCTTTGACGGTATTTTTTAAAGCAGCCGTTTCTTTCAGTTAATCCATATTTCTTTCATTGAAATAATATTATTTTTCCACAGAAGTAATACATACTCTTGTTTATATATCTTATAGTTATTCAACCGAGCTGCGTATGGTGCTGATATCTGGCGGCGATAGTATAAAAGTACTGATGGATGAAATTAAATACCGCCAAATATTCATTGGAATGCGAGCTATGTTTGTTGCAGATTCTGAAATAAACTTGGCAGTTAATAACAAAGTAAAACCAATCAAAATTAATAAATTACAATGCAACATTATTAAAAAAAATGAATGGGCACGCCAAAACTGACACGCCATCTGAACGCCATCCAAAGGTACTTCAAACCGGTTGAATAACTATAAGATATATAAACAAGGTACATACTAACTGAAGGCAATAATTTTTTTAAATAGTAGGGAAGTAATATCTCTTTGTATTAAAGAATCTTTCCTCTCAGTATGACAATATTGTACTTAAACAATATACCTATGTTATGCAAGTCCGTGTAAACAAAATTTATTTGCATTAATTATTAAAATAAATTCTAAATTCTGATCTGTAAACTGAGTCCGTTTGCTTGTCGTATGTCTTTAAATACAGAAAAACTTCTTTCTATATCACAACTAGTGAGAGGTGCATATTTAAAGTATATTTTAAAATTACTATACATTCCATTGTCTTCGGAACAGACATTTTTTAAGATGTTTAAATCCGGATTACGGTTAAAAACTGCGTCAATTTTTTTGCCCAAACGGCCTCCAAAATCTCCGGGAATATTTTTAACTTTATGTAAGGTAGTATTTAGGATTTCGATACCTTCTTCTAGTTTTAAGCTTTGAGTTTCTAAATATTTTATAGTATTAGTTAATACTTTAAAGTTATTTTTAACTAAATACTATATTGTGGAGACCAATACGGGACGCTGAATAAAGAGATATTTTGTGCGACCGCTCTTCACTTGACTAATTCCGTATCTAGCGCGCCTAGTCGATCAACATTGTGTATCGTGCTCCGTCCGCCTATGGCCGAGCTTCGTAACGGTGATGCGATGAATAATAGTCTATAGTGCCTGTGACTATCCGCTCTTTAATCATGAGCTCCTGCTCCATAAATTATCAATCTATGGTATAAGAGGACGTTCTTTACAGAGGATACCATCGTACTTGAATAGCCGCACCCAGCTTGTATCAGTTAGATGTGGTGATCGGTCGCTTGCTCCTCTGCTACTAAGGTTTCGCAAGGAGTACCGCAGGGATCCGTCTTGGGCCCACTTTTATTCGTGTTATTCGTCAATGACCTACGTGATTCCTTTTCAAATAGGGATTTGTATCAGTTTGCTGATGATACGACAGTTATAGTATCGGATCGAAGTGATAAGGATGTATCTTACACCGGTTGCACTTAGGCTAATGGTATGTCATCTAATATAAATCTAGAACTGTTTTACTGCTTCTTACAACTATAAGGCGCCAGATTGATAGATCACCACTAGTTAGTTTAGTTTATACGTTGTTTTATTACTTAGAAACGAATGATTCGCACCATGTTTCATCTGGATAGAACTAGCTCTTGCCTACCTGTATTTAAGACCCATGGTTTAATGTCATTGCCTTCTTTATTCCTTTATCAGTGTGCTATGTTTGCAAAAAAGCGCCATTCTCACATCTCATTAAATGAGGATATAAATACTGTGTATGACACTAGAAATAAAAAGGATTATTCAATTCTAGCTAATATGAAAAGAGTCCAAGATATACTTGCATTAAGATATTTAATAAATTACCATCAGACTTAAGCTCGTTGGGAGCGTCTGAGTTCAAGAGAGCTGCAAAAGATTATTTTACCGAGAACTGTTTTTATATCATAGCTGAGTACCTGAGGATTAGAGCTGTACGGTGCTGAATATCTTGAGACTATTGAGTTTTATATTTATGTATGTATTGTTATATTAATTCTTATTTGCAGCTGATATCTTATGATCAAATGGCAAATAAAGAATTATTATTATATAATTATGACTAATTATCGATATTTATTTTCGAACACAGCTATTAAATATTGATATTACAGGCTGTCTGTAAATTGAAAGTATTTTTGCAGCTTGATAATCATTCTAAACGAATTAAAACAAAAAAATAAATAAAACATAAAAAAACAACGGGTCTGTCCTGATTCGAACCATGGTCCTTCTGCATTCACACGAGGTACTCGTGGTACCTTGCAATTATATCTCGTATTCGAGTGAACAAAGCGGGACATTCAACCAATGTAAACTAAAAAAATTGTAAAAAACAAATGCTTGGCCATCGATGGCTAATATTTCACAAAAGTACTCTAAAGGGTTCTTGCTAACACCTGCTAACGTCGGGATCAAAACTGAGCAATCTCCCCCTTGTGAGTGTGATGGTCCTGCGTAAAAGACCCTTCCACGTGTTGCTAAAGTGGTACCCATCGTCTCTATTTACGGTCTTATTATTTTCCATTTCTATGGCCTCCCTGGTCAGTCTTTTTCCGTAGTTCTTGCTAGTGGCTACTACTTGTATGTTTTCGATGTTAATTTTATGTGTAACTAGATTACGCCATCTAGTTTCCATTTAAAGCAAACAATGTTATTTCCGCTCTTCACCTACTGGATGAGTCACAATGAGTCCAAGTTTTTGAAAATCGGTTGATATTCACTAAAGTTAAAGGGATTGCTGTGTAACAAAAAGCATACTTCCCCCACCATTTTATAATAGGTGGGATCTGAAAGTATCTTATAAGCTGTTTATTTTACATTTATATTTCATCAATCTTAATAAAAGAAAATTATTAAAAAGAATAAATGTAACAGCAAATAACGCCATCTATAGGGCCAACCATTACCAAGATATGAATGAAAACCTCTTTAGGTTGAAAAATGAAAATACCAAAGTACATTTTGAAATAGGTAAAAACATAAAAACGATAATAAATATAATTAAAATATATTAAGGACAACCCAAATTACTCCGTAAGAATTGCAAATACAACTGTGGAACTTGTTTAATATCGGGAGTATGCATCTTGGAATACGTCAAATACTGCCTACTTAAAATAACCAACCTGTGTATCGTCACATTTGTAACGTCTATGCTCAAGTTCTGATAACCGGGAACTTCCAAAACTCCTTTCTCGCCAGCATTAATGTGTTTTATAATACTATCTGTAATTTCTTTAACCGTCTTGTTTAATTCGTACAAAAAATTTGTCGCACTCAACGGCGCCTGTAATTTTACAATAATAATCGTGTTAATCCCAAATATTGACTATCCCAGCATATACTTACATTTTGTGTCGACATATTGGGTGGAGGCGCCTTCTTTCCAAACAAGGCATTTGACATTTCCTGAAGCTCCAAAGTTTGGCCGGGGAATGTAACGAACAAGGGAGAATCCCACCTGTTATTGCCATTCGGTTCCTCATACCGCATTAAAAGTTCTTCAAAAACGGTTCGCTCGTATTTCTCATTTTCCTCACTCCTGCTTTCGTTCATATTCCAAGCTTGTTCGTAATTGATCTGGGTCAACAAGGTGCACTGCGTGCTACGATTAGCTTTACTTCCGCAATATAATTCGTAGCGGAAACCTTTGATGTAATTTAAACCATCGAGTATCACGACATTGTCCCGTCTTAATAACTTCAAAACTTCTGATTTTAAAATACCTCTGATGTGCTTCTCTTTCGACGAATCTGCGAGAGAAGTTTCGGGATATTGACATAATTATTTGAATATGGTAACAATTACTCGCCTTGATATAAGGAATTCTTGTTGAATCCGGCTTTGATCATCTGTTCAAATTCGCTAATAATGTGCACTTCTTTATTTAATTTGAGAAAATAATCTTCGAGTTCGTTGGCCCTGGTGGTTTTGCCGCTGGAAGGGACTCCACTTATAACAATTAAAGGCATTTTGCGGTGGTTCAAAGAAATATTAAAACCTAATCACAATTGTTTTCATACTTTCTGTCATCCATTCGTTATATTAGCTTTGTTCGCGGAACACAATTAGTACCGATTCCGAACTAATACGGAACCAATTTGGGATTGTTGTAGAGCGCATGCGTGATTATGGAACTGGTGCAGGACTTTAATGTACTGCGAACTATTTCGGAACAAGCCAGAATTCTGAACTGCCTCCTGTCACTTTTCTAACCTATGTTTTCTAGTTCTGTTAATTTTTGATTTAAAGCAATTTGTAGCAGTGAAAGAAGTAAGCTCTTACTACTATTCATTCGGTTATAAAAAAATAACTATGAAAAATAAAATAACAGAATAGTAGCTGAAAGAATATTTCCTGATTTCTTTTATTTTTAGTGTCTTTAAGTGAGTTTCTAGTAATTCCACTTTTCTTATAATCTTGAATAAAGTACTTTTACTTATATTAAAACGATCAGATACATCCCTGTATGAAGCCGCTTCATTTGCCGCAAACCATAAGAAAACCGTAATACACTTCAATGGCGTTACTTTTTCAGAATCTCCTTCTTGCCAGTGATAAAATTCGGAGTCAGCAAAGCGTTGTGCCAATTCTTGTGTAACATCTCTGCTTAACCGAAAATAATAATAATAATAATAATAATAGGTGTTTATTGGCATCAGAGAGTTTACAAACAGTTCATTTACAGAGCATAACAAAACTATGCTAAGTACACACATACAAATATGAGGGTATATATATGCAAGCCAGAATTAATTATAACCATATGATTCACAATAATATTGACGTAGCCGACAGGCGAAGGACATCGGATGCAACGAACGCAGATCAGACGGAGTACCATTATACAATCGCGCGATATTGTAAGAGAATGACCTTTTGAATATCTCCAGGTGGTGCCGGGGCGGTGTAAGCCGTCCCCTAAATCTAATGTTGACTGCATGTGAAAGTAATCTTTCGATAGAGATAGCTGGGTTTTTTGTAAACAATGATTCTAAAATAAAATACAGTTGCAAGAAAATCAGCCCTGCGAGACATGTTTAACCACTTAGCTAATTCAAAAGTAGGTATGCGAAATATGGTCATAGCGACGAATGCCATATATAAAACGCAGGCACGCGTTCTGCACTCTCTGTACCCTTAATCTATCAGAACTGTCAAGACAAGGAAAATATACATTAATACAAAAGTTAAAATGCGACAACACCAGTGTCTCACACAACAACTTCCTTAAATTCACATCCAAGCAGTCCCTACTGCCATACAGAACCTTCAAACTATAAAATGCACGTCTTACAAGACAAGAAACGTGCTCTTTAAACCGAAGCTTAGTATCCAGAAGCAACCCCAAATTCCTGGCGCAATCTGAGATAGTTAGTGCCTCGCTGTTAACGAAAATTATGTTCCACATATTGTTCTGCACTAAACTGGGGCACGATTTCCTCAAAAGAATTTTCGGATGATAAATGATCTGACATTATGGGATACTTAATAATATTTTATTTACGTTTAAACTAAAAAGTACAAAAACGTGCATTAACCTTAGATCATAATTATGTATTAATCGAGAATAATCACAGTACGTTAAACGTCAAATGTCGTTATGCATAGAACTGCGCATGTCTCGAACTTACAGTTCTTGCTAAGGTCCTAGAATCGGTAGAACCAATTCTGAAGCGATTTTGAACTGAATTTTACATATCCGCGAACGCAGAACTATAACTAGAAATTCTGAATTTTATGATCCGCGAACGTCAATGTTTCAACTGCGCATGCGAATAGTCCCGAATTAGTTCTGAATCCTTACCGCGAACAAAGCTATTTACGTCAAAACCGGGTGAAAATTTTTGAGGTATTTTCACATTTTACCAACCAACCAGTACTGCTAACACAAAAAGGAGAAACTATGGGAATATTGAATTAAATTATTGGGAAATTCTGAATTTTTATTTCAAAAAAGCATGATTTTTATTAGTAATTGCACGAAATTGATTCTAATTTAATAGTTTCTTAAGATAACAACGCATAAAATTTTAAACCACCTATCCATGTTCTCATAAAAGTTTTCTCGAGAATCAATTATCTGAATTATAGTTTATTCAAAATAAATTTTATATAACACATATAATAGCATTTTAATTACAGAACACCATAACAATAACAATCATTTAAAACTATTACCACGCCAGAATTGTATCGAAAACCATTTATCAAGAATTGAGCATGTGATTACTCTTGGAGCAATTTTTCTATAGTGCATGTATTTTTCTTCAATAATGTACGTAATATAATAATCTCTTCCTTTAATTGCTTCCTTGTCTTGTGTTCGTCACTATCTTTCTCTAATAACTGTTCATATTTTTCAAATGGAAACAATGGAATATCTACGTGTTCATATTCAGCTGTGTAATTTGTCTTTTCCTAAAATTTAAAAGCTATTAGTACTGTAAATATTACACTTTAAATTTTACCAGAATATCTATCTTGATTTTATTGATTTTCTTTTCATATTTTTCTATATCCTTACGATACTGTACGCGCATACGAACTACTTTCTCTTGTAACTCTTTTATGTCAGCTGGTGTATCTGAAATACGCAACTGCAGTTAAAATATAACAAGACGAGGATCGCTAAAAAAGAATAAATTACCAGTGTTTACATCCATTTCTAGGTTATAATTTCAAATTAGAGAGGCTTGTTGAAATTTAACGGTTGATCGGCAAATTCCGGTGTCGATACGAATTTCACCTCCGAATACCTATTTTTAGGCGGCAAATACAAAGTTTTCAACTAGTGTTTGTTCTCTTTTTCAGAAAGAAATGCAAGTACCGATATAACGACAGCATAGATTCATTTAAAGTAGAGCGAAAAAAAAAAACAATACGAAAGATCATTAAAAATTAAAACTTCTTCGTTACTATGATCCTATGATGTACAAGTTTATAGCGCGCATTATAAAAAAGTTAAATTATAGAGAATTATTTAGCAAGACATATAACACCATTTTAGTGTTGCCAAATATCCCGATTGCTATTGAAATAATGTTTTTGTAAATGGTAACACTGTGTTTTTTAACATAATTTGGGAAATCACAAAATTCTCAATAAAAAATACACCATTTTCTTGCTGGAACGTTTTCAAGTCATTTGCTCTAGAAAAATGTCCGTTCGGCTACTGCAAGACCTAAATAATATTAACGCTACTTCAGTTATATTTTAACAAAAATTCATCTGTAAAATCTTGAACTTTTCATGCTCTAATCTCCCAGTAGATAATTTGAGAACCAGATTTATAACGGTAACGGTTATATCGCCGCCTGGTGGTATAAAAACCGCGTAATTTAAATTTTTTTTATTTCGCCTTTTAATTCTTTTTTAATTATTGAGTATACTAAAATAGAAACAAAAGGTATGCAAAAAATGCACAATAAATATTTATTTAATGACCCACAATAAGAAATAAATAGATGGAATAAATTTTAAGAATTCCATAAACGGATTACATGAAAATAAATACAATGCGCTAGTCATATCTCAAAATAAACATGACTTAAAATTAAATACATTCTTAAACAGTCAGACAAAGTGAGAATGATGATTATATGATCATATTTGGTTGTTTAGTGTAGGTAGCTAATGTAAAAGGTGATTTTAAAATAATATTTCTTTTTTTCTCTCTCTTTTACTCCCAAACAGCAATTGTGACCCACATATAATACCTTTTAAAGAAACCGCCGACTTTCAATTTAATTCATACAAACGCATACGACGCCAACTTGACGTGATTTCCGTTACGGTGCGAGCGGAGATCCAATCAAATTTAAGGAGTTGGCCTGACGTCACGAAACCTATATATAGCAGACCCACAATTGAAAAACCATCAAGTTCGTTTGGGTCGCTGCATTACGAGCGTTTCCAAGTGTCTTAGAAAAACGCTCATTTTCTTTTATAAAACTAAATATCTGTTCGCTTTATTTTAAAAAGTCTGCAAGATGGTAAGCATTTTCATTTGTTTGATAATTATATGTTGTTTTATGTTAAATTTATGTCGGAATTTCATTATTTTCACACTGGGTGTAGCGCGATTAATAATTATAACTATGATGTCATTAAATTGAACGTAGTTAACGGTAGAATGTCTTGGAATTCAATTTATTTCTATTTAAGAAATTATAACACGTATTGTTCTTCAGCTTATCAACCGGCATTTTCTCGACTCCATGATGATTTCAAATGACCGTTACGCTGTGGAATGTGCTTACATGTCTACCGGCATTTTTAGATAAATATTATCTTATTTATCCATACAATATCTATCAAAATACGAGTTAATGCATTTGAAATCCGTTCTGGAATTATTAAGCCTTTTTTAGTATATTTTGCTTGTGAATACATAAAATTACATTGGTACAAAAAAAAAATCAATTTAAATTAATTCAATTTGATTAAATATTTCATAGAAAATCGGTTAATCCAGAAAGTGTTTCAAGAAAAATGGCTTTAATCTATAATCACTCGGATGAAATTCATAATTCGCCTCATGTTTGAGTTTTCTTTCTTTTTGTAATGAAGACTTTACAGCTATAACGGTATGTGAATGCCACAAAATATGCAATAACGATAGTTTTTATTCCTAAAGTGAACAGTTAGTTTGTACCGTTATTGCTTGAAAATTCTTGAAATATCATGCAACTTTTTAGCGATTTGTTTAATTATAAGAAAAAAATAATTTTACAATAAAATCGAAGGCTATTGCGGAACAGATGTGACCACATGTTTTAAATAATTTACATTATTGACCTTGCAATAATATTCTTTAATATGTGAAATCGAAGTGCTAAATAGCACATTAATGAAAATACATTTTAACACAGTTGAAGGTGAAAATATACATTATGATTCTTTAAACAAACTTTTCATTGTACGACTCAATACATTTCTGCTCTGAATATAAAAAAATGTTAAATTTCTAGTTCAGGTGATTCATTGGTTGACCTCTTTTTCTTTTAACCGAATCTAGTTGTTACGAGAACCACTTGAATCTAATTTAACCAAAATTGCCTTAATAAGAAGCTCATACTACGGTTTGTTCTAATAAGTACTTTAGGCGTGGTCCGTGATAACGTGAGCCAATCGATAATGTATTTCAATTTTCGGAACCTCCAACCTGTTGTCCGATTGGTTCATATTAGTGGTGGGTAGCTATTCTGATAACTAGCCAAATAGCGGCTACCGAGGAAATAGCTATAGCTATGATATCTGTCAACGCGATAATCAGCTATTCCGGTTAACCGGCTACGATCGCTACGGTAACGTCGGTAACTGAACAGACAAGCGGTGGCGTTGGGAACTATGGCTAGTACGGCTACACAACGAATATCCGTGAAATATACAGTTGCGACAAGCAACGAAATAACAAAAAATTAAATGAATTAACGAATACATAGTCGTACCTTGCTTGCTTACCTTGATTGATTTATTTTAATAGTTTGTGAAGTTTTATGATAGGTAAACAAAGAATAATATTTAGGTGTAATACAAAATACAATACGATCGTGATTTGTATTAAATAGGTATAGCATACTGGGTGTTTCTGAGTGGCGCGCCCCTATAACTTCTAAAGTATTTGTAACAGAGAAACGGAATTTGGGAATTAAATATGAGGCATAAATTCATGTTTTTTGACATGGTCAATAAATTTTTGAAACATCCGGTTTGACCGGTAATGACTTTAATTTTCGACTTTTACATGGGATCGTCATTTTCGATATTTTGATTCAGGATAATAGTTTGAATATAACTGTACCAATTTTGTTTGCATGTGTTTGCCGCACTTGATCATGGCTATGTAGATTTACTACATTATTAGGCGTTTTTACAAAAAAAAAAAAATACTTAATAAACATTTGATCGGCATATTAATGTACGATATCAAAATGAAGGGAATTCAATGCTCTTTCGTGATGACCTAATGAGCCACCCTGTTCTCATTTGAAAATATTAAATTAAAACATAAAAAGTAAATTTTTGACGTACAGATGCGCGTAAAAAAACTGTATACAGAAAAAACGAAAAATATTGTTGTTATTATGTTTATGCAATAACATTTTTTAAGGATTTTAAGAAGTTCAAAGTACTCTCGATGAAAAAATACAATTAAAAATATTCTTTTTATGACAAAAAGGTACAGTTGTACTGAAAATGTTATCCCGCATCAAAATATCGAAAAATATCCATGTAATTTGATTTAAAATTCGAAAATCGAAGCCATTTCCGGTCAAACCGGAAGTGACAAAAATTTATTGACTATACCAAAAAGTGTGAATTTATGTCCTATACTCAATTTCCAAATTTCGTTAATGTATCGTAAATACTTTAGAAATTATAGGGGCGAACCATCTTCCAGAAACACTCGGTATATAAATTCATATAAGTAGGGAATCCGGTATAATAATTATTTAAAAAGTAACGTAAACTACGTAACTACATATTGAGTAAGAATTAGTAACTATATTAATTTGGTTAGTTTTGCGATTTGTATTATTATGCAATATAAATTTGACTAAAATAATTAAAGAAAAACAATTTTGAATAAAAAATAGAATAACTATTATTTCAATAACTTATGCACTTCCGCTAATAACTACGCTGTAATTTCATGTTTGACTTTTTTCTTTTATGTAATTCAAATTCCTTGTATTTATCTCGTTGTCCTGAAAAAAATATTTAAAAATGGCAATTCTATAAGAAGTTACAGCTTCTAGAACTCGTTACGTGAACAGATGTCGTACAGAACTGCATATGCAATACTCAACCACGCTATTGGCTAGCAGTTAAAGTGAATATCGAGTAATAATAACCAATAGCTGAAATAGCTGGTTATTTAGCGGTTATTAAACAAACAGTAGCCGGCTATGCTAGGTTATTGAAATTTCGGCTAGTTACCTAACTAGTTCATATGATCACGTATGCAAACTGTGTTTTGAAACCATCATCGATCTTATTAAACTATACATGGATAGCGCATGTCCTTAACTTGGGCAGCCGCACGTATGGGATAGTAGATGTTAGAAAGAGATAGGTATAACGCAAAGGCAAAAGATTGGATCTATTTAAAGCAAGTTTTATTTTCTCGTGTTGAATGTATATTTATTTCGAAGCAGAGTAAGAGTCTTTGCTGTTGGGAAAATGTTTCAAACTGAAGTCTCTCTTGGGTAGCAGGAATAAAACTCTTAATTAAATATTCTTTATTTTAATTGCCAATATTTTATATATAATCGTCAGGGCTTAAAATTTGAACAATTGCGGAGAAAAGTATATCACTTTTTATGAATTATGAATAATTATGATACTTTATCATTATCGGGTGAAATTTAAATTAAAATTGTATAAACACTTAACCGAGGCGTCGGGTAGTATCTACCTTAGACTACCTTTTTCAACCTTTCGTTTTTTAATTCCCTTTAATTCAAAAGGTATCGAATTTTTTATTTGAACTCTTGTGCGAAATTCTCGCGAAATAGCTCGTCGTCACGGCGCAGGTGGCGAACAGAAAGGCCCGTCGGTTAAGTGTTACAATGTAAAATTATTGTATTAATAAATTGTCGAAGAAAAAATTCAAAATTAATAAAATTTTAAAGTTGATTTATAAAAAGTAAAATTTAGATGTTGTTGTCACGAAGTACAGTTGTTACCGAAAAAAGGTGAACAACCCACGCGAAAGTATGTGTGGCGAGCGCATATAGGACGGACTATAACTTTTATTACGGCTGCGGCTTATCGGCGTAAACAAACGTTATGTATGATTCATTGTGTATTTATCCGACACAGGATTTCTCCTTTCTATAACTTATTTTTTTGTTATCAAAACACAGCCATACAGGGTGTTTACCATCCATACACGATCATTTCTGGAGATCTCTTGCAATTAGATTAATGGGACAAGCATTTTGACAACAAAACCCCACCTGGAGAATTATTTAACATTATTTTCAACTTCTGGAAAGGTTTCGTTATACCGGATTTCGATAGCTACTTTCTTATTTTAAATGGAATGACGTTGTTTTCCTTACTGTAAGGAATTTTACATATTCCTTAAAGGCAATTTGCTCTTACATTCTCTATCTTTAAATTCAATTCATTCATAAATTGATCCTCAAATTGGATAAGTTTGACCATACGTATTTTTTAAATGCTCTTGATAGCCAAAAAAATACAGTTTCTAAACGCCGCATTACCTCATAATAAAAAATAAAAGTGGTTAGTCGATTGTGTTTGGTTACAGAAATATGTTGGATTAATATAAGATAAATGATTAAATAAACAAATGAGTAATAAATTGAATCACAATGATGGTAGTGGGTAAAATTGCCTTACCACTTTTTCAATTTTTTGTCATTAAATTTAGTCTACTTTACCCTCTCAAAGTTTCAACAATACGATCCGGGACACATTGTATACGTATGTCCTGTCAATATGGAATGTAGTGGATAGACAAGTTTCTTTCTTTGAATTTAGTAATTTTTTAATTCTAAAATTTAGCAGTAAGTCAGTTTGCTTACGAAAAGTTGGATTTGAACTTCAAATATATGATTTTTATCATTGATTTATGCGTTCTAAAACTAACTGTAATATAGTAATAAAAGGAATAGTAATCCGTAAACAACTCAGTGACTAAATTACTTTCATTACAGAAAAATTATAACATTTCAATTATTGGTTATATTCTCAAATGGCAAAACATACAGTTTTTATGCATATGACCGTGAACCAAAACTATTACATTGGCATAATTTAAGAGCGGCAAGATCTATTCACTTTTGTCGGCAAGTGTGTGTTCATTACCACGAATAGTATTGCCTAGATTCGTTAGACAAATATATTGGAGGTACTTTTTATATCACGAAATACTTAAGTAATTAAATTTTTTTTATTTTTTCCTTTTTTTTGGGTATTCCGGTTTTTTCTTACTAATTATTTCAATTAAAATAAAATATTGAAAAAGGAATAAAACAAAATTCCGAAACGTAAAAACAGTATATAATTAGTAAGAAAAAACCGGAATACCAAAAAAAAAGGAAAAAATAAAAAGAATAATCAAAACCGGTTAAATAATATTAAAGAAATTTAAGTAATTAAATTACTTGGAGTATATTGTAAATACTTGAAGTACTTTCTTTTCCGAACTAGTGTAAGTTCCAGTACATTTTACGCAAAGTACTGGGCGTGCTAAATACCAGTAACATACGTTTTGAAATTACTGGGAGTATATTTCAAGAAAGAGTACCGAATATTTTACTTAAAATACATTTTTACTGAGAGTAGTTCAACTCACTAGAATTCAACTTAGAATACAATAACCACATTCTTCATATACTGTGTTGAGGAGAGTTTAAAAAAGTTGTTTTTGCGCCTCCGTCCAGAAACAGTGTGGCAACATTTTATTAGAGTTATAAAAACACATTATTTTTTTTCTTTCTTGATTACATGTAAATAAAATTTCTTGCAAATGTTACCGTTTCATTCTTGATGTAAGACTACCACATTGCTGTCAATGTAACACATGTAAATTTCATATATTTTGCGGTTAATTCAAAGCCAGAAGAACATTGGTGACAATTCTTTTTACGGATTTTAACCATTTTTACATTACTTAGAATATGATCAATGATCAAGAGAGTGTGAAAAAGTTGTTTTTCCGCAGTCCATATATGAATTAAGTTATTTAGGTTAACGTCATTAACTAACGATTTTTTTTTGTTTGATTACAGCGTGAGTGTATCTCAGTTCATGTTGGTCAAGCCGGTGTGCAAATAGGTAATGCCTGTTGGGAATTGTATTGCCTGGAGCACGGCATCCAACCCGATGGCCAGATGCCCTCAGACAAGACGGCCGGTGGTACAGATGACAGTTTCAACACGTTTTTCAGCGAAACCGGAGCCGGAAAGCACGTCCCGCGTGCCGTATTTGTCGATCTAGAACCGACTGTGGTCGATGAAGTCCGCACCGGTACATACAGGCAATTATTCCACCCGGAACAGTTGATCACCGGCAAAGAAGATGCGGCCAACAACTACGCTCGCGGCCACTACACCATTGGCAAAGAAATTGTCGACTTGGTATTAGATCGTATTCGCAAATTGGCCGACCAATGTACAGGCCTGCAGGGATTTTTAATCTTCCACTCGTTCGGAGGCGGCACCGGCTCTGGTTTCACCTCTTTGTTGATGGAAAGGCTGTCTGTAGATTACGGCAAGAAATCGAAATTGGAATTCGCCATTTATCCCGCCCCCCAGGTCTCTACAGCGGTCGTTGAACCATACAATTCTATCCTGACTACTCACACGACTTTGGAACACTCCGACTGCGCTTTTATGGTAGATAACGAAGCCATCTACGATATTTGCAGACGTAATTTGGATATCGAGCGACCAACTTATACGAATCTGAACAGATTGATCGGTCAAATCGTGTCTTCCATCACGGCCTCCTTGAGATTCGACGGCGCCTTGAACGTCGACCTCACCGAATTCCAAACTAACTTGGTCCCGTATCCGCGTATCCATTTCCCCTTGGTCACATACGCTCCGGTAATATCCGCGGAGAAAGCTTACCATGAACAGCTCTCTGTTTCCGAGATCACGAACGCCTGCTTCGAACCAGCCAATCAGATGGTCAAATGCGATCCTCGCCACGGAAAATACATGGCCTGCTGTATGTTGTACAGAGGAGACGTTGTGCCGAAAGATGTCAACGCGGCAATTGCGGCCATCAAAACCAAGAGGACTATTCAATTCGTCGATTGGTGCCCGACCGGTTTCAAGGTAGGCATCAACTACCAACCGCCGACTGTCGTTCCTGGCGGTGATTTGGCCAAAGTACAACGTGCCGTTTGCATGTTGTCCAATACCACCGCCATTGCCGAAGCCTGGGCTCGTCTGGATCATAAATTCGATCTTATGTACGCCAAACGTGCTTTCGTCCACTGGTACGTGGGTGAGGGCATGGAAGAAGGAGAATTCTCCGAAGCCCGTGAAGATTTAGCTGCCCTCGAGAAGGATTACGAAGAGGTCGGTATGGATTCTGGCGATGGTGAAGGCGAAGGAGTTGAGGAGTATTAAGAAGTGGAGCTTCCACGCAGTTATCGCTATTGATGAACATTCTCTCTTTTGATATTTATTGAATGTTACATTTTTGTATTTTTTTTTATAGATGCCGAAATGTTTAAATAAAAATTTCTTATCAGCAAATTGTCCTTCATTATTTTCCCCAATCAAACAAAGAGGAAACTTTGCTTTCAGTGAATTTATATCTTTCATATTTAATATTAAAAAAAAATAAAATTGCTATTTCAAGATAAAATTGTACAATGTAAACTGAAATTTAAGATATTTGTGTAATAGTAATAACCATGTTTGATTAATTTCAATTCTCAAATTTTGTAATCAGCGTTGGTGCCATTTATTATTAAAATGCCAAATGTAAAAGTGATCTGTGCCGTATATATACAACCAAATTTACTCGCCGTTAATGTAGATTCCTAACTTTGAACTGGAATGGCATCTGACATAATAAATTAAGATTTTTCAAGTATAACTGGTGGCATACATTTTCGTAGTTCTAATATTACACATCTTATCTTGAATATTACATTTATGCCCGGTTGCACCGACGAATAATCTTGGGTTGTAACAGGTAGTCGTTCCCGAGAGCGTTGCACCGACCGCCATCCCCTAACAATCTTAGTTTATGAGTGTCAAAATCCAACCCTAGGAAATCCATCGTTTATGTGAATAATCTTAGATTTTTTCATAGCGACTATCTTCATAATATTTATCTAACGAACGTCGTGTATGTTAAGTTATTGCTGTGACAGCATGTGACATAATATATATATAAATATATATTATAATTTTATTCGTGGACGAGATTAATAAAAGGCCTATTTGACTTGTATTTAAATTTTATTTTAATATCCATACATGTTTCGGCGAAATTTGCCTTCAATGGAAAAAAAAAGATGAGTGAAATTTACAAGTTTAGTATGTCGTGACTCTATATTGAAATTAGTTATTATAATTTATACTTGAAAAAGTGAAGTTACATTATTACGTTATAAATTTAAAATTTAAAATCTATATGTTAAAGCGTTGAAAGTTAAAATACAAGTGTGTAAGACTTATACATAAATGTATATTTCCATATTGTCTAAATTGCAAAATAAGTTCGAACCTTTCGCATAGGGATAGAAATCTATTTCCGTGATTATGCATAAATATATTTTTCCAGTGAGCAGAAAAACAAGTATAATCCAAGCATGCGGTCAATCCTTTTGCGATGTTAGGTGTGATTTTATGAGTCCAGTAAAACATCTGCTTTTAATTGAGCCCCTTCATTATTATGCATGGTATCTACAACTGTTTGTGAGATTTCCAATGCAGAGTATACATTTACTTCAGTTTCTAGTTGTGCTTTGTGTAATTCAGACATAAGAGAGAAAATGGATTTTGTTAAAAGTATTCGTTATATTGAAGCCGAAAAGGATGTCCTAATAAATATTTGCGTCAAGTACAAGAATATTATTGAAAATAAAAAACGGATGGCATTTCCAATAAACAAAAAATATCGCGTGGGATATTTAATTTTTTTTAATGAAATTATATATATCGTGATTTGAATGTGATGTAACTTCACTTTTACTCATGTGATAGCAAACGTTAAGATTAGGTTAAGATTAGTACGTTAGTATCTATTTTTGACAGATCTGGCGCCCAAAATGATTTCACCAATCAGCAAACAGATTTTATCGACTATAGTCGAACATTCCAAGGTTTGTCGATCCTCGGTTGTTTGGGTCGGTGCAACGGTTAGAGAAAAATCTTGGTTTCACGAAAAAATCTGAGATTGACGAACGGTGGATTCGAACCGCCGTCGGTGCAACCGGGCATTATAAGTGTGCAATTTGGTTTTATAGATCATCAAATAATTGTAGGTTTTTCCTATAGCGAGGTTTGTGACTATTAATGAAAGTCGAAAATATATTTTTTACTGAAATTTTAAACTAACTAAACTAGGAAAATCTGAAAATTAATTTTAAGCACTTTCATAAGAAACCAAATCGAAAACAAATGTAAAATAAATATGAATATTTAATTTTAATTAATAAAAATTAAATGCTTGCAAAGTGCTCCCTCTATCGAGTAATTGCAGCAGTAAACTTACGTATCTAGTTCGGACGCACCTTAACGATAGATGCAATAGTGCAGACAGAGAAAGTAAATCGTACGTATGTTTACAAAACGGGTTAGTATTACACGATGCTTTAAAGGAACCCATAATGCCTTGCCATGCCATAAATTGATCAGCTGTTGACGGGTCCTCTTAATAATATCATTGTTTATGCATATTTATAGTTATTCAACTATTTGGAAGTACAATAACAGAATGTCTCCTAGATGGCGCACGACGCTAATGTAAAATCCTATTTACGCAGTGAGCCATCTGGGAGATATCCTACTGTACTTCCAAACGATTGAATAATTATAAATATAGTATATAAACAAGGATATGTTCAAGCGTTTAAAGTTCACAGATATAAGGCTATTTTTCGCGGGTAACATATTGTAACCCTGTTACTAAAGGTTCGGTACTTGTAGTATTTTCGCGAGAGATGTTACAAAAGCTGTTATAGGGGAATACGGGTATGACGTAAGCAAAATACGTCACCTGTTATAGAAAATCAGAACAGCTTGTAACAGCTCTACCGAGGAGGTTATTAAATGCTGTTATGGTATAGGTTATGTCTGTTTAAAATGGAAGAACAAGTAGATAGTAGACTTCTTGAAATAACTTTAAATTGGTTAGGTGAAGATTATGTCGTCGAAGTTAGTCATGAAGAGGCCGAAATACTGTTGAATGGTAAAAACTGGCGATGCTTCTCTATCTATATTATAAATTATTTTCTGTTTTAGATCCCGAACAAGTAGAGGTGTTCATGAGGAAAAATTTAGGAGATGCAGTACCAGAATATTCTGCACCTACAGAAGGAGAGGAAGTAGAAGAAGATAGGGAAGGTAAACATATTTGTAACTAAATGCTATACTAAACACATTAAATACATATTTTATAGTTTTATTAAATCAAAAGCTTAAAAAGAATTCTAGGAATATGTAAATATATATATATATAGGGAACAAAAATGCTGTATAATGGGTAATTTGGTCTGTGATTAAATTAAAACAACTATTTGTTTATATAACCTCAATATTTCGTTAATTTATTTTTGACTTCTTCAGGAGGTAGCACTGAAGCACTAACAATTATTTTACATGTAAAATTTTACCTTTTTGTTCCCTAACGAAGTCCGGTCGATACTTCCACACAGTTTATATATATATATATATATAGATCCCTCGATACCTGTCCGTGTAGGGATACAATATTTATATATGTAATGAAAATTTTTTCCTTTGTTTTTCTTTTCCGATTTATATAATTGGTTATTACATCAATTTATTCCGTAAAACCAAGAGAATTAATGCAATAACAAAATGTAATTAAAATAAAATGTTTAGCCCAAAATTAACAAGTCTACAATAAAGTTATTTTGTAGAAACAGTAAATGACAAAAAGATTTGGTCTGCAAAGAAACCTTCAGATACTGATAACATTGCTACAAGGATGTTACTACAATTTAGAATCGAACAAGCTGCGAAATTTGATGATAAGAAAACAACTAAAAAGTTGTTGTGGAAACAAGCTGCTGATAAATTAATGAAAGCTGGATTTGATCTAGGCACTGATCCGGCTAATAAATGCTGGCAGAAATTCAAGAATTTAGAAAAGCAATACATTGGTTTCAGAAACCATATGACGACAACAGGTGAAGGACATAAAGACCCACCGAAATTTTATGATGAATTACATGAAATTTTAGGTAAGTACTATTGAAATTTTACTATATCAGTTCATTCTTATATTTTTAAGGACAAAAAGATAAGGTTGAACCTACAACTTTAATTGATTCGTTAAAAGAGCCTGAAACAGATACAAGTGAAACCAGTGAACTAAATGAAGGAAATGTCGAAACTCGTTTTGCAAAGACAAAGAAACAAAGACTTCAACCTGCATCTACACAAGAGAAGTTACTGGAATTATTAAAGGAGCAACATGAAGATGAAAAAAAGGACAAAGAGAAACATATGGCAGTGTTTGAAAAATACCTTCAAAAACAAACAGAACAGCGGGAGAGACTTTTAAACATAAT
This sequence comes from Cetonia aurata, assembly GCA_949128085.1. Taxonomy (NCBI): domain Eukaryota; kingdom Metazoa; phylum Arthropoda; class Insecta; order Coleoptera; family Scarabaeidae; genus Cetonia; species Cetonia aurata. The sequence continues at coordinate 4,013,685 of OX421883.1, read as the reverse complement.
GGAAAATTTTTTTGATAATAGGAAAAGGAGACGTGAAGAAAGTGATACAGAGTAAAAAGATTTATTTTAAATAAAATTATACAAAGAATTAGCTATTTCATTTCTTTTCATAATGCCTAATTGCTGCTGTTGTCTATTATTTTCAACATATTGTTCTGCAGGACAATCCACTTCGTCTACATCATTCCAAGAATCAGAATCTAAATAACAAAAATTGTGCAGAATGCATGCTGCTGACACAATTTCAACAGCTTTTGCAACTGAATATGTATTTACATATTTTACACGAGAAAATCTGCCTTTTAAAATTCCAAAACAATTTTCAATACACACTCTATCACTACTTAAGCGATAATTATGATGCCTTTCTCTCTGTGTTAAATTTCCATGGTTTTTAAATGGTGTCATTAGCCAGGGACGAATAGGGAAAGCACTATCACCAATAAGATGATAATTATCATGTGGAAAAAATTTTTGTTTCCCAAATGCATTGATATGTTTTACTAATACGGAATTAGAAAATACCTAAAACATATAAGTAAAAAATAATATATAATTACTGATTGTGAGGTAGATATGTAACTTACTCGAGCATCGTGAGCACTTCCAGGATATCCAATGAATGTGTAAGTAAATATTCTTTCAAAAGTACAAACTGCTAATAAATTGATTGAATGTTTCATATACCTATCTATATAGCTATCATGTTGATTGTTGGGGACTTTAATATTGATGTGGCATCCATCAATGGCCCCAATAGTTCCTATCGTCATAATTCATAATAATAAGTTATAAATTTTTATGTACTGGTTAGAATTACCTGGATAATTTTTAAATTGATTGCTAATATTTAGATAATCATTTTCAGTGTTTGGCCAGCAAATATATTTGTGTTTAAGTTTATTTATGATGTATAATAATGAATTAACAATTTTCCACACTGTAGAAGGGACAAGACCAAAATGGTCTGCTATCGAGAGTAAAGTGTCCTGATGAGATATATACCAAAGAAATACTAGCAGCCTTTTATCAACACTTATTGGTTCATTGCCTCCTCTATATTTTCGTCTTATGATATTTCTAGTATCGTTGTGAATAATTACATTCAATAATTTATGAAATGTTACCTTTTTCATTCGAAATAACTGAAAAAACATTATATCATTATAACTCGTTATCCATAAGTTAATGTCAACTTTGTGACGAACAAGCGATGATCTAGTTTTTATATATAAATTTGTCTTTTTTATTTTGCTACTTCTTTTAGATAAAAGAAAACGTTCAAAATATAGCACATCTGCATCATCTAGAAAAAAAGACTCCCATATATGAGGACACATAGTAGCTATTTCACACATTTTGAAAATACACTTAAAAAATCAAAGTAATGACAAAACTTCAAAAACAAACAGAAATTGAGGTTAACTTTTATCTCAAGAATAATACTGGGACATGTTATAACATAACATGTCCATTTTTGCGAATAACAGATGTGACAGACAAGAACCATTTCTGTGACGTCCCTTAAATAAAGATAGAGCTAATAACAGCATGTTATGAGCTTATGACAGCTGTTACAATCTGTAACGTCGCGAAAAATAGCCTATAGTAAATACGTTTATCTGTTTGACTTCATCTAATGTTCGAATATGTGTTTGAATTGCGATTATAGATTTGTGTCAATTCAAAGGGTTTCTTGAGATTTATTTTCTTGATGTATCTCGTAATCTGTTAGGAAGAAATAGGTATACGACCATAATCATGGTTCCCTATCTTTGGTTACCTCATATTTTCGTGAGAAAGATACCGTTCTAATTCCCTGGATACAGTTCAACAACTGCCATCTTCCATACATTGATGCTGTTTCCTAATTTTGTTATGGTTGCTTATGAAATACAGATGGTGCACAAATATGTAACAGATATCTACATATAGATACATGCATTACATTGGGTCGTTGAGTGAAGGAATGAGGAATTGCACTTTTTTTAAATTCTTGTTAAAATAACGTTATTTTGTACATGACGTAAATATATATTTACACTGAAATTTTGACGGTTTTCTGTAAATTAGTTTTTGAAATATAAATTTTTTAAGATCTTTATACGTCACAAGTACGTAGTAAAATTTTATGAATGAACGTGGATATATGGCAACATAGAAATTACTCCCCCGTAATAATCACAGATTGCAGTCATTTACCGGCTGCGAAATACGATATTATTAAGGTGCTATGCAGGTTATGGTCACAAAGGAATTTGGGATTCGGCATTATTTCTACATCTTGTTTTAGTTTGCGCTTAAAGTTCTCCAATTTATCTGAAAAGAACGAATTCCCAAAGATTATAACCTCCAAACCGCGTAAAATAAACACAGAATATCGTAATAATACATTTACGCCATCTGTACGCGCAAAGCATGCGAACAGCGAACTTAAAATTACTTATCTGCGATGATGATGCGAACTACGATGACTATCGCAGCATTGCCAAATCATACCGACTAAGAATTTATGAATGAAAGAACTTGTGACGTCAGAGCACTTTAAGAAAATTAATTATGCCTTAATGAGAAACAATTTAAAAGAAGGTTTAATGATGGGCTATATATTACAACATTCTCTATCATTCTATGACATAAAAAAAAAGTTGTGCAATTCCTCATTATGTGGGTTTTATTCGTTTAAAGATGGTATTTTATTATTGATGAATGATATGGTTAGAAAACGGGGTAATTTTATTACCCAACTGAACCACTCCTTAAGATTTCTTGTATCACTTCTTTTCTTTATCGGTAATAGGTACATAATGTTTTGTTTATGGTCAAGAAATAAAGGCATTTATTATTATTATATAACTACCATGTTTATATAATAAGTATACTGTAAAAGATTTTTCTTGTTAGTATTGTTTCAAAATATTTTACAAACGGATGCCATTGATAAATTAGTAAGATGCGATAACGCAATGGGGACGTAAACATACCATGTTGCCACATACCTAAACTTCATTCTTAAATATCATTGTTTACAGATATTTACAGTTATTCAACCGTTTGAAAGTACAATAGCATGTTTCCCAGATGGGGCATTGCATAAATAGAATTAGAATTGGCGTCGTGCGCCATCTAAGAGACATCCTGTTGTACTTCCAAGCGGTTGAATAACTAAGACTAAATACATATATATATATATTAAGAATATTGCTATGATTTTACTACGCACTTGTTACATATAACAATCTTAAAAACGGTTTAATATATATATAATATATAATCATGAAACTTTCTGTATGAATATATTTTGACTCAAAGTACAGCTTACAGTTATTTTTACAATAATTTAAACAAAAAGTGCAATTCTTCGCTGTAATTAAATTATAAAATACATTAATAATGAAATATAAAATAAACAGAAAGGACAACAGCCAATTACAGAAATTGTGAGCAAGCTCCAAACAGACATTTTTGTAAAACCGCGTTTGTTTACATACATTATCGTTATGAACATTGCAACCAGTTGCGTACAGTATACCCACGTTGATTACGTGGTCTTCAATTGATATTAATCACTTTATTTATTACTCTGTATTGTTTGAGCAGAAAAAAAGTAATAACAGCCCAAGGTTTCCAAACAAAACAAATAACCTAAAATATAATAGTTACTTACGATTTACAACGTGAATACAATTTGCCATCGGTTTTAAATAACTTTAAACTGACACTGCACGATACAGAGGTAAAAGAGAACTGTCACAAAACAAGAAAACAACACACAAAAGCAATTTAAGAATCAACACAAAAAAAAATATATCTGTTTTGTCGCTTTTTGTCACAGATCACCAGATTGTTTTGTTTGGAAATTTTTCAGTATTACCATAACATTTATTCACGTAACATATTTCTTTCCTAGTGACGGTAAACTATAATACAATTTACTATTAGTAATATTTTAATAATTACGGTGCATAATATTTTGTTATGATCCATTTTTTCTTTTATTGTTTCCGTTACTTTAATATACACGGTATGATAAAGTAATGCCAAAATAAGGAGGGTGTAAAATATGAAATTTAAGTTGGTAGAGGCAAATTTGTTAATCATTAAATTTATGAAAATGACAAATAATAGTTTATTTATTCATATCGTATGTAACTTACTTTTTGGTAAAACTAAATTATATAAATACTCGATTGCAATTGCAGTAAAGTAACTGCAATACTGCAAACTTGATTGTTATTTATTATCTGTTTGGTAGCAACATTTTGGAACATTCGATACAAAATAAGCTCTAGCTTCATTATTAACTAATTACCTAATAAAAAAATTCAATTTCTCACAATTCTTCACCAGCGATTTATTTATATTTACACTTTTACCTTTGCTAAAGTTACTAAAAATAATGGCGGGAAATTCAAATGTATCTATTAAGATTTTAACTTAAATTTTCAATTTTCTTTTTCAGTCGCGCCTTTTATTCAATAGTACAAAATACGTCTTCTATAACTTCGCTAAAAATACAATGCTATGAAGGAATTTAACCAATTTATCTGCATTTCTCCTTGTTATCTGTTATTACGTTTAGGAAATGGCGGCTTTTATAATTAAAAATACATTTTTGAATATATACTGCTAAATACATGGCGCCAACTGTTAGAAAATAATTAAACAACATATAAATCGCCTTGGTCTTCAGATCTAATAATTCAAACACCTTGTAGATCCACTTGTTTGTTTCGAAATATGTGTATATACACCTAAAATTAAAAAAAAATATTATAAAAGCTAACCGTTCTATAAACGTATTCTGCTTACGTTGCATCATACACCCAATAGTACAAACTAGCTCCAATAAAGGCCGATAATTGGTTGGGTATCCTGTTATTGAACCAGAATTCTAAAAATGGCATTATTAGAATGTTGGTGTGGATACAATGATTGTACCAGGACGGTATCAACAACTGCAACTGTTTAGGGAACACTAGATCTGCGTCTATGCTGTATAAAGACCAAAATGTGAGGGATACGAATGTTGCACAAGGAAATATGATGGAAAAGAGGAGGTAGCTTTTTATTTTTGGTATTAAATCGTTCAGGTATTTGTCGTTTGAGATAAAAACAACGTGTAACTCGTAGCCTATTGCTGTTATGGAATAAAAAGATTGAACCCACTGAAACATGAAAAAAAGACAAGTGTTATTGCAGTATGGTTGTATAAAAATTATATTAACGTGGCTTCAGTTGACAGAATATAATTTAGCAACTGTAAATTCTTTTATTTATGCAATAATCACAAGGTAAGGCAACGAGGCAACCTAGACAAAAGTTGGTGAAATAAGTCTATTAAAAACGTTAACTTCTTATCTATTGAAGACAGTACAATTAATTATGAAAAGAAATATAAACAATTTGTAATTATTGAACAGTGATAAATATTTTATCTGAAAGCTCTTAATCTCTTATTTTTTGTTATTGAATGCCTTCAAAGTCCATTATTGCATTTGTTCAGAACTATTTCTCGTAATTGATGCATTTTAATGTTTAGTCATAGCACAGATAAGTAAACAGATAGCTCACCGTAGCGGAATTGGCCGATTCACGCAGGTTGTATAAATCAAAGGCTGCAATATTACGATTTTATGAAACATAGATAGCTGCAGGGAGTAGGGGTGTACTGTCGGAGATAGGAGATCAGAGTGTGGAAAGAGTACCGACTCGCTATTTGTTTTTATTTAAGAAATATGCATTTTTGACGCACAGCTATTATTTACCTAGAATAGCAAATTGAATAGAATTTATACCTCCTTGAATGTGAATTGCTTACGCTCTCATTTAGAATATAAATATTTTCGGTAGACTGTCCAGATTGACTTGAGTGCGCGCAATGAGAATAATGTATTGAATTTATTCGTATGTGTCTCATAAGAGTATATTTTATGGTTGTTATAATAAATTGGAAGGAATCAAAGTTTATAGCCAGTAGTTTATGTAAATAATACAAAAATTCGTGGAATTTCAGGCTTTATTTTCAATATATGTGACTTCACATTCGCAATTAAATATCTTGTTACGTTTCGACTACTTAATATAGTCTACTTCAGAAATGTATGATGAAAACAATTAACAATTACATTAAACATGACAAACTACATTAAAAAGAAAAGATGATTTTATAGATAGACTTTTTAAATGTAGTTTGCCATGTTTAATGTAATTGTTAATTGTTTTCATCATACTTGTCTGAAGAAGACTATATTAAATAGTCGAAAGGTAACAAGATATTTAATTGATAATGTGAAGTCACATATATTGAAAATAAAGCCTGAAATTCCAGAAACTATTGTATTATTGTTATAATATATGAAGTTTTTTTTCTTGATAGTAACGAAGATAATGAATAGTGATAATTGTACTGCATGTAGTCGAAACGTTATAAATCCGATTTTAAGTCAAATTATCATTTTTTATTATCCCCAAGTAACATCAAATCTTTTTAAAATATGCATCATATCTACAGGGTTATTCACGCTATACGGCACGGAATATTGCGGCCAAAACATGTGACGTTCAAAAATTTCGCTTTTGGGATATATGGTTACTTTTTCATTTTTTTTTATGTTGTACAGGTTGTAAAAGCCCTAAAAGTATCAAAGTTGTGTTTTTTAAATGGAATAGCTTGTATATTATTGCATTTTTGGATTGTCTAATCAAAATAAGTATCTGTTTTAATAAGGTTTATAATAACTAAAGCTTAAGGTTTTTCAATAATTTGAATTTTGTCAAAATCTAATCTAAATATCTTGTTGGAAATACCTAAGAAGTATTTAAGTTATATAAGCGAAATTTACAATAAAGTGTAACAATAGACCATATTTTATAACCCAATTACAATAAACTTGTCATATTATACAGGGTGTGCAAATATTAAAACTAATCAAATCAGAACTTTAGCTGCATATAACTTGATTAATTTAAATAGAGCACCATATTTTTGATTTTACCAGCAAATGTACTTTCCAATTACCTATCGGTTGGTATTTATAGCTTAAGCTTTAAGCTTTCACGTTTTTACATAATAATAAATCTGTAAAAACGTAAAAATAGTCGTTTTTTGCACCATTTGACGTTTTTTTAAATAAGAGGTCTGTATCTAGTTGCTTAGTTTTTAGAAATGTCAGATAATTCATTTATTTTTCTTCTAAATACATATTTTGTTTCTATTTTATGTTATCGTTGATATGTTATTATCATTATTGTTGTTACAGCCGATTGGATATTCTTCATTATTATTCTTATAATTGTAAATTATCTGACATTTCTCAGTACTATATAGGGAACTAGATAGGTAATGGCACAAAAAACGAATATTTAGCATATTCAAATGCGAAGACTTAATCTATATAAATACCATTCGCCGATAGGTAATAAAAAAGTACATTTGTTGGTAGATTAAAAACTATGGCGTTCTATTTAAATTAATCAAGTTATAGCCACTTACAATTCTTATTCGATTAGTTTTAATTTTTGTACAGCTTGTATAAGATAGCAGGTTTATTATAATTGAGTTATATAACATGGTCTATTGTTATACTTTACCATAAGCTTCGCTAAGTATTTGAAACAAGGAAATTAGATTAGATTTTTCCAAAATTCAAATTATTTAAAAACCGTTAAGGTTTCATTATTATAAACCTTATTTAAACACAACTTTGATACTTTTAGAGCGTTTGGAACATTCTATATAATATGAAAATAATTTTAAAGGTAACCATAATAAACCCCGATGCATTCCAAAAGTGAAAAGTTTTTGAACGTTATGTGTTTTGGCCATAATATTCCGTGCCGTATTTTAATATTTGTGGTGCTAGGTCATGTCGGCTACTACAAAAAAGTATATAGTCTAAACTTAGGTATAAGCAGAAAATTCCCTAACTTAATATAATTATATATCCATCCCATAAAGTAAGAGCGGTTAATTTGTAGGTGTTTGAAATTCACAGGCTACCGTGGAATTTTCACTTATAAATGATAGAATACAGGTTTTTCTTTAAAACTTTAGTTTTGACAATTTCTAATTTATAGACGATATAAGCACAAATCAAAAACCTGTCTGTTACGACTTACGGCAGTAAGCTTTGGAAATAATCTACTCCTATTGTTTTGTTACATTATTTGTCAAATTTAGCTACGTCAAATTTAAACCTACATTGTATCTTTCTTTTAATAAACGAAATCCCTATAATCAATAAATATCCGCAAATTTAAAACAGCCTATATACCTATACATCATGACGTTCGGTAGGTCTCTCCAGAATGGCGTAAATTTAATAATTGAAATTGTTACAAATTTTTTACAACTATACAGTCTCCAATTTTATTTTATTTTAATGATGATTTAATGTTTAATGATAATTTACAATACCAATATATGTTTGTGGATTGCAAGAGCAATATTGTCATGAGTTTTTAGTGTTGTATTAATGTTACAAAGATATCCTAACACGGTATTTACCCGCATTCTTTATCCATTCAGCACGCAATAAGTTATTTTCCGGGAATTTAAATGACTTCAAATCTTTAAAGCGTATATATATGTGTGCGCATTTATTGCGAGCACCGCGTGTCGATTTCAATGCTAGCGGTATGTATGTTCGTACGTGCCTACGCGATTGTGCACTGGCGACTGAAGCACAGCACTCGGAATGAACGCACGTAGGGTTTCCAACTATTTGATCCAGGGTTCCCATTTTAGCGAAAGCCGCTGCCAATTCTCCCGTATCTGTGTTACTTATCTGTAGTCATAGATTCAAATAATATTGACATTGTCATAAAAAAGTATAATTAAAAAATACAAAAAAGTAATAAAACAAATAAAAAAGGAGAATATAACAAAAGACTTTCAAAAACACAAACAAAGTAAAACACTAAGAATTATTGAAAAAATTCGTCAATGGTGTAGAAGCACCTCTTCCACACAGCTTCCGAAGTTCACATTTAAAAATATTGAATGTTGCAAGTACAATGCCAGTCTATTAAATATGTTTTGGACCCATATGTTTTGGAGCTTTAACGCCTACTTTATATTTTACCTTAGGGAAATGAAGTTTGTATTTGTTTCTAGTGTGTCGGCATGAAAACTACTAAAGCTGGGAAAGAGAGATTTTCAGTATGTACCTATATAGTATATCAAAGCGCATTTTGTAAAATTATTCACAAATATACAGGGTGTTACAAATTGTCAGAGCTGTTTTCAACTTTTTTATTTTAAATGGATTGCTATATTTTTTAGTAATTAATTCGATAGCCACCTAAAACATCTTTGCAATGATATATGCTTAAGTTTAGGCGATATTGCAAAGGCAAGGTGTTAAATATGTCCTGGCACATTTATCGATATTCAAATCCCTTTCTTTCGAAGTTTTTAAATTGAACTTACGTTTTCCGATTTTACCAGCAAATTTATTCGCAGATTTTATCGAAAGCAAGTGAACTTTGTATTGTAGAAAGAATAAACGACATATTTTATTTCATAACGTTCATAACACGAAAATTGTGAAAATTCATAGCTAAATGAATTTTTTTTTAGCACCTTCTGAATTCAATGGGTGTGGTCAGATTTTTTATAAAAAGATCGTTAATAACATTTTGCTATTTCTGAATTCGAAAAATAATCACAGTATGCCTTGAAATTTTAGTTGAATTTCTGAATATTTTTGTGGAAGTGAATTTTGGACCTGTACTTAAAAAAAAATGGTTTCTTTTTAATGTAAAATGTCGATCCTATATAAGGGTCCGTTTCAAATGGGCTACACTGTATATATAGTTAGAGGTAGGATAAATATCGATGCACGTTTTGACGTTTCATTACGTTGCGCTACCAACTGTAGGAAATTTTCCTAAACTTAAATTATATATTTCCTTATTTGCTCAGAAAATCTCTAAATCTAGGAAACCCGACTTGTCATCACTGAATGAACAAACAATTAATTGTTCAAACAAAAGAAGATACACCGTGTTATCGATAACAATGCTCAAAAACATGAAGTTCATATTTTTTTTTAATTTGGTTCAGACTGACTAATTGTGAACACATCTATTTTGGAATAAACACATTTCTACTATATTTCTCGAAAAAAGACTTACCAAATTCCACATCGTTAAATACCGATATTTGTATTTATACAAAAACAATAATTCCGGTTCTGTGCTGTCTTTGAAATACAAGTGTATCAATCCGTATATACCAGTGAAGCAATGATGTATTAATACTAGAGTATGTAATAAACTATAAAAGGTCATTTTGCTTTTATTTCTCTCCTAAAACAATATTTGTTTTTATAAAGATTTATAAATATATATAATTAATCTTTCTCACCTGGTTTTAAACTATCCAAAACTATGACGAAGTAATCACTAAATGGATTAGTTATTGTTTAGAACTCAGCATTAGAGTATTAGGTACCCAGCAGCATGTATATCTTTTACACGTATACAGCACACAGCCTATCTAAACCACTGTTAACGAGGAAGCTGAAGATATCTTTGATTCTATTTAATCTAGTCTGGGTAATGTAAATTTTTACACAATACATCGGACGATGTTTAAATTGAGGAAAGCTGAAAGGTCGCGTGATAACGCATCACAGGCAATCTCCATTGGACAAAGGTATGTCTCTCCTACCATGCGCGCGATATATAAAAAGTCCATTTTTGAATAAAGAAATCATTTTAGCTTCAGAAATAATTACATTTTTGTCTAAATAAATGATAAACGGTGTGCCTGCATAAAATGAATAACTTTTGCACTGTAAATTTTATTATTTTATACCAACAATTCACTGCATCAGTTATATAATCCACTACAATTTATTGTAAATAGGTATTAGGTATACTCTGGGGAGATATAATTTCGAAATGTTATATTTTAACATAATACGTGCACATTTCCGTATTAATACCTTGGGTTAGTAACGCAAATACTGAAGCGTAAAATTACCTATGAATACTATGATTTTATATTAGATTTGAGGGGAAATATGAGTTTTACTTAACAGGTAATTGCTTGTTTCATGTTGCTATGCGGATTATACCTATGTACCATCATCGTCATCCAAAATGACCGGTCGTTCGCCGTATATTCACGACTCGGTCACAGTCGTCGTTGCCGCTTTATCGGGTAGGCGTGAAATTTCGCTTATTGAGTAAGAAGTTTAATTTGAAATGTGCTGTTGATTTAGTTTTTGTCAATTAATGTGATAAAACACTGCATTTAATTCAATCATTACACGCGGTGTTTTTAAATGGGAAAATATACTGAATTTTTTAATACGCTAGTGGTTATTATCTTTTTAATAATTCGTCTTTCTGGACTTCTTTAAAACACCAAATTTTATTTTTATAACATGCTTGTACTATGTTAATAAGAATTATTTTACGAAAAAAACAGTTTGGGAAACAGAAATATTTCAGTTTTTATTCAAAACAAATAAATAGCTGTACTTTCGACGGTATATCACACAGAATACTCCTGGAGAAATTGTGTAGATGTGGAATCAGGGATGTTGCATATGAATCTTACCTTACTGATCGTAAACAAATGGTTGAACTAGTTACAACAGATGGGCACACTTATTCGGATACAGTGATAACTAACATTGGTGTGCAACAAGGCAGTATACTTGGTCCTCTGCTCTTTTTAATTTTTCTTAACGATATCTACACAGTAAATAGCGATGAAAATCAAAAAGTAATTAGCTTTGCGGATAATATACTAATATATTAATTAAAAATGACGATTTTATTTTCCTAAAACAAACAGGTTCCCTGGTATTAGAAAATCTAAAAGAGTGGTTCAAACAAAACAACCTAATACTAAATACTACAAAAACAAAGTGTATACTTTTTAAAACAAATGAAACTAACGAAACTCCTAAAAAAATTGACTTTGATAATGAGAAGATTGTTTTAGAAAAGCATTGTAAAATCTTAGGTGTATAGACGATAAATTGCAATGGACCCAACATATAGTGTATTTATGTAATAACCTAGCAAAATCTATTAGTTCTTATAAAAATAAAGTATTTCGCTTTGTATGTGAAGCAGAATCACACAGTCGAAGAATTTTCAAATTTAGAATAAAATTACTAATTTGTACCCTTTTTTGTGACGTATTTCCTGTGTTTCCTTTGCATCAATGTTTAATTGCTGTACTTTGAAAGAGGAATAAAATTTATTTATTTGTTTATTTATTTATTTATTTAATCATGTACTGGCGAAAGTATATCGGAAAGTTTATCCGATATATTAGATTAACCATCAATAAAAGATAATGGCCAGGAAAAATTCAACATCTTTGTCGAGTGCAACTACAAAAGAAACAAACTGTTATCGTATTCTTACCCTTGAAAATGCAGTGCCAATGTAATCTGCCACGAAGCGGAGAATCATACCGAAAGATAATACTCTTGACGGTATGCGATAAAGACCTTTTAGGCTTGCGTATTTTATCTTTATAGTTGCCGCCAAGGAATTAAATGTAAATATAAATTTTAGAATTTGGGCATGCCCAATCGTGGGTAGGTAAGTACTTACCTTTTTAATTCCCTTGTTTATGATGAAATTTTGTTCCAGTTAACTTTTTGTATGACTTGGAGCGACACAACAAGAAAGAATCTGAACAAACTACAAAGACAACAGGCAGAGTACTAAAACTAATATATTATATGGACAAAAGAACACCAGCTACACAAGTATATGATACAACGAAAGAACTTAATATAAAACAGATAATTAAACAAAAAAATCTGATTCTAATACATAAAAAAATACCTACATCCGAAACAGTAACAATTTACAATAAACTTCCTAAAGAAATAAAAAAACTGAAACGCTTAGAATTTAAAAACACAATTAAAAACATTATAAAGAAGGAAACCATAAAATAATGAACCACCAAACACGCCCTCGATACCGATAGCTTGGGACAAGACAGGAGTCTCGCCATCTCGAAGTGAAGACAGAGGTGGAGGAAGCACCAAGTCGGCGCATCGGTATATAAAACACATATGAATATGTGTATATTTTTATTATACAAATGCATTGCATATCTATTTTTGTTTCTTTTTAATAAATTAAAAAATAAAAAAAAAAGATCTCTTCGGCAAAAAAGGTAAAGGTAAAGTTCTGGTCGGAGAAGGTGGTGAGACCACATGCACTTAGGCCACTCTTACCGAGCCCATTGTGCTACCTCCCCAGGGTGCCGGACACACCGAGCCGCTTAGGCAGAAGTTTTTATTGAAATGGTCACCCATCCAACAACTTATCTCTTCGGCAAATATTAGATACTACTTCTGAACATTTGTTATTCGTTTAGATGAGAAATTATATTATAAAAAACTAGAAAATAGGATGTTCAATTTTAAAAAGGTCGTCTAATTTGTGCTGCACTAACATGAATCACCATTTTTCGTACCTTTAAATTTAAAAATTGAAGTGTCCCGGCATTTTGTTATAAAACTCCAGGATGACATGAAATATTGTGGTTGCCACACTGTATAACTATTGGAAATACAAAATAAAATTTTTTCTAGATACTGGTCTTCTATTTTTTTGTTTTCGTCTTATTTTTTTATTATGATTGTTTTAAAAGTTGTTTACAAACGATGAAGTAACTATCGATTAAGATATAATCATATTAATCCCTATCACAACATCTATAAAAGGTCTAACATCTCATTCGCGCAAACAAAGTAGTGTTCATATCCAGCTTAGTGTAAATATCCTGGATAACAACATTCACCACAGCATGAAAAAAGGTAAACTGTTTTACCCCAAGCGTATTTATACGAAATACGGTTTTTTATTTACTTTGAAAGGTTCTCTCCTGCTGACCGCGGCGCTGTTATTGCTGCAAGCGTTAAACTATGCTGGTGAGTCTTCAATATCGACGGATATCTAATAATCTATACTAAAGTTCTATTTTGGTGATTTCATGCAGATGCCGCGTCAGTCGCAGATGAATTTAGCGAAAGTGACGATGAAGCTAAGAACGCAGTCGGAGATTGTACTCTGGACTCCGGGGAATTGATCAGCTGGTTACCTCATAAATATGACTGCAGCAAGTTCTTCGCGTGTTACTCAGGGCATCTACACGTTTTCAAATGTCCCGGGAACCTCTATTTCAATCCAGAATTGAAAGCATGCGAGGATCCAGAAACAGCTGGTTGCGAAATAGAGGACGAAAATTGCTTGGTATACATAAAACCCGATGACTCTAAAGTATATGTTGTCTATCCTTAGGTATATACAGGATGATTATAATTATTTCATTGTTTTGTATTATTCAAAAATATATTATATATTTATGACGTAGTTGATACTTATTTTAGTAAATTAACTAGCAGCGATGCTAAAAGTGCACATGCGAAAGAAAAATAGTTTTTAAAATAAACGTTAATAAATTACGTTAAAAATTTCAACAAATACGCTTAAAAATATGAGGTGATGTTTGGACTACTTCCACTATTTATACACCCAGAAGACGACAAATGTAAATTTTGTTCATTTTGGCAATATTATGGGTATGAGGTTAAATACAATCAAAATAGCAGGTTTTGTTACTTCAACAAAAACACATTAGTTGCCATTTTATAGTTAGGTCAACAAACATTTTAAGTTAATATGAATTAGTGTTATATGATATTTCAACTATCTATATGTATATATATTTGTGTTGTATTAAATACTGAATAATTGTGTTGAACCAAATGCAGAATTGTTTTTCAATCAATAATATTACATTGTGAAATGCACATGTGTACTTCACTGCAATTGTCCTCCCTTTTGCTTTTATCTGTGTTAGGTGCGGTTGTAAAGAATCTTGCTCTCTTGTTGTTTTAATATATAATATACTTCCCAATTTATTGTTTACCATCTTCCTATATTACTTTGGTAGTTTCAGTTAATAAACCGGCAAGTCTGTTATTTGTGAATTTGTTTAGTTTAAGAATATATGTTTCTAGTTTGTTAACAGAGTGTATCTTTACTACATACTTTGATCCTTTTAACAATGAAATGAAACTTTAACGATAAATTATGGAATTAATGACAAAAATATTAGAAGTGCTACAGACGACTGATACATTTTAAAACTGCAAGATAGACATTTTACATACTGCATTAGATAAAATTCACAATAAGAATTAGTACAAATTATTGCATATATATAGTAATTTGCATAAGTATATACTACATATATTAATACACAAGTTGAAACTTATCCACACAACAATGTAGTATTGAGTTATATATCTTTTGTGGATGTTTCAATAAAGGTAAGTAAAATTTATTGTAAAATTATAATAATTTAAAATAATGAGTGGAATAAATATTACTACAACAGGTGCTAATTTATGCCCACCAGTATATAGAAAAATCACACAAAATTGTATACAATTTTACTACAATAAATACTACTTTATTTTACTACGCTGTTGAAAGAAAAGTAACTGTTCATTCATGTTTTTCATACAAATTGTAAGAATTAATACTACAAATTTAGTGCTACAATTTGATGATAAACTTTGCTACAAATTGTACTTGTCCCCATATGTACTACAATGTGTAGTATAAATGCTGACAATTGTAGTGAAATTTCCTACATTTTTCTCCTTGTGTATGTCGTCCAAATATTTACGTTTTAATTTTTGTATGAATAGACCATGCTCATTTTTAATTTTTTAATCATTGTGTCCCTGTTAAGGCGTAAAACCAATACTTTTTATATTAAACCATCAAGTGTAAAGCTTCTAAGTTTTTTTTTTTTATTAGAAATCGATTTCAGTTTTTAAAAGAATATTTTAGAAATTGCATTGTTTTTGCAACGTTAGCGGTAAATGGGCGCAATTAAGCAGTAAGAGTTGCAAGCAATGAGTACACAGGGGCGGCAACATTTTGTCCTGCCCGGTATATAAAGTCACCTGGAGCCGGTATTGGAATAATGTAAAGCAAAAAACTTTATTCATCATTTACGATACCAATAAAAGATTACTGATCGTAGGTTATGGTTTGATTTACGTTTTCAGTATAGTATAAAATAGTAGATATGCCCTGATATCAGCGGCATATCAATGATAATAGTGTTTATTTACTACATAAAATACTTTTATATCAATGAATAAATTAGTAATATATATATTATTTCTAATATATAAATGTTTTTCAAGATGTCTAGAGAACAAAAACAAACATTATCATTAGCTTATTGATTATTCAGCCGGGAAACAAATTATATGAATAAAATCAAGACAGTCATCTGTATGTGAGATATGTTTCTGATAAAAGATTTTAATATCTACATAATTAAGATATAATACCAATATTTTAACTTATTTATACTTAGAACTAAGTTTTCAAGTTTTACTGCACGAAATTGCATCTTTTTAATTTTTTTATTTTCTGCTCTTGAGTTGTGAACACATCTTTTAAATAATTAATTATATACAGTAGTACCCCCATATCCGCGGGGGTTGGTTCTGTGCTCTTCCGCGGATAGTAGCGAACGCTTTATTTCCGAATACAATATGAAATATGGAGCAAAGTTAAAACAATGAAACAAGAAAAAATAAGTTATATAATATTTATTTAAACTAAATAAACAATAAATAAATAAATATTCTTGTGCTGTGGCACAAATAGAATTTAAGTTTAATAAATATATAAGTTCATACATATGTAGGTACATATAGTACATATTTACATACACAACAAGAAAATAGACAACAAGAAAAACTTTATCATCGTGAGCTACATATTCATTCATCTTTCTCCAAGTCCAAGTTAGCAGTCGATTGTTTACTTAGATCCGAAGCAAACGATGTTGTTGGCTGTGCATTATCGATAGTTTTGTCGACTTTTTCAAAGAACATTGTTATTGGTAGTTTTCGTTTTTGTCTTTTCATTTCAATAAACAAATCCTCCAAAGGTTTCAAGGGGTCTGTTATAGTGCGAGTAATTTTTATACTGCGTTCCATTATTGGATAATATTCTACTATCTGTTCTTTTAATTTTTGAGCAGTTCGAAATATCGCTGAAAATTTTTCAAGCGTCCATGCTGGCGGTTCTTGTTGACCCTCATCCTCATCGTCATTCGCTTCTGGAAAAGATTTCACAAGGTCTACCAATTCCTCGTTGGTGAATACTTGATCCTCTTCGTTTATGTAATCACTGAGTTCCTCTTCGGTTATATCGTTAAGTCCTTCTCCATCTATTTTCTGCGCTATGCTAAATATCGTTGTTAGATGTGAATTAATATCATGTGTGTCTTCATAACTAAGAACGATGTCATTCCACAGATTTTTCCAACATGCTATTATCGTTTCTGACTTTAATTCCTTCATCGCTCCTTTGATAAATAGAATTGCGTCAGCAATTGTAAATGACTTCCAGCATTCCATGAGCCCGATATCAGAGCATTCCTTAGCCATTGTATACAGCATTTCGAAAACCTGTCGAATATATATGGCTTTAAAGCATCTAATGACACCTTGATCAAGGGCCTGAAGCAATGAGGTCGTGTTAGGTGGTAAAAAAACCACTTCAACATTTTTATTTTCTGTGCCTAGTGACACAGGATGCTCAGGAGCATTATCTAGTATCAGCAGCACTTTAAATGGTAATTCTTCCTTTTCCAAATATCTTTCCACTTCCGCAATAAAGCATTGATGAAACCATTGTGTAAATAGAACAGCCGAACAACTCAGTTGTGTTCGTCCTCCTGTGTTATATATTTCGGTTCCGAATTTTAATCTGTTAGTATTTTATTAATTTGACCGCATCAGTGTTTCCTCAATTTGTTTACGACTTTTATTTCAATTTTTTGCAACCTTTTTATATTGTACACTTCAGTTTTTAACTTATAATACAATAATAAATTTTCCACCCATGTGCGTCGTTCTTGCCGACATTTTGATCTCTCATTAATTCTCCTGAAGAAGGAAATAAACATTTCCGAAATATTGAGTGTTAATAAATGAGTTTCATTTACTAATTCCTCCATTGCTGGAAGACCGAATTCCTTGATCGAAATCGTCTCCCTATATATATATATATATATATAATATAAATCTAATTTTGCTATATTATTATTTTTTATTTGAAAATTATAGGTATTTTCGGGTCATTTTGTATAATTAAGAATACATAAAATCATACCAAATTCATTTATTAAGTAAATAAATATTATAAAAAGTTAATAAACAACAACACAACACGAAAATATTATAATAGTTTCTTTAATACAATTTTATGTGCGGTTATACCTTGATACTTTTTATCTCTTATACTTTTTTGTACATTGACACCTAGCCAAAGAGTAAGTACGCTAAACAAATAGAGTAAAGCCACTAAAACACCTCTTTCCGGCCACGTAAGCACATCAAATATTTTATACAGCCATCTCGACGATTGATAGTAGGTAACGAAGTACCTGAAAGACGAAAGGAATACATTAATGTGTGTTAACGTTTAGTATTATTGAGGTTGGTAGTAGTGGTCGAGAGTGATGAAGAATGGCGCACAAGAATCGTTGCGTGTAATCATCGTTTTTGAGTTGTAGTACTTCATATTCAAGTTAGTTTAATTAAATAGTGAATTATATTGTATTATACCGAAACTTTAACAGGGAATAAAAGTATACACTAGATACTTACGTCACGTTATAGAGTACAGTAAAAATTGTCATGCCCATCCAGGCTGAAGTGAAGCTGGGAACTGCTCTTCGGAAAATCACTTCCACGAAAGGTAGAGCGATTATAATTGTATGCAGAGAATGATTCAGCCAACTGGGAACGAAGACATCCATCTGCTGCGGGTAAACCAACTCCCTGTCGATGCTGAAAACCAACCAGAAGAAACTAGACACCAACAAGCCAGCGGGGAAGATTATAGACGTAAAGAGATAATCTCGAAATGCTTCTATGCGTCTGAATAAGGTCTGATCTTTCTTGTATCTTGTACCTGCAAGTCTGACGACATCTATGTAGACAGCCAGAGCCAAATAGAAGCATTGCAAACACTGTAACATTAACATTAATTTGATTGTCAACAACGTCAGATAC
Source organism: Cetonia aurata (assembly GCA_949128085.1). Lineage (NCBI taxonomy): Eukaryota > Metazoa > Arthropoda > Insecta > Coleoptera > Scarabaeidae > Cetonia > Cetonia aurata. The sequence continues at coordinate 3,994,573 of OX421883.1, read as the reverse complement.
ATGTTTCGTTAAAATTACTCAGATTGAAATGAAATTACCATATTCCACGTGGTCAGATAACGAAATCTGTAAGTCTCTACATCTAAAATGTCAGCTTCAACCGAGTCGATCTTGACATTCTTGTTGATGTAGATGCAAGCGTAGATGTGATGAAGTAGGAGGGATGTGTGGAAGAGTGTGGCGAATTTGTTCAGTAGAAGCTCGTACCTGCAAGAGACAAGAAACATGGAGTAATAAAAATACAATTTCTACCCGTAAAATACTCTGCCGGAAAATAATGAATGAGAATAATAAGAACAATAGAAATAAAATATGACAAATGTTCTCCCAAATGTCAACTAAAAATAAAATAAAATTTGATTTATTTCAGAATTACGTAAAATTGACTATGATGTTTTAAATATTTGATGTAAAATTAACTGTGATGTGGTGTTCTTAGTGGTAAAGTGGACATTGTCAAGGAAATCCGAGAGACTACTCAATTGACCACGTTGTAAAAGCATTTACACATTACTAAATAATAAAAACACAAAACATAATCCTTACAAAACTTAAGAAAAAAACCAACTCAATTCCCATGGTAATAACTGTACAGTAATCAAAAACTCTAATGTCTCCCCCTCGGATAGATGATTCAATACTTTCTTCAACGTGCAGTCGAAGTCCAGTTTCGGGATATATATTATTGTTTTCATGTTTGTGCTATTTTCAAAAGGTGTAATAAATGGATATACACATATATGTGGTTGAAGAAATGTGCTGGTTGTTTTTTGAATTTTATTATCTGTGTGCTCTGAAAAGGAATAATCCAAGGAAAAAGTTTCTATATCGGAGGATCTGTCAACATAACTCATTAGATAGATAGATATGCATTTATCAAAAAAATACAAAAGTATAGTGGATAAGTCAGATATACATACATTCATATTATGGCGTTTAATATAGATAAATATAGATATAGGTTTGTAGTCCCTTAATCGCATCAGGCAACAAGTTAAAAAGGCGAAGTCCAACCGAGATCGGAGATCTTTTGGTTATTTCAAATCGATTTAGAGGCAGTCTGAAATTAGCTCTACTTCACGTGTTATATGAATGAACATCAGAATTTAGCCGAAATTTACTGCTATTTTTGTAAACATACACTAGGGTTTCTAAAATATATACTAGGCACAGGCAATATACCAAACTTCCTGAACCATGGTCTGCATGTTTGATTGCTACTTATGCCTGCAAATGCAACGAATTATTCGTTTTTGGACAAGAAAAACATCGTGCGCATGCGGCGAAGAGCCCCCAAAAGACGATACCGTTCTGGTGAAAATCCGACCGTAATAAAATGTCACCAAAGAATTGTGATTCAATACTGTCTTAAGATTTCGGATCTGATAGCACGACGTATTTAAACTATGTATTAATTGGTGGCAATGATCATACCAGCTAAGTGTTTCATCCAAAACCACCCCAAGCAGGTTAGCGGAAGTTTCGCGTTTTAATAGGTTGCCATTCAAGGTAATATTTACATCAAAATTCATCCTCGATTGAGAAGTGTGAAAGAAAGTAAAAAAAGTTTTTGAAACATTAATGTGAAGTTTATTGCGTTTAAACCATTCACACAGTTCGACCAGGAGAACATTTGCGCGATCGCGAATCTGTGCAGGATCGGTTCCAGAGACCACAGCGCTTTTGTCCTCGGCATATAAAAACAAAGAAAAGTCAATGAAGTCTACTATGTCATTAATAAAAAGTAAAAACAGGTACTCCCCAACACGTCGGTAAAACAGAAGAATAAAAGGACTTGTTGACACTTCCCGATCTAAACGAAACTTTAACATACTGCGCGCGGTCAGACAGAAATGATTGAAACCAATCAGCAACAACCCCTCTCACGCCATAACTCTCGAGCTTTCCCACCAATATCCCATGGTCAACGCAGTCAAAAGCCCGTGTTAAGTCAGAGAACACTCCCGCTGGACACTCACCAGCGTCTAAACAATTAATAACTTCGTTCAGAAATCAATGAATCGTAGAAGTAATGGTTGAGTGCGCCCGCCTAAAGCCATGTTGACTATCCCCGACACTATATTGTTACGACTTAAATGACTTAACAACCTGTCAAGCATGGCATATTCAAATATTTTTGAAAAACTCGAACCTAGAGCAATTGGGCGATAATTTGCGATATCGTGTCTACAATTCTTTTTATGGATTGGATTGATAACCGATGTTTTCAAGATTTTAGGAGAAGCCCCACAGCCAAAAGATAAGTTAATGAGTTGCGTAAGGGGTTCAGCCAACAAAGGGGCCACACAACGCAGCAAACTGCAGGGCACATTATCTGGACCGGCGCTATGCGTATTCTTCAGACGATAGAATAAGGTAAGAGTCTCATGCCCGGTTTCTGAAACGTTACACAGCAGTTACCTGTGCAGTACCTGGCGTTTTAACAAAGACAGTCTTTGTTAGATCGCCAGATACGGAACAGATAACTGTTGTTTAACGTTCCAGAAACCGGGCATCATTCTCTGAAAATGGAAATGCGCACATTGACCTAAAATTAGTATTACGCGGAATACTGATTAGATGTAATGTTGGACACTATGTTGCTGGGTTCGTGTATAAAGAACTGGTTGACCTTTTAAAGGCCGCATGGTATAATACTTCATATATCTCTTTCATATTCTCAAAAACAATGTTTTATGGTCATTAGAATATAAATACATAATTAAATTTTATGTATCATCAGTTGATACAAAAATATAGCATGTTCCCAAAATGGGAACATTGGCATCTTCCTGTACTATTGGAGTGAGGTACGTTTATACAAAACAACGATAACAATATACAAGTGTGATAGTATTTTTATTTAAATACTTTACCAATACAAAATTAACAACTATATTACATTATCAAAAACAAGAAAAATTATTTATTTGTATGGTACTGTTCAAAACAAGTAACTTTATGCAAAGGCTTTCCGCACTTAGTGCAATGAAGTCTGGTATTTCTTTGGCAAACGACACATCGGCCTTGACTAGTACCAACAGGTATGTGATTTATACCATCGTACCTTATATCCCCAGATACAGAAGCAGATGGTCCACCTTTCCTCTTCCGCTGAATTGAACCAACTTTCAACAAAGCCATTGCAACATCTCGTCGAAATTTCAAGTGTGAAATATTTTCTTGAGGATTTATATGTTGGTAGAATCTGAATGTTGCTACAACACCTAAATTGAATGCGTTGGAGAAAAGATTCCACCACCATTTCTTTGATCTCAAGCTAGGTCTATAGCTGGCACATAGGCGACCAGTAAGGTCTACACCCCCCATTCCTGAGTTATACTGCTTGAGAAGATTAGGTTGTACAATCTCCTTCTTATTTTCTTGTTTTATTTGCCTGGTCGTTTTCTGTAGCGGTGAAACTGTGAAATAATTGCTTGCTATAGTGACAACCGAATTATCATTCCACTTCACGCATAAAACAGTACCATCTGATCTGTAATCATACTTTCTTTCATACTCTACTTTCTTTTTTCAAAATGTTTGACGCAATGAGAGGGCATTTATTTGTACGATTTTCTCTGATGGTCCCACAAGCACGAATGTTTCTTTCTGATAAACTTTTAGCTAGTAAAAAAGTTGTCAAAATATATGAGATGGTTGTCAGGAATATCAATCACTGATATCATATTATTTACCACTCGTGTACCTAGCGGAGTTGAAGTATTACCGGTCTTTCCACAATAAATTTCGAAATTATAGGGGTAACCATCATTGCAACAAAGCATCCATATCTTGAAGCCAAATCTAATCGGTTTATTTTTTATAAACATTTTAGCCGAGTGATGTCCGTGATACGGTACCATGGCTTCATCAATACTTAGTTGTTTGTGGAAAACCCCGAATTGCTGAAGATTTGCCTTGATCTTATCATAAAGTACCGATACTTTTGCTACCTTGGAATTGCTGAGATTGTTATTATCAGGATATGCAGATACCGTTTTATTATTCTAAATCTTTGCCTGCTCATGGTTTTAGCAAATATTGGTGCTTCCATATCTTCTGCCGTTGACCAGTAATCATTTTCAGACGGCAAATTGTGATAGCCACTAATTAGAAGTAACCCAAGAAATTGCCGGAGTTCTTCTTCAGATAAGCTGAATAATTGGTGGTTTTTATCTCGCCGGGCATAAAGTTCCGTTTGCTCTCGTATAAAAGCAATAATCTCCGAAGTAAAAAATAAGGAAAATATTTCGTAATATGATTTGCCGCTATGTTCTTCCCCCACTTTAGGAGGTTTACCAACCTCTTTTGTAATTCCAACTCTTTCCGTTTTGCCCCATACACCTATTCTTGGTGCCGCTATTTCTTCTTCTTTTTCAGAAAACTCACTTGCATGCACTTCTATTTCTCCTGGAACATCCTGCGGCAGTTTGTGCATATCCATAATTTCATCGTCATCGGGATCTGGTAAATTTACGCATTACGAACGAACCGGGTACAAATAAAATAATTTTTACCCACCTACCCCGGCCAAAAAGCGGAGTATTTTAAGTGGTTGGTGGTTCCTACATATATGTAGATAACAGAATGTTTAGGAATAGTGGAAGAGACACAACATGTACAACAATAAAATAAACGGCAAAGCAATTTTACTACCTCACGACGGCCAACGTTCCCAATTTGGGACATACAACATTTATCATTATTACAGCTATGTTCAAGCAATTATCGTAGAAATGAAATACGCATAGTGATTATTGTGCTACTGTAAAGCTGTAAACTGGATTTTGGAATTTATATTAAATGTATTAAATAATTTGCATGCGATTTTCTGAAAATTTACAAATTCTCTCGAAATGTGTACATTTGATAATTATTTTCATAAAATATTAATAGAAATATGAAAGATGTAAATTGATAAAAATCAACTACGGTTCGTCTTATATGTAAATAAATAACCGGAAATGATTTTCCTATATCCATTTTCACTATAATAATATATATAATATAGAAGTTATGTTCCCAAAAAGGGGAACGTTGGCCTTTAAATAGTTAAATTGCTCTGCTACGGCAGTAGGGCACTCTAGCATCATGTCATTCAGATGCAAGGAAATATTGCTGTTAGCTGTTTTCTTATTTGTTAATTCCGCGATAACAGACCATGCTTCTTGGTTTGGATGACCTGAATTTAGTATTCTATCGGCGTAATAGCGACGCTTACTGTTCTATTTGATCTGAGGGAAGTGTAAGATATAGTCTATGTTTTAATTAGGAGGAGTGTTTTTAAATGGAAGCGCTAAAAAGTGGGGTTGCTATTGGTCAGTTAGCAGCAAAAATTATACTATAGCAAAATTTGATATATTGCCGGCCGCCATATTGTTACAACAGCTGATTGACGTTCGTATTTTTCTGAGTGCGTTTGTATTTATATTTTCTCCTTAAATTTGCGTTGTAATAATAAAAAAGTTCTTCTGAGAACTAATCGGCAGATATTTTTCGTGTAAAACGTTTTCACAGTTTTTCGTGGATATGGAGATGGATCAAGTAGCAACTACTTCTGGAACTCAAATATACCCGCCGGGATGCCAAAAACACGCCTGTTTACCTTGTATTGCATTTTGTAGGCACGGTTTAGTACTTGCTGATGATTAACGCAGTAAAACACAAAATTACTTTCTACAAAAATGGCGGGTAAAAATGTGAAATAACGTCTGCATGCGGTTACAACCGCAGCGGTCCCGAATCATATCCGCTAAATATTCATTTTATTACGTTATCGGATGTTTCTTTGGTTTCACTGATTACCGGCTACAAGCCTTCCTTTTCGAACAAACGCTTCATTTACAAAAACACCATGTTAATGCGCTGTCAGTTTATTTGCTATAATATTCACTACGTAACATATATTTTTAATAATACAATACAATCAAAAATCGTATATCCGTGGCGTGCAATCAATTGTTTCTGCATTGATACATCTCTAAGCGCAAATGGCATATTCCGGATACTCGCAGATCTTTCGTTCGCAGTTGAAATGCAAACCCCGGGCACATTCTTTCAATTGAGGCTGACCATCGAAGCACAAGAAGAACTTGGTGCAGTCGTATCTGTGCGCTAAGAGGGTGATATATCGTCCATCCTCTTCTGGACATTCTCCAACCCAATCGAACAGTTCACCTTCCTCGCCAGAATCCTCTCCGGATATTTCTTTAGAGCCTTCTTTGGATTTTTCCTTAGAACTTTCCTTGGATTTTTCTTTAGACCCTTCTTTGGACTTTTCCTTAGAACTTTCCTTGGATTTTTCTTTAGAACTTTCTTTGGACTTTTCCTTAGAACTTTCTTTGGACTTTTCTTTAGAGCCTTCTTTAGATCCCTCTTTGGATTTTTCTTTAGAGCTTTCTTTAGATCCCTCTTTGGAATTTTCTTTAGTATCTTCTTTGGAATTTTCTTTAGACCCTTCTTTGGATTTCTCCTTAGAACTTTCCTTGGATTTTTCTTTAGAACTTTCTTTGGATTTTTCCTTAGAACTTTCTTTGGAGTTTTCTTTTGAACCTTCTTTAGAGTTTTCTTTCGATCCTTCTTTGGAACTTTCTTTCGAATTCTCTTTAGAATTTCCTTTGGAGCCTTCCTTAGAATCCTCTCCAGAACTTTCACCAGTACCTTCTTCCGAGCTTCCGCCAGAATGTTCTTCCTTACAACCATCGTCTGGGTATCCTACAGGAGGGTCGTGCTTTCTGCAACCAGCATCCTCTGGACGTACGCAGTCCTTCGAATAGGGACTGAAGTGGTGGCCGTCGGGGCACCTGAAAGGATGCAAACGACCCAAGAAGCATACGAAGAACTGGTTGCAGTCGTATTTGTGAGGTAACCAGTTGATCGAATCCCATACGTCCGCTTGACATTCCCCAACAGCGTTTCCGGTATCGTCACCATATCCGCCATGACCATCAGCCAATGACGCAGCAACTGATAGTATCGGACTATATAAAAAATTGAAAAACATAAGAATATCAAAGACTCACCAGAGTAATTAATTGCTTGGAGCAGCAGCGCCCAGATCACCGAAATGAACCCTTTAAAAATGCAAGAGAACAATGCATTTTATTATTATTTTTATAAATTTTCAAGTCGACGAGAGGTTACCTTTCATTCTGTCTGAATGTCTAGTATGTCTGCACTAAACTAGATCTGAACTACTGTTTGTTGGCTAATGGAAATGTAGACCCTTTTATAGCGATTATTGATTATGATATCTTGATAGAATGTTTATAACATCATAAATCTTAATAAATAATACGACGAAAACAATAAATAGACAAACAGATTTTTATTGTTGCATTGCCCAGAAAGGATTAATTTGTAGCCCTAATGGTAGAATAAATGCATATATTGCTAGGAAACCTGTAGATAAATCTTTTAAATTCTCAATTAAATTTTATTAAGTAAACAACTATTGTAAAATTCCACAGGCAAAATTGCATCGAATGTTGATTTTCAGAACCCCAGGATTAGATTAAGGATCACCCCCAATCATCAAATCGTCTTTGTACAAAATACGTAGTACTCTCACCAAGAGTAAGAAAGCTACAGCACGTTTAGAATTTTATACTGATAAATAAAACAATTTCTAGATAAACGTTCCGAAAAGCTACTATACTTTCAGTAAAATCGAAAAAGAAGTCCCTTCTCCCATTTGTTTTGAACAAACTCATATTTCCAAGACGAAACTACCCCGGTAACCCTCAAATAGATATAGTTTTCTACGATACGACTGAATTAAAATTCCCAACGTCGAACATTCATCGAAAGACACGAACAAACCATCAAAATTATACTAACAGCATTAATTAAATCTATACGTTCAAGTAAATTATTAGTTGGAACGTTACATTAATTTACAATATTAAGTAGATAAAAAATAAGAATACACTTATATGCACAATGGATTCTATGGGTTTCATTGAACGTAATACACATAAAATAACATAGCAATACAGGGTTTTCCACGGTAGCCGTTCGTTAGAAGTTTCCGAGGTTAGAAAAAAGCTGGAACTCTGAACTTTTGGAATCCGGGGCTATTCAAGATTCTCTTTCATTTTAAAATATTTTCAGGGTCTTACCACTTCCGGTTATACCGGAAGTCGCCATAAACTTTCTTATTTTAAATGGAACACCCTGTATATTATTTCATTTTTAAATTCCTGAGAAAATTTTATGGTGAGCTCTAATAGCTTCCCCTATACCTATTTTCAACTGCTACTTAGTTACACGCGATTGAAAGAGGACTTAATTCTGTATTATGTGGCACAAAAATATACAAAGTGTTCCATTTAAAAAAAATGAGATTCGTCTATTTAAAGATGCCTAGCTTTGTTGTCACTTTAACAACAAAGAAATTATTAGTTCGTTATACACTTACAAATATTGATTTTCCAAGTGCCCCAAGCAAATGCATTTTTTTTTTCTAAAAAGTCGAATAACTCCGAAACTGTTCGGTTTTGGTGTAGGATATATAAATTAAATCTACTTTATTTTGCATCGTGGAATCCAAAAATGCAATGATATATAGGCTGTTACATTTAAAATAACAAAGTTGTATAACGCGTAGGCTAAACTGACCACCCTGTATATATAAAAATAATTTTGCGGTGTAGAGTATTTGATCCTGAATCACTTTTATCTGAAACATATTTCACTTAAATGGACAGGTTAGCCACAATAGCTCGTCCACAGATAAATGCCACACCCTGTATATATAACTATATATCTGCTTGGAATACAGTACGAAAGCTAATCCGTAATTTAAGGCCAATCCAAAACCGAACTTAGAATATTTAATGGGAGAACTGCCAGCCATCCTTGAATATTGCAGTGAATTATTGTGGTCAAAGGCTTTATGTCTGCGTTTTTGTTTGGATGTCCACTAAAGCAATTCATATTGAATTAATTATTAATCTGACTACAAAGGCACTTATGGCTGGCTAGCGTAGGTTTGTTGCACGAAAGGGGAGATGCTTGAACATACATTCTGATAACGCAAAAAATTTCGTTGGTGCACAAAGAGAATTAAAAACATCTTTAAAATCGTCAAAAGCTCATAGAGAAACTGATTTATCCCAAAATAAGATGGCTTGGCATTTCCAACCTTGGAAATCACCACATTAGCTTCACTATAAGTTGGAAGAAGTTAATTTGCTTTAAAAATTGAATACCTTTACCAGCCGCCAATTTTCAACCAACCGCATAAACATCATCAACAATATCCTGTCAGATCTTACATTTAAGCCTATGCAAAAATAAGGAAAAAAACAATTAACTAATTCTGTCTGAGTAGCTTGTTTTTATATTCCCATATTGTTTATATATTTCATTTTATCTATTGAAAATCATCATAATCGTATGGTAACATAGATATTGTAAATTGTGTTTGTATATTGTTTAATTGTTTATAACCTTTCTTCTATCTTCTCCATCGCAAATTATCATAATAATAATAATAATAATAATAATAGTATATTGTCCAACAGATTTTTACAATCTAATAATAGGACAAGAAGTAACTTAAGAACTATATATATGTAAGGAAATAAAGAATTATTATGTTATACATGAAAAAAGAGAATAGTATTAAAAACACAATCAAAAAATACAATCAAAAAATACGGGACTATCAACACGCTTACTTTCTACAAATTATTATTATGTGAGGATGAAGAACATGCATTTAATAATTGTGGCAATGAAGAAAAGTGAATATCTATGCTACTATCTGATATGTGGTTGTAATAGTGACATATTCTATAAACAGGTGACTTCTGAAGTATATTAGTTCTAGGAGTAGGGCAATAGAACGTTGTGTGCGCACGCGTAGGGAACTGTGGGATAAGGAACGAGATGTGAGCCAGCAGTTGAGGTGCGTCTATGTCAGAGTGTAGCAGATGGTAGAGTAGCTTCATGTCCGCTCTCCTTCTTCGAGTTTCCAATGATTGAAAGTTAAGAGTTTCCAATAATAATCCATGGTCGAAACCTTGAGGTGGATATATGCCGTGTTGTCGAAAGTATAGATATTTTAAAAACTTTCTTTGTATTCCCTCTAGCATATCTGAATAAACTTTGTAAATAGGAGACCATATGACTGACGCATATTCGAGTTTTGAGCGTACATACGCACAATAAATAGGTACAATGGAAGATATAGAAAAGTGTCGCACGTTCCTTATCAAAAATCCTAACGTTCTGGCGGCAGCTGCAGTGATGGTAGTTGTATGAGATGAAAAGGTTAATTTGCCGTCAAAGGTTACACCTAGGTCCTTTAATGCGTTACACCGTGGGATATCTTCGCACTGGTAAGTGTAAGTGAACGTAATCGGGTTGGTTTTCCGTGTATATGTCAAAACATTGCACATTGAGATGTTAATCTCTAGGTGGTTATCAGTACACCAAGTAGCTAGTTTATTGATTTGACGCTGGAGATAATAGCAATCGTCAAGGGTTTTAATCTCATAATATATTTTCAAATCATCCGCAAATAACAAACGTGGGCAGTCTATTGATGCAGAGATATCGTTGATAAATAGCAGGAACAGGAGGGGCCCCAGGTTGCTCCCCTGCGGAACTCCCGACGTTGGCGAAAACAAGGGAGACCGATGGCCACCAAGAGTCACATACTGCCTCCGATCATGCAGGTATGTGCGGAGTAGAGCAATCAAAGGTGGTGAAAACCCTAAGATATCTAGCTTTGCTAGCAGCAGTTCATGATTTATGCGATCGAAGGCTTTAGATATGTCTGTATAAATTACATCGATGTGTCCCCCATTATCTAATGACTTCGAAATATCATGGGTTAGGATCGCTAAGTTGCTAACTGTAGACCTCCTATTGACGAATCCATGCTGGTATGGTGTAATTTGATTCTTGATCTGGGGATATATGAGTTGGTATAAACACATTTCAAACGCTTTAGCGAAATTATTGATAATAGCAATTGGCCTGTAGTTTTGAATGAGATCTGGATCGTTCTTTTTATGCACAGGAAAGAGTTTGGTAGTTTTCCAGCAAGTCGGAAAAGTACTTGTGGTGATCGACAAGTTGAATATGTAAGCCAAAGGAGGTGCAAGTATGTAAGCGCAATCACGTATTAGAAAGCTCGGCAGGTTGTCATCGCCCATAGTGTTCTTATCCTTTAATTTTTTTAGTGCTCCAACAACTGAGGATTCATCGATTTCCTGCACAGTTATAAAAGGAGAGTTCATACCTGTGTTAGTTGCATCCGGCCGCGATGTGGGAGGCAGGTATACAGATTGAAAGAAAGTCTGGAAAGCATTCACCACCTCTGAAGGACCGCTAACAGTACCACCCTCACTGTCCTTCATGACACAAGGTATTCCACAGTTCTGCTTCTTAGATGAAATAAAGTTCCAGAAATATCGTGGATCAGATTTGATACGCTGCTGAACAGTAATCAGGTGACTATGATATACTTTCGTTGTGAGAAACTTAATTTGTTTCCTTAAGGCATGAAATTGTTGAAGGTCTTGTATGCGTTTGTGTTTCTTATATTTTAGGCGATGTCTATTCTTACATTTAATTTTCGTTATAAGTTCATGAGTAAACCACGGAGGATAGGTTGCCACTGACCTAGTTTTCAAAGGTACAAATTGGTCCACTATATTATAAATTACCTTGTACAGATAGTCGCATGCCAAATTAACCTCTGCTATTGTGTAAAGTGCTGCCCAGTCGATATTGAAGAGAGCATCATAAAGAGCCACGTAGTTGGCTTTCCTGAAGTTATAAATTCTGTCATCCCGACGTGGAGGTAATTTGTTTAGATGTTTGGTGGACAGTTGTAGCTCTATACCCAAGGCCGGATGGTAAGGATCCTCAGCAATGAGAGAAGAATCGTCTGACTGTACGTGTATGCTGTTAAAGTTAGAAAAGACTAGGTCCAACAAGCGTCCGTCACAGTTCACAACCGAATTATGTTGCTGTAGATTCATAAAATTGACAAAGGCATTCATGGCATCACATTTTCTATCATTGGATTGGATATTATTAAAATTGGGTAGGTTAAAGTCACCAATTACTAGTAGCTTACTGTTATCACAGACATTCATTTGTTCAAGAGTATCAAGAAAAGTTTCTAAATCGGCAAAAGTAACATCAGGTGGCGAATACACTACATAAATAAGTAATTTGCATGAGCCTAAAATTAACTTACAAACAACAAAATCTATTAAAGGTACTGAAGCAGAAACGTGAGAATAATCTAATAGTTCAAAAGGTAAATGCGACTTAAAAGCAATCAGTACCCCTCCCCCGCGCTTACGATGAACGGCAGCAAAGTCTCTATCTTTACGAAAAATTTTATAAGTAGAAGGAAACAATTCATTATCAAATATGTCATCAGACAACCACGTCTCACTCAAACACACCACGTCGTATTCACCCGAACTTACATTGCTAAAAAGTGTATCAGTTTTTGTTCTCAGTCCTCGAACATTTTGATAATAAATATCAACACTATAATCAAAAGCATCGTATGCAATATTCTTCTTTAGTTGCTATTCAGGATGATATTTGGTGATGGATTTGGCACGATTGATTAATTTGGTAAAGCAGGGGCAAGCATGATCAAAAATGTTATGATCTGTCGGGTATTTGGTTTTAAATTTTTCATTGCTCTGAACACAATTTATACACTTTAGTTCATCACTTGCGCATTCTTTCAGGGAGTGTTCACCTGCACATTGAGGGCAAGTCACAGCCGACTTGCAATCCTTCACCAAATGGCCGTACCTATTACATTTATAACACCGTAATATATGGAAGGATTCCTTTACATGGCATTTTCTCCATCCCACGAAGAGCGTCCCTTTGGCAATAATTTCTTTGAATAAAATTTGATCAGTTTCGACAATGATGTTAACAGTTGGTTGCCTACCAATGACGCGAACAACTTTTAGTATTGAGCAAGCAGTTTTCTGTAGTTTGTTTTGCGATACAAGGTTATGGCAAAATGTGGCTCTGTCTTCTACGTCTTCGGCGCTTACGTTGAAAATGATAATTTTGGGGTTAATTTTTTGCGGTATTTCAATTTTGAAATCATCTCCAAATTTATCTGCTATATTCGATTTCAAGGTTTCTAAATTTTTTGAATCATTACAATCAATAATTACCGTACCATTTTTCCGTTGAGTAACACCATTCACTTCTATAGCTAAGGAAGCGGGATTAATTGCCTGTTTCAATTTTTTAGATAGAACTTCTCCTGTTTGTTCATTGTTTGTTGATTTTATAATAAGAACGTTCTTTGGCGGTTGTATTTTTAGTATTGAGCTGTAAGAAGGCAGAGACATCTGTGGCGTGGAGGAAATAACTCGTTCAGTATCAGTTACAGGTTTCATACTATTTTCCAAGAATTCTATTCTTTGACTTTGCAGTTTGTTTACTTTTTCCATTTCACTTATTAATTTATTTAGTAGTTGAATTTGTGTTTTAAGTGCGCTGTTTTCTTTTTGGAGAGTACCTGGATCGTCGATTTGCGAAGTAGTTTCAATTATTGTGATGTCACCGTCACTGGAGTCTGAAGAGCTCAAGGTAGGGTCACAGATTTTACATGTCCACTTTTTTCGGTCATTAATTTTACCCGTTTTGTAAGCAGCATCCAAACATTTTAAATGAATAGCACTGACTTTACATAAGTCACACTTTTGGCCCTTCCTAATTATAGTCTCACAAAACTCACAAAGCTTGTCTTTTATTACGTTGCTTCCTGTAAGCTCAGGCTCATCCGCCATAACGGATCACTCACTCATAATGATATGGTAATGTGAGGATGTTTGTGGAATAAATCATTTTTATCAGATTAGTAATGTATAATCATTGAGATATTATACCTATAAAAGGGCTCACATCTGCATCAGTCAAGCATACCAACCGTCAAACCCGGTTTAGTGTAAATATCCCAAACAGCAACACAACATGAAAGGTAAAATTTCAAATTTATTTAATCTGAATACTAATTTTCTCTCACGTTATTTTAAGGATTCATTCTGGCGATTAGCGTTCTGCTCCTACAAGTAGTAAATTATTCTGGTAAGTCTTCGATTATTCATAAACTATTTAATTTTTACCGCATTTCCTTTGTATTCCAATGCTCTCAGGTGCTGAGGCATTCGGAGATGAAACCGAAAAATGTTATGAAGGCGAGTTGTTACCACATCACACGTATTGTCACAAATATTTCGCATGCATCTTGGGCCATCTAGCAGTTCAGGTGTGTCCCGAAGGCCAGCATTTCAATTACAGATTGCAGTGTTGCGATCTTCCTGAAAACGCTGGTTGCGATAAGTCCAAAGAAAACTCCGGCGAGAACTCAGATGGAAGCTCTAGTGGAGGGTCGAAAGAAAACTCTAAAGATAAATCAGATGAAAATTCCGGCGGAAAGTCCGAAGAAAACTCTAAAGATAAATCGGATGAAAATTCCAGCGAAAAGTCCAAAGAAAATTCTAGAGATAAATCAAGTGAAAGTAGCGGGAAATCTAAAGAAAATTCCAGAGATAAATCAGATGAGAACTCCAGCGGAAGGTCCAAGGAAAACTCTAGAGAAAAATCAAAGGAAAACTCCGGAGATAGATCAGATGAAAACTCCAATGGAAGATCCAAAGAAGACTCTAGAGATAAATCAAAAGAAAACTCCGGCGGGAAGTCCAAAGAAGATTCTAGAGATAAATCAAAAGAAAACTCCGGCGAAAAGTCCAAAGAAAACTCTATAGATAAATCAGATGAGAACTCCAACGGAGGGTCCAAAGAAAACTCTAGAGATAAATCAAAGGAAAACTCCGGAGATAGATCAGATGAAAACTCCAATGGAAGATCCAAAGAAGACTCTGGAGATAAATCAAAAGAAAACTCCGGCGAAAAGTCCAAAGAAAACTCTAGAGATAAATCAGGTGAAAACTCCAAAGAAAGCTCTAAATATAGACCAGAAGAAAGTTCTGATGATGGACCACCAGAATATTAACCGTCCATAAAACAGTAATAAACCTGACGGATAAATTATTGTATTGGATTATTGTACGATTATTGATTATATATTATTCATTATGTAAATCATATTCAGTAATAAACAAGCAGAGCATTCACATAGTGTGTTATTAATACAGAAAAGAATCCTTTGAAATTAAATACTATTAACCAATCATTATTTTATTAATGAAAGAAGTATCTTTAAACCCGTGTTGACCAATTTAGTGGTATTGACTTAAGGTTGCCATATTTTATGGAAGCCCAAAATCACTAATTATATTTGAAAAATTAGATTTGTAGATTAAGCGGTTGGTATAGAAAATGTAAAGGGTAAAGAAATCATATGTACATAAAAATCTAATACTAACAGGATTAGATGCTGTATATACAGATGTCTCGAAGCCAATTGAGCAAATTTAATGCTATAGAGATGTTTAACATAATTTAAGACAATTTATAAATACCAAAATGAATAAAATATAATTAGAAAAAATAATATACTAGTTCCTAAACAGCTAAGGTCTCATATACCTATTTTTGATAGGACCAAAGTTTAATATCCATTAAACTGGGAAGGCAGCCAAACTGTTCAAATTGGTAATATTTTCAAATACGTGAATAAGAGTCTACATGATTCAGATTTTCTTACTCCTGCAATTGATCTCAACACAGCCTTCTGCGCAATGAATACATCTTGAGCATGGGAGGAAGTCCCCCATAGAACAATACCATACTGAAGTCTATTCTGTATCTCAGTGTAGTAAACAGAAAGGAAGGTGTCACGCGATAAACTGCCTCTCAGGGATCTAAACAAATAAGCTTTCGCAGAAATTTGCTTAGCAAGTTCATGACAATATTCTTTCCAGAGCATGTTATCCGGCATAGTTATACCCAAGAACTTCACACTACTCGACCGGTTCAACCTAATACCATCTATAAATAAGTCATGTGGCAGAACGCTTCTCTGTCTTGTATGAAAATGTAAAAAAATTTTCCATTCTAAGAGAAAGCTTGTTATTAGCAACCATTGATACAAAATTTGCAACAAGTCATGACCATTCTTCAGATGTTCAAATGAAAAAAGAATTGATATATCATCAGCATAAATTGTTGTATAAACATCTGTGAGAAAGAGAGCAATATCATTTATATAAATATTAAAAAGAACCGGACCGAGAACAGTCCCCTGAGGAACGCCATCCCTAACAGGCAGGTGGTGAGACCTGCAAGCAACCATGCCCAGCATCAGAAAAGGTGAGTCTAACAAACTGTACTCTGTTATGTAAATAAGTTTTGAACCAGTTAGCAGCAGTACCTCTAATTCCATATTGTTCGAGCTTTCCAATGATGTTATCATGTTGAACACAATCGAATCCCTTCTGCAGATCACAAAAAATACCAATGGGTGCCTTACGCTGTTCAATATAATACAAAAGTCTATTGTAAAAAGTTATTAGAGCGCTAGAGGTTGACATATTTTTTCTAAAACCATGCTGAAGTACGAGTAATAATTTCAAATTTATCTAGAAAACTGTTCAGCCGGTCAAGCATACAGTATTCAAGTATCTTTGAGAAAATCGATGTCAGTGCAATAGGTCTATAATTAGATGTGGATTCAGGATCACCTTTTTCAAATACAAGAACCATCATGAATGCCTTCAGAACGTCTCATAACTCATAGTTTGCTAATATCTAATAATTAATATATATACTGCATAATTAAATAAATTTTACTAATAACAGAGAAGCTAGCCACTCTAAATACCACAAGTATTACAACAACTGAATGCAAGAAATGATGATGTATCAGTTTGAAATGTCTGTCTATCTGTTTTTCTTTTATTTGTGCGTTCCATACTGCACCAGAAAAATATTATTTAAAAAACACCGGTTTTTGTTTTCTTGACAGCAAAATTGCGGGAATGAGGGCATAATTGGGAGCTCCCCATTTAGCCCCATACTTCATTTCTATTACATACTGTATATTCTAGTTTATTTTCCTATTAGTCTATTTCTTACGATTGTATCCACAAAATATCTAAGCCAGACAGTTTTATCTACCTGGATTTTTTTAATCAGCCAGGAATTATAATCTGTAAACAATCACCCCATCTATAAAAGAGATAACTAACCTATTTCACTGTACCGATACAATATGAAAGGTAAGATACGATTTCTATAATTCTATATTTAACATCCAAATAAATTTTGTTAAATTTTCTAAGCACTTATTCTGCTGATCAGCGTGTTGCTATTGCTCCAAGCAATAATCGATTCTGGTAAGCCTTGAATATTACGAGGGGATGCCATGAAGTGTCAACCTCATTTTTGGTTATATTTACTTTCATCTGTACCTCATTAACTAATATTCTTTTATTATGGAAAATCTGTGTAAATGATGTTTTGCACCTTCATTCCAATTAATAGATAGTATCATAGTCTTTAATAATCATAATTTGAAAATAATAAAACAAGAAAAAAATAGACGCCACCAAGATTCGAACTCCTGTCTCTCGGATTACGAGAACGGTCACTTCGACGCCAGGCTATTGCGGTACTGATAGTAACGCTTCGTAAAAAATAAATGCCTTACATATCTAAGTACGTGACCAAGCCAGGGCCAGAATTGAGGTTAACACCTTGTGCCCTTCCATTGTTACCTCATTTCGCATTTTTTTTTTTTTTCTAAATACCTTGTATTGTAATGCCAACAGGTGCTGCAGTTGTTTATGATGAAAGTGCCCACCGAGTATTTTAGGGCTGTTCGTTTTTTTACCTCATAAATATGACTGCGCCAAATATTTCAGATGTTCATACGGCAAGCCAGACTTCAGACCTGCCTCCTAAATCTACATTTCAGTCCTGTGTTATTAGCTTGGGTTTTACCTTTGAGATCCAGTTGCAAAGCCACCACAACAACAACAACAACAACAAGTACTACTAGCACTACTAGCACAACTGCAGAGCCCCCAACGAATTGCTCGAAAGTACAATCTCCAAAAGTGGATTACCTCATTGCGGTACCAAACAAATGTGACTGCGGCCAATACTATATTTGCGATATGGGTGAGCCAGTGCGGTTATACTGTCCATATGGTACACATTTTAATGAAGAATCATTACATTGCAAAAATCCGGAAGCTGCTGGATGCGATACTGATTATATAGGATGATCATAAACTATATCTTGAGTATTACACCTTGTATAACTTAGTATAAATATTTATTAGTATAATTACTTTATTTAACTTAATCTATAATTCTTTATTGAACTTGTTACATCCCTATGTATAGTCCGTCCATATTTCTAACGATTTGCCTTTTTAAATAGCACTCGATCTTCACAAAAGAAATGTTTACCGACCGTTATAATCCCTTGCGAGCACGGGTGGTTAACAGGGACGTATTCACTAAGATTATAATACTAAAAGTGTATTATAAAGAGATGAATGTTCGACTAAATAATATATTTATTTATATACACATAAACATACATACATTGTTGGGAAATAATTAAATTTTTTTCTTGATACATAGTACAGGAAACATCATTATAATATTACAATTACAACAACAATAACATACATGTTAAACAATACAATCAAAGAAACTATGATCATTACTAAATTGCTATAGTAAATTGTACCTTATCAACTCAGAAGTACTCGTCATTATGTATATGTACATTATCTTAAATTTAAAACTTAAATACCGTTTCAGTCAACAGAATCACTGCTTTCATCGTCTACATCATCTACATGTATTATAAATTGCGGTATGGAGTTTGCGTATTGTAAATATTCATCCTCTATACCGATTACATGGTGTACACAATTTTTCCAAGTATCTGGTGTTACTAAAAACATAGCTTCTTGGATCGTCTTAATTGTTGTTTCGCTAAATGTGGGAGCGGTATTTTGACGACGAATGTGTTGTTTTAGTGAACTTTTTTTATGTTTATATTTGGAGAGATTGTAGTTGTTTATGTTTAATTTGGCTATATATTTTCTATCATTGTTCGTCATGGAATGGGTGAAAACAGATGTAACGGAGATAGCGCTGGTTTGGGCATCTCCAATTACATTTACATAACGCGCCAATTTGCATTGACATGCTCATCGACGATTGGCGTTCTCGATCACGCGACACTGAAATGCACATGTGTGTGCACTGCAATTGTCCTCCCTTTTGGTTTTACCTGTGTTAGGTGCGGTTGTAAAGAATCTTGCTCTCTTGTTGTTTTAATATATAATATACTTCCCAATTTATTGTTTACCATCTTCCTATATTACTTTGGTAGTTTCAGTTAATAAACCGGCTTCAGGCACTTACCTAATGATGTAATAGTACTAATAGTCAATTGTCAATGGCAAAAATGTGAAAATTACGGAATGTAGAATACAATTGTCGATGGCAGCTTTGGAGAGGGTACGCCCGCGATGCGGTAGCATAGTAGTGTAGCCAAATAATAATAAATAAATTAGGAAGTACTACAGAGGACTACTGTTCTGTTTTAAATATTTGTGTTATGTTAAAGTCTGTTATTTGTGAATTTGCTTAGTTTAAGAATATATGTTTCTAGTTTGTTAACATAGTGTATCTTTATTACATACTTTGATCCTTTTAACAATGAAATGAAACTTTAACGATAAATTATAGAATTAATGATAAAAATATTAGAAGTGCTACAGGCGACTGATCCATTTTAAAATTGCAAGGTAGACATTTTACATACTACATTAGATAAAATTCACAATAAGAATTAGTACAAATTATTGTATATATATAGTAATTTGCATAAGTATATACTACATATATTAATACACAAGTTGAAACTTATCCACACAACACTGTAGTATTGAGTTATATATCTGTTGTGGATGTTTCAATAAAGGTAAGTAAAATTTATTGTAAAATGATAATAATTTAAAATAATGAGTGGAATAAATATTACTACAACAGGTGCTAATTTATGCTCACCAGTATATAGAAAAATCACACAAAATTGTATACAATTTTACTACAATAAATACTACTTTATTTTACAACGTTGTTGAAAGAAAAGTAACTGTTCATTCTTGTTTTTCATACAAACTGTAAGAATTAATACTACAAACTTAGTGCTACAATTTGATGATAAACTTTGCTACAAATTGTACTTGTCCCCATATGTACTACAATATGTAGTATAAATGCTGACAGTTGTAGTGAAATTTCCTACATTTTTCTCCCTGTGTATGTCGTCCAAATATTTACGTTTTAATTTTTGTATGAATAGACCATGCTCATTTTTAATTTTTTAATCATTGTGTCCCTGTTAAGGCGTAAAACCAATACTTTTTGTATTAAACCATCAAGTGTAAAGCTTCTAAGTTTTTTTTTTATTAGAAATCGACTTCAGTTTTTAAAAGAATATTTTAGAAATTGCATTGTTTTTGCAACGTTAGCGATAAATGGGCGCAATTAAGCAGTAAAAGAGTTGCAAGCAATGAGTACACAGGGGCGGCAACATTTTGTCCTGCCCGGTATATAAAGTCACCTGGAGCCGGTATTGCAACAATGTAAAGCAAAAAACTTTATTCAACATTTACGATACCAATAAAAGATTACTGATCGTAGGTTATGGTTTGATTTACGTTTTCAGTATAGTATAAAATAGTAGATATGCCCTGATATCAGCGGCATATCAATGATAATAGTGTTTACTACAAAATACTTTTATATCAATGAATAAATTAGTAATATATATATTATATCTAATATATAAATGTTTTTCAAGATGTCTAGAGAACAAAAACAAACAGCCGGGAAACAAATTATATTAATAAAATCAAGACAGTCATGTGTATGTGAGGTATGTTTCTGATAAAAGATTTTAATATCTACATAATTAAGATATAATACCAATATTTTAACTTATTTATACTTAGAACTAAGTTTTCAAGTTTTGCTGCACGAAATTGCATCTTTTTAATTTTTTTACTTTCTGCTCTTGAGTTGTGAACACATCTTTTAAATAATTAATTATATACAGTAGTACCCCCATATCCGCGGGGGTTTGGTTCTGTGCTCTTCCGCGGATAGTAGCGAACGCTTTATTTCCGAATACAATATGAACTATGAAGCAAAGTTAAAACAATGAAACAAGAAAAAATAAGTTATATAATATTTATTTAAAATAAATAAACAATAAATAAATAAATATTCTTGTGCTGTGGCACAAATAGAATTTAAGTTTAATAAATATATAAGTTCATACATATGTACATATAGTACATATTTACATACACAACAAGAAAATATACAACAAGAAAAACTTTATCATCGTGAGCTACATATTCATTCATCTTTCTCCAAGTCCAAGTTAGCAGTCGATTGTTTACTTAGATCCGAAGCAAACGATGTTGATGGCTGTGCATTGTCGATAGTTTTGTCGACTTTTTCAAAGAACATTGTTATTGGTAGTTTTCGTTTTTGTCTTTTCATTTCAATAAACAAATCCTCCAAAGGTTTCAAGGCGTCTGTTATAGTGCGAGTAATTTTTATACTGCGTTCCATTATTGGATAATATTCTACTATCTGTTCTTTTAATTTTTGAGCAGTTCGAAATATCGCTGAAAATTTTTCAAGCGTCCATGCTGGCGGTTCTTGTTGACCCACATCCTCATCGTCACTCGCTTCTGGAAAAGATTTCACAAGGTCTACCAATTCCTCGTTGGTGAATACTTGATCCTCTTCGTTTATGTAATCACTGAGTTCCTCTTTGGTTATATCGTTAAGTCCTTCTCCATCTATTTTCTGCGCTATGCTAAATATCGTTGTTAGATGTGAATTAATATCATGTGTGTCTTCAGAACTAAGAACGATGTCATTCCACAGATTTTTCCAACATGCTATTATCGTTTCTGACTTTAATTCCTTCGTCGCTCCTTTGATAAATAGAATTACGTCAGCAATTGTAAATGACTTCCAGCATTCCATGAGCCCGATATCAGAGCATTCCTTAGCCATTGTATACAGCATTTCGAAAACCTGTCGAATATATATGGCTCTAAAGCATCTAATGACACCTTGATCAAGGGCCTGAAGCAATGAGGTCGTGTTAGGTGGTAAAAAAACCACTTCAACATTTTTATTTTCTGTGCCTAGTGACACAGGATGCTCAGGAGCATTATCTAGTATCAGCAGCACTTTAAATGGTAATTCTTCCTTTTCCAAATATCTTTCCACTTTCGCAATAAAGCATTGATGAAACCATTGTGTAAATAGAACAGCCGAACAACTCAGTTGTGTTCGTCCTTCTGTGTTATACATTTCGGTTCCGAATTTTAATCTGTTAGTATTTTATTAATTTTATTAATTTGACCGCATCAGTGTTTCCTGAATTTGTTTACGACTTTTATTTCAATTTTTTGCAACCTTTTTATATTGTACACTTCAGTTTTTAACTTCGTTCTTGCCGACATTTTGATCTCTCATTAATTCTCCTGAAGAAGGAAATAAACATTTCCGAAATATTGAGTGTTAATAAATGAGTTTCATTTACTAATTCCTCCATTGCTGGAAGACCGAATTCCTTGATCGAAATCGTCTCCCTATATATATATATATATATATATAATATAAATCTAATTTTGCTATATTATTATTTTTTATTTGAAAATTATAGGTATTTTCGGGTCATTTTGTATAATTAAGAATACATAAAATCATACCAAATTCATTTATTAAGTAAATAAATATTATAAAAAGTTAATAAACAACAACACAACACGAAAATATTATAATAGTTTCTTTAATACAATTTTATGTGCGGTTATACCTTGATACTTTTTATCTCTTATACTTTTTTGTACATTGACACCTAGCCAAAGAGTAAGTACGCTAAACAAATAGAGTAAAGCCACTAAAACACCTCTTTCCGGCCACGTAAGCACATCAAATATTTTATACAGCCATCTCGACGATTGATAGTAGGTAACGAAGTACCTGAAAGACGAAAGGAATACATTAATGTGTGTTAACGTTTAGTATTATTGAGGTTGGTAGTAGTGGTCGAGAGTGATGAAGAATGGCGCACAAGAATCGTAGCGTGTAATCATCGTTTTTAAGTTGCAGTACTTCATATTCAAGTTAGTTTAATTAAATAGTGAATTATATTGTATTATACCGAAACTTTAACAGGGAATAAAAGTATACACTAGATACTTACGTTACGTTATAGAGTACAGTAAAAATTGTCATGCCCATCCAGGCTGAAGTGAAGCTGGGAACTGCTCTTCGGAAAATCACTTCCACGAAAGGTAAAGCGATTATAATTGTATGCAGAGAATGATTCAGCCAACTGGGAACGAAGACATCCATCTGCTGCGGGTAAACCAACTCCCTGTCGATGCTGAAAACCAACCAGAAGAAACTAGACACCAACAAGCCAGCGGGGAAGATTATAGACGTAAAGAGATAATCTCGAAATGCTTCTATGCGTCTGAATAAGGTCTGGTCTTTCTTGTGCCTTGTATCTGCAAGTCTGACGACATCTATGTAGACAGCCAGAGCCAAATAGAAGCATTGCAAACACTGTAACATTAACATTAATTTGATTGTCAACAACGTCAGATACATGTTTCGTTAAAATTACTCAGATTGAAATGAAATTACCATATTCCACGTGGTCAGATAACGAAATCTGTAAGTCTCTACATCTAAAATGTCGGCTTCAACCGAGTCGATCTTGACATTCTTGTTGATGTAGATGCAAGCGTAGATGTGATGAAGTAGGAGGGATGTGTGGAAGAGTGTGGCGAATTTGTTCAGGAGAACCTCGTACCTGCAAGAGACAAGAAACATGGAGTAATAAAAATACAATTTGTACCCGTAAAATACTCTGCCGGAAAATAATGAATGAGAATAATAAGAACAATAAAAATAAAATATGACAAATGTTCTCCCAAATGTCAACTAAAAATAAAATAAAATTTGATTTATTTCAGAATTACGTAAAATTGACTATGATGTTTTAAATATTTGATGTAAAATTAACTGTGATGTGGTGTTCTTAGTGGTAAAGACGAGAGACTACTCAATTGGCCACGTTGTAAAAGCATTTACACATTACTAAATAATAAAAACACAAAACATAACCCTTACAAAACTTAAGAAAAAAACCAACAGTAATCAAAAACTCTAATGTCTCCCCCTCGGATAGATGATTCAATACTTTCTTCAACGTGCAGTCGAAGTCCAGTTTCGGGATATATATTATTGTTTTCATGTTTGTGCTATTTTCAAAAGGTGTAATAAATAGATATACACATATATGTGGTTGAAGAAATGTGCTGGTTGTTTTTTTGAATTTTATTATCTGTGTGCTCTGAAAAGGAATAATCCAAGGAAAAAGTTTCTATATCGGAGGATCTGTCAACATAACTCATTAGATAGATAGATAGATAGATAGATATACATTTATCAAAAAAATACAAAAGTATAGTGGATAAGTCAGATATACATACATTCATATTATGGCGTTTAATATAGATAAATATAGATATAGGTTTGTAGTCCCTTAAAAACAAGGAAAATTATTTATTTGTATGGTACTGTTCAAAACAAGTAACTTTATGCAAACGCTTTCCGCACTTAGTGCAATGAAGTCTGGTATTTCTTTGGCAAACGACACATCGGCCTTGACTAGTACCAACAGGTATGTGATTTATACCATCGTACCTTATATCCCCAGATACAGAAGCAGATGGTCCACCTTTCCTCTTCCGCTGAATTGAACCAACTTTCAACAAAGCCATTGCAACATCTCGTCGAAATTTCAAGTGTGAAATATTTTCTTGAGGATTTATATGTTGGTAAAATCTGAATGCTGCTACAACACCTAAATTCAATGCGTTGGAGAAAAGATTCTACCACCATTTCTTTGATCTCAATCTAGGTCTATAGCTGGCACATAGGCGATCAGTAAGGTCTACACCCCCCATTCCTGAGTTATATTGCTTGAGAAGATTAGGTTGTACAATCTCCTTCTTATGTTCTTGTTTTACTCGCCTGGTCGTTTTCTGTAGCGGTGAAACTGTGAAATAATTGCTTGGCATAGTGACAACCGAATTATCATTCCACTTCACGCATAAAACAGTACCATCTGATCTGTAATCATACGCACCTCTACTTTCTTTTTTTAAAATGTTTGACGCAATAAGAGGGCATTTATTTGTACGATTTTCTCTGATGGTCCCACAAGCGCGAATGTTTCTTTCTGATAAGGGCGTAGCTAGTAAAAAAGTTGTCAAAATATATGAGATGGTTGTCAGGAATATCAATCACTGATATCATATTATTTACCACTCGTGTACCTAGCGGAGTTGAAGTATTACCGGTCTTTCCACAATAAATTTCGAAATTATAGGGGTAACCATCATTGCAACAAAGCATCCATATCTTGAAGCCAAATCTAATCGGTTTATTTTTTATAAACATTTTAGCCGAGTGATGTCCGTGATACGGTACCATGGCTTCATCAATACTTAGTTGTTTGTGGAAAACCCCGAATTGCTGAAGATTTGCCTTGATCTTATCATAAAGTACCGATACTTTTGCTACCTTGGAATTGCTGAGATTGTTATTATCAGGATATGCAGATACCGTTTTATTATTCTAAATCTTTGCCTGCTCATGGTTTTAGCAAATATTGGTGCTTCCATATCTTCTGCCGTTGACCAGTAATCATTTTCAGACGGCAAATTGTGATAGCCATTAATTAGAAGTAACCCAAGAAATTGCCGGAGTTCTTCTTCAGATAAGCTGAATAAGGTGGTTTTTATCTCGCCGGGCATAAAGTTCCGTTTGCTCTCGTATAAAAGCAATAATCTCCGAAGTAAAAAATAAGGAAAATATTTCGTAATATGATTTGCCGCTATGTTCTTCCCCTACTTTAGGAGGTTTACCAACCTCTTTTGTAATTCCAACTCTTTCCGTTTTCCCCCATACACCTATTCTTGGTGCCGCTATTTCTTCTTCTTTTTCAGAAAACTCACTTGTATGCACTTCTATTTCTCCTGGAACATCCTGCGGCAGTTTGTGCATATCCATAATTTCATCGTCATCTATTTCTTCATCCCTTGGAATGTTTTGATCTCCGGAGATCGGTGGGAAAATTACTATATCAACTAAGGTTTGAGAGGACGAAGCCTCTATATCTTCAACAGCATTACTTAGGAATCTGTAGTTTCTACCAGACGATCTAACATGCAATAAACACTTACAATAATTGATTTTGTAACAGCATAAATTATTTGTACATACCCATAAAATTTTTTAGGATCCATTATTGCAAAGATGTATATAAGGGATCTGGTAAATTTACGCATTACGAACGAACCGGGTACAAATAAAATAATTTTTACCCACCTACCCCGGCCAAAAAGCGGAGTATTTTAAGTGGTTGGCGGTTCGTACATATTGCTGTGATAATTATGAAAATGTGAATTATTTAAAATTAAATTAATGCTTGTGACCAAATGTCTGAAATTAATTATTAAGTTGAGCGCCAACTCTAAAATAGAGTAAAAATTGCTTGAAGAGCATGGGATTCAAAATCCCAGTGGTCACCTTCTGAAGGTAAACCTTTAGAAACTGAAAGTGGGTGTAAAATGACCACGATGTGGGGAAACAAATTAAAACAACAAAATTTGAATTTTGAAATTAATTAGAACTTTAATAAATAAAAAAAACAAATAGGAAGAAATTTAAAACCTTAGATTAATTAAAATCCAGGCTTAAAAGAAAACTCCCTATATTTAACGTGAAACTAACAAGATTAAGAAAATTTAGAAATATAAAATTTTTATACACCACGTGTAAATCGCAAAATGGCGTTCTCAGGTGAACGTCTTTAACTTTAAATACTTAAAACTGCTCAAATGTAGTCAGCAATTACAAAGCAAGGTAAAAATACCTTCAAAACAGTGAACTACAATCAAATCTAATTGAAAAGGAAAAAGAATGAATCAAAAATTAATTAAATATCAAATATAAAAAAATGAACTCTCATAAAGTAAAATTAAATCAGCTATAACAAACTATTTGGAATTCCAAATATTATACAAAGAAAATTAACTGAATTGAGTGTAAGGTGCCTCTACTTTGGTTAGATTTGTAAAAATCAAATGACACGCGGAAACAAAAATGTCTTCAAACGACATAAATTTACAGCGCTCAGGAAAATGATCTTACCTTCGCAGAGTCTAATTGTACACTCCCTTCTCTCTCCCGCAAGCGAGCAGACGCCGGCACCAAGAGAAACGCACGCAACAAAGGCGAACTTACACGGTGACATTACTTAAACCAGGCAAACAAACATGAAATGAAAAACTGAGCTAAAAGAAAATTACATTGCTGTAAAACAAAACTAAAAATGATATTTATAAGAATTTTTCAACATGTTTCAAAGTAACTTAATACTAACTTAACTTTTACGAAAAATTTAGTGTCTTTTAAAAATCTTCTTGAAACAGCTGACTTGGACGAAGAGGTCAATGCACTCACGCACAGTTTTTCATCCCCTTTTTCCACAGCACATCTCCCGATTATAAAAGAAAAAAATTGCACTTGAAAAGTGTCATTGTTTTGCTTTTGAAATCGCACGCACACAAAAGAAAAAATAAAAATTGACAGTCCGGACAACGGAAAATAAAAAAAAAATTAAAATTCTGTCTCCGCACACAGGGGTGAAAACGTCACTTTCGGGCGGCGAGCTACCCGGGGTCGTGGTGAAAGTTCTGGAGGGCAGAGATGTGGTACCGACCTTTGTTCTGGGTACCGTCCAAAGTGTGCAGTTCGTAGGTGACCCCATCAAACACACGGGCCACTCTGTACGGTCCAACAAACGGAAGTTCCAGCTTTTGGCAGGTTTGCTGGTCACGTCTTCCTAAACGATATCGACGCACCAGGACTTGGTCGCCGACATTGAACCGGGTACGCTTGGTGATCTTGGCATTTTCTTGGCGGACATAACGTTGTCCCCTGAGTTGAAGCTTCCTTCTGGCTTCCTCTGTACGTGCCTCCACGTATACATCCTCCTCGAGAAGGTTCCACGGGCGACTAGGCAACCTTCCATACATTAAAGTGTATGGGCACTCCTCCGTGGTGGTGTTGGGAGTGTTGTTTATCCAATTTTCGATGTTTTGGACGTGGCGGACCCAATCAGGATGGCGTTGATGGGTTTGCATCCTGAGAAACTTGACGACTTCTTGGATGTATCTCTCGCAAGGATTCCCACAAGGATGACGTATAGAACAGAAAGAAACATTAATATCACGCTCATTCATGGCGTCAACAAAACGATGCGTGTTGAAATAAGTGGCATTGTCAGCAAGAATGCGGCGCATTTTCCCTTGATTTCGTACAAAATTGTCAATGCAACGGATTGCTGTATCAGTGTTGTAATATCTGGTGGGAAAGAGTCTTACGTATTTGGTGAAAACATCTACCATGACGAAAATGTTGCGGTAGCCAAAATGTCCAGGTATGAGATTTCCAAGAAAGTCGACGGCGACGAGGTCGAGTTTGTTCTCAACAACGATGCTCTTGATGACATTCTGGCAGGTGCGGTTTTTTGATTTTCCCAGTTGACATTGAAGACATGTGCGGACGATGGATTTGGCAATGGTCTTGTCTCTTGTTGCGAAGAACGCTTCTCGGAAGGTGAGCCAAAGTTTGTGTCCTCCGATGTGTCCCAGGGTTTGATGTAGCTCCTGCATTGCTTGACGTGCGAATGACTCGGTGAGTACGACATTGAACTGGTCTCGTATCCTTTTCATTAGAATACCATCTCTGATGACAAAATCCTTGTACTCATCCTGGTGGACTAATGCCTCTCGTATTCGATCGAAACAATCATCTTGTTGCACCTCGTTGATCCTGACAAAGTCAAACAACCCCTCGGCTTCATACATGTTGTATGTGTTTACCTCAACATGGTTGAAATGGCTTTTCAGATTGTGCATACGAGACAAAGCATCAGCTGTTACATTCAAATCTCCTCTTATGTGTCTTATCTCAAAAACATATTCTGATAATAATAAAGACCAACGATAAATTCGGTTGTTTGAGAACCGAGTTGACATTAAAGATGTTAATGCAGCATGATCTGACTCAATTATGAATTTCTTGCCTAGTAAATAAAATCTTAACTTGTTTACTGCATGGACTACAGCTAGCATTTCTTTTTCTGACACAGTGTATTTTAACTCATAGCTTTTCAAAATCCTGGAGACAAAACAAATTGGTTCTTCTCCATTCCTGCCAATTTGAATCAAGACACCACTGATGGCTGTGTCACTGGCATCGACACGTAACAAAAATTCTTTACTAAAATCTGGCAATAATAAACATAATGAACGATGAAATTCTGACTTTACATTTTCAAATGCTTCTAATCTTTCATTTGTCCATTTAAATTTTTCATTCTTTCTCAACAATTCAAATAAAGGTGCACTGATGTGTGCTAATCTTGGAACAAACCTTTTGTAGTAGTTGACTACACCAAGAAAACCTCTTAATAACTTTATGTTGCTAGGTCTAGGGTACTTTTTGATGACGTCTAGCCTAGATTCATCTACTCTTACATAATTCTCTGTTAAATCATATCCTAAAAACTTTACTTCATGCTTTACAAACTCACATTTTCCTAAATTTACTTTTAAACCATTCCTTGCTAAAACTTCAATAACTTTGCGCAAATGCACTAAATGTTCATCTAAACTCTGACTAAAAATTAAAATATCATCGATGTAATGAGCTACAAACGAATTGTATGGTTCTAAAATCTGTTGCATTGCCCGTATCAACGCGGCAGCTGAACTACTTAAACCATAAGGAACAACCTTAAACTGATACACATTTCCATCAACCATGAATCCACAAAACTTTCTAGATTCTTTGTTCAACGGTACCAACCAAAAAGAGCTCTTTAAATCTAGCTTTGTAAAATAATTCGCATTTGTACACCTTGCCAACAATGTTTCAACCGTGACTGGAGTTTCGAACTGCGGTCGTGTGCGTTCATTCAGACGTCGGGCATCAAGACACAAACGGATGTCTCCATTCTTCTTTTGGACGACGACTAAAGGATTGACGTACCTTGTTCTTCCACGTTCAATTATCCCATCTTGAAGCATTTGGGATACCTCAACTCTGACTTTTTCTTGCATGTTTTTGGGAATTGGATAGTTCTTGATTTTGAAAGGTTTCGATTCATCTACTTCTAAAGAATGTTCATAACCAACCGCTAAACTTGGGAATTTGTCTACTAAGGATATGTACTGCTTTAAAATTTCTTTGACTTTAAATTCAAACTTTTCATCACAATCAATCTTAAATTCATTTAAATCATCTGGGAATTCAATCTGGGAATTGTTTGCTTCTAACTCTACTACTTCATCAACAACTTCTTCTTCTTTAACCTCATCAACTAATTCACTACCCTGTATACTATCACATTCAACAACTTTTCCATAACTCTGTATATCATTCTTAAAACAATCATTTTCTAACAACTCTAAATTCACATTTTCTTTCTCTTTTCTTAAACAATTAACAATTTTCTCCTCATTAGGAGTCTCATCACACCAATTAACTATCTCCTCTCCTATCTGAATTAGTCTCTTATCAACATCTACCACCGCTCTCATCTTGTCTAACAAATCAATCCCAATAATTCCATCTCTTTTTAAACCTTTTAATGAAATAAACTCTCCCAGAAAAGTTGAATTTTGTAATTTGAATTCTACGACAAAAACTCTGTTGATGGCAGCAATTATCTTTTTTGTAGCAGTAATAATTGTAATTTTTCGAGTTGGAATGAATTTCCCTACTTTTTCTTTCTCTAGCATTTTTACTTTCTCCTCGTCTAAAATTGAAACCTCACTTCCCGTATCTACTAAACATCTTAAAACATTCTTTCCAAACATTGCATTTACATGTGGCAAATCTGAATTGATCGATCTTAAATCATTTTGTAAAATGGTGTACAATTCTTTCTTTTTGGTTGGATTTTCTAAAAATCCTGCCCACGAGCTTCATCGAGTAGTTCTTTCGGCTTTGTTTGAACCTTTTGCTCATTTAAATTAGACCTAGTGTCTTTGTGAATTGCGCCAGTGCTGTTTGATATCTGATTTGTTTGAATTTGATTAACGTAGCGATTTGAATTCCACTGCACAGAATCTCTAGGCAAAACTTTGTCAGCTGACTTATTTGACTTCTGATTTTGTGGGGAAGCCACTTGATTGACGTTTGACCTTGTCTGGACATCGTGACGGTCATTTTGGTGCGTTGTGGATACCTGAGGCACATTCTGATTGTTTGAATTTGGACTCTGACGTCCACCATTTCTAGGAGTGAAAGACTGTCTCCTGTTGAAATAGGGAGCTGGTCTCGGATTTACATTAGCTCGCGAATACTGTTGACGGTTGAAACCATCATTACTCGAACTGCCAGTTGCCTGATTGTGGTTGACATGGCCTTCAGGACTTCGCGAATTGCTAGGATTTACCTTGCATTGTTCCGCTTGATCTAATCTCTTCATTAGTTCCAACAATTGACTAACAGAGGTTATATTTTGCATCGCAATGGCTTGAGTGACCTCAGGCTCAAAATGCCTGGATAATTGCGTGATCAAATCAGATTCCAAAACGGGTGGTGTTAAAAATTTGAGAATATTGATTTTCTTTATGACATAGGCTTCTCTACTATCTAATCCGCACTTATTATAAGAACCTAAGAATAAATTTGTTCTCACCCTTTGTTGAATCGCTTGACTCCAGTATTGTCGTTGAAATACATCTTGGAAGTGGTCCCAGGAATTGATCGTATCTGCGACGAAGTCAAACCAGGATCTCGCTTCATCCTTCATGGCGTTGCGGGCGATCCGCAGCTTGTTTCTTTCTCCCGGTACGGATTCTAAAAATTCGTTCAAATTTCTTAGAAACGCCATTGGATTGGGCGTTACCGAACCAAAAAATTTCGGTAACTGTTCCATTTGAACAGGCATTGACAAAATACTGTTACCAAACTGATTGACATTGGGAATTTCTTGAATTGATGAAATTTTTCTGTTTATTTGTTCTTCTGCTCTTTCCACACTCTCAGCAATCTTTTCCTTCACTTCGCATTCTATTTTTCTGACTCTTTCTTCAACCACATATTCTCTCTCATCCCATTTATTTTTCATTCCTTTTATCTCTATCTGACAATGTTTAATTGCTATTTCATTAGCTGTTGATCTTATTGTATTATCTAATACTTTACTCTCTACTTTCTTAACGTTTTCATCTACTCTTATGATTTCTGATCTAAAATCACTCCTTATCTCATCAATCTGTCTCTGTATCCCTTTTGTAACATTCATAATCTCATTATTAGAAACAACAATCTCATTATTAGAAACAACAAGCTGTCTAATCATCATCATCACATCTTTCATTCCTATACTTTCCTCAGTTTTTCCTGTCTCACTCTGCTCCAACGTCTCGATGTGGGACTCCCTCACATCCGTCAAAAGTGCTTGTGGAAGCTCCATCTGCTTGCTCTCCTTTTCCTCAGGAAATGAATCCTCCGAATACGTCTTGTTTAGCACGGTTGCCACAGATTCCTCGCTCGTGTACCTGGGTTGCTCCCTCCAGGTTCCTTCTGGGACGAACAATTTGTCCTGTGCTTGGTTCTCTCCGGACATTTCGACGATGTTCAAAAATTTTAAACACAACAGGTATTAGTTTCCCCGAAACAGTTGAAAAATTCACGAAACCTCGTGCAGGGAAAGTTACAAAGTAAATCGTGGCCAAAAATGAATCAAAACAACAATGAATCGTGAGTCCCACGTTGGCAAAGCCAAATAATTATGCTGTGATAATTATGAAAATGTGAATTATTTAAAATTAAATTAATGCTTGTGACCAAATGTCTGAAATTAATTATTAAGTTGAGCGCCAACTCTAAAATAGAGTAAAAATTGCTTGAAGAGCATGGGATTCAAAATCCCAGTGGTCACCTTCTGAAGGTAAACCTTTAGAAACTGAAAGTGGGTGTAAAATGACCACGATGTGGGGAAACAAATTAAAACAACAAAATTTGAATTTTGAAATTAATTAGAACTTTAATAAATAAAAAAAACAAATAGGAAGAAATTTAAAACCTTAGATTAATTAAAATCCAGGCTTAAAAGAAAACTCCCTATATTTAACGTGAAACTAACAAGATTAAGAAAATTTAGAAATATAAAATTTTTATACACCACGTGTAAATCGCAAAATGGCGTTCTCAGGTGAACGTCTTTAATTTTAAATAATTCACATTTTCATAATTATCACAGCAATATGTAGATAACAGAAGACTCTCCGTCTTCTGAGATGGATCAAGTAGCAACTACTTCTGGAACTCAAATATACCCGCCGGCATGCCAAAAACACGCCTGTTTACCTTGTATTGCATTTTGTAGGCACGGTTTAGTACTTGCTGATGACTAACGCAGTAAAACACAAAATTACTTTCTACAAAAATGGCGGGTAAAAATGTCAAATAACGTCTGCATGCGGTTACAACCGCAGCGGTCCCGAATCATATCCGCTAAATATTCATTTTATTACGTTATCGGATGTTTCTTCTTACAAGCCTTTTCGAACAAACGCTTCATTTACAAAAACACCATGTTAA
This sequence comes from Cetonia aurata, assembly GCA_949128085.1. Lineage (NCBI taxonomy): Eukaryota > Metazoa > Arthropoda > Insecta > Coleoptera > Scarabaeidae > Cetonia > Cetonia aurata. Next base: position 3,960,829 of record OX421883.1, on the reverse strand, counting down.
TGCGCTGTCAGTTTATTTGCTATAATATTCACTACGTAACATATATTTTTAATAATACAATACAATCAAAAATCGTATATCCGTGGCGTGCAATCAATTGTTTCTGCATTGATACATCTCTAAGCGCAAATGGCATATTCCGGATACTCGCAGATCTTTCGTTCGCAGTTGAAATGCAAACCCCGGGCACATTCTTTCAATTGAGGCTGACCATCGAAGCACAAGAAGAACTTGGTGCAGTCGTATCTGTGCGCTAAGAGGGTGATATATCGTCCATCCTCTTCTGGACATTCTCCAACCCAATCGAACAGTTCACCTTCCTCGCCAGAATCCTCTCCGGATATTTCTTTAGAGCCTTCTTTGGATTTTTCCTTAGAACTTTCCTTGGATTTTTCTTTAGACCCTTCTTTGGACTTTTCCTTAGAACTTTCCTTGGATTTTTCTTTAGAACTTTCTTTGGACTTTTCTTTAGAGCCTTCTTTGGATCCCTCTTTGGATTTTTCTTTAGAGCTTTCTTTAGATCCCTCTTTGGAATTTTCTTTAGTATCTTCTTTGGAATTTTCTTTAGACCCTTCTTTGGATTTCTCCTTAGAACTTTCCTTGGATTTTTCTTTAGAACTTTCCTTGGATTTTTCTTTAGAGCTTTCTTTGGAACTCTCCTTGGATTTTTCTTTAGAACTTTCATTGGATTTTTCTTTAGAACTTTCTTTGGATTTTTCCTTAGAACTTTCTTTGGAGTTTTCTTTTGAACCTTCTTTAGAGTTTTCTTTCGATCCTTCTTTGGAACTTTCATTCGATTTCTCTTTAGAATTTCCTTTGGAGCCTTCCTTAGAATCCTCTCCAGAACTTTCACCAGTACCTTCTTCCGAGCTTCCGCCAGAATGTTCTTCCTTACAACCATCGTCTGGGTGTTCTACAGGAGGGTCGTGCTTTCTGCAACCAGCATCCTCTGGACGTACGCAGTCCTTCGAATAGGGACTGAAGTGGTGGCCGTCGGGGCACCTGAAAGGATGCAAACGACCCAAGAAGCATACGAAGAACTGGTTGCAGTCGTATTTGTGAGGTAACCAGTTGATCGAATCCCATACGTCCGCTTGACATTCCCCAACAGCGTTTCCGGTATTGTCACCATATCCGCCATGGCCATCAGCCAATGACGCAGCATCTGATAGTATCGGACTATATAAAAAATTGAAAAACATAAGAATATCAAAGACTCACCAGAGTAATTAATTGCTTGGAGCAGCAGCGCCCAGATCACCGAAATGAACCCTTTAAAGATGCAAGAGAACAGTGCATTTTATTATTATTTTTATAAATTTTCAAGTCGAGGAGAGGTTACCTTTCATTCTGTCTGAATGTCTAGTATGTCTGCACTAAACTAGATCTGAACTACTGTTTGTTGGCTAATGGAAATGTAGACCCTTTTATAGCGATTATTGATTATGATATCTTGATAGAATGTTTATAACATCATAAATCTTAATAAATAATACGACGAAAACAACAAATAGACAAACATATTTTTATTGTTGCATTGCCTAGAAAGGATTAATTTGTAGCCCTAATGGTAGAATAAAAACGAACAAACCATCAAAACCATACTAACAGCATTAATTAAATCTATACGTTCAAGTAAATTATTAGTCGGAACTTTACATTAATTTACAATATTAAGTAGATAAAAAATAAGAATACACTTATATGCACAATGGATTCTATGGGTTTCATTGAACATAATACACATAAAATGACATAGCAATATACACTCCGCCAAAAAAGTATCGCATAAACTAAAAAAGGGCATTTATGAACCAAGATATTTTTATACGTTCACAAAAAGTTTGCCTCGTGTATGTGAACTATAAAAACACTAACAAAATAATGGAACTTAGCGTTTTTACTTTATTTTTTTCCTAAAAGAACACATTTAGAAAAATGCATATGTGTAAGGTTTGCTCAGTTGTTTATTGAAAGTCTTCCTATACGGACAAATTTTAAAGTGCGAAGTCAGAGTTCTGTACCAACGCTTTTAAAACTAAAATGAGCAATTTAACTTCAGAACAAGTGGCTGCTATAGTTGCTTTAATCGAAGATGGACGATCTCAAGCATACGTTGCTAATTTGATGAACATCAATCAGTCAAGTGTTTCTAGAGCCGTAGCCAGATATAGGGAAACAGGCATTTACAGTAGAAGACCTGTACCAGGTCGTCCAAGATGTTCTACTCGCCAAGATGACCGCTAGTTACTACTACAAGCATTACGTCGAAGACATGTAACTGCGAGACAATTGCAGAACGACTTGGCTAGAGTCAGAAATACTCGTGTGAGTACTCAAACTATTCGGAATAGGTTACGACAGAGTGGATTAAGAGCTAGAGTAGCTGTAACAGCCCCTCGTCTCACTAGGAACCACCGAGTGGCTCGCTTAAGGTTTGCCAGAGAACATGTAAATTGGAACATTAATGACTGGGCCAATATACTCTTCACAGATGAGTCAAGATTTGGTCTTTACACCTCAGATAGGCGTATCTCAGTGTACAGACGAGACGGTGAGCGCTATTCGCAGTGTAATATCAGACCTAGACCTAATTTCGCTGGTGGCTCTATTATGGTTTGGGGAGGCATCTGTTTAACAGGTCGTACAGAGTTAGTACCAGTAGACAGAGGTACACTGACTGCCCACAGGTATATAACGGACATTTTAGAAGAACATGTAGTACCATATGCGCCAATTATAGGAAACGAATTCATGTTAATGCACGATAATGCACGACCGCATGTTGCAATAATCGTCCAGGAATACCTTAACGATGTTGGTATTCCAGTGTTAGATTGGCCTGCGGTAAGTCCGGACATGAACCCTATCGAGCACGTGTGGGACCTTCTTCACAGACGGATACGAACCCAAAATGTTGCCCCAGCGGACCTGCATGGACTAGCAAATGCTCTCCGTGACGAGTGGGAGAATTTGGATCAGGCTTATATACGGAGGTTAATCGAATCTCTGCCAAACCGTATGCGAGCGGTCATAAGAGCCAGAGGTGGCAATACTCAGTATTAAAAGCTACTGTTATGACATTTTTCTTTCCAAAATTATAATTTCTTGTTTTAATAAAAATCTCAAGTATGAGTTCTTGTTTTTATTTGGCCTGTATTTTATTTAAACAATCATAGAAATTATATCTTAGAGCGCATTAAAGTATATTTACAACTTTATGCTACAAACAAAGATTATGCGATACTTTTATGATTCAAAACTAAATTATGCGATACTTTTTTGGCGGAGTGTATATACAGGGTTAGTAAAAAGTCCCGGAACGGTCGAATAACTTTGTTATTTGAAAATTATGATTTCTGAAATTTGGTATGGGGGTATAGTTAATATAAATGCATTTTATGCAATACAGTTAATATTTTTTTCACTTCCGGTTTAATCGGCAATACGTCCACCTTTTTTTTTTAAATGGAACGCCCAGATTTTTTTAACACTTTTGAATGCAAAATAAAAAACTACGTTCAGGAAGTATTAAGATGTTTATTTTTATTCACAAGAAAACAGTTAAAAAATTAAAAAAGTGTCCTAATACAGAAAAATCAAGGTACCTTTGAAAAAAGTTGTTGTTTAGTGTTTGCATTCTTTTTGCCGTCACATTTGACAATTTTAAAAGCGTTTTAACTTTTGCATCGCTATAAATTTACTTATTTTAAACATTGACACATTTGAAAATGGCAGAAAAACTTACTGAATCAGAACGAATTGAGATATTAATGATGCGTGGGTACGGTGATCGTCAACGTTCTTTTGAAGAGGTTCGTATTTTGTTTAATACTGTTTATCCGGATCGTCACATTAGTAAAAGTACGGTATGCCGAACAATTCAAAAGTTTGAAGTCTTTCGTCAGGTGAAGCATTTACCTAGAAGGGGACGTCCATTACCAGCAACAGATGAAGAAACTAGTTTGAATGTGTTACTTACAGTGGAAGAAAATCATCACGTGTCCACAACAGAATTAGGTCAAATTCATGAGATCTCTCAAAAATCTGCTCATACGATTCTTAAATCAGCAAGAATGAAAGCCTATAAACTGTATCCCGTCCATGAGTTAACTGAAGATGATCGTAGACTACAATTTTGCGAAACAATGACGGAATTGATCGAGCAGCAGCCTAATGTTTTAGATCACATCATTTTTTCAGATGAGGCAACGTTTTGTCTCAACGGCACTGTGAACAGACATAATTGTCGCTACTGATCAATTGAAAATCCGCATTGGATTGAAAAAGTCCATACACAGCGTCCTCAAAAGGTGAATGTCTGGGCTGGTCTTGTTGGAAACAACATCATAGGACCATTTTTTATAAGAGGAAATTTAATTGGCAACGTCTACTTAAATTTATTGCGAAATGAGGTTGTTCCAGCACTTGCGGCCCTCTTTCCAAAGGCAAACATATATGATCACCCTAATGCACATTTTTAGTTTCAACAAGATGGAGCTCCCCCCCATTTTGCCCATAATGTCCGCGATTATTTGAAGGAAATTTTTCCGGGACGTTGGATCGGACGTAGAGGAGCAATCGAATGGCCAGCACGTTCGCCAGATCTCTCGCCATTAGATTTTTTCTTTTGGGGTCACATGAAATGTCAAGTGTTAAAAAATGGTCCCTATAATCTTGAACAATTCGAAGAGAGAATAGTTCAAGAAGCCAGTCGCATCACTCCAGAACAAATACAAAATTCAATAGGAAATTTTACTGACCGTTTTTTGTCAAATTGTAAATGAAGAGCATTTTGAACAATTATTGTAATCGCAACCTGAATAGACAGGTATCTTGATTTTTCTGTATTAGGACACTTTTTTAATTTTTTAACTGTTTTCTTGTGAATAAAAATAAACACCTTAATACTTAATACTGAACGTAGTTTTTTATTTTGCATTCAAAAGTGTTAAAAAAATCTGGGCGTTCCATTTAAAAAAAAAAGTTGACGTATTGCCGATTAAACCGGAAGTGAAAAAAAAAAAACTGTATTGCATAAAATGCATTTATATTAACTATACCCCCATACCAAATTTCAGAAATCATAATTTTCAAATAACAAAGTTATTCGACCGTTCCGGGACTTTTTACTAACCCTGTATATTCGTCTACACTTTACCACATAGAAAAAACGTTTTTTTAAGGGAAATATATTTTCTTTGCCGCTATTTAACCTTCGGTCGGTCGCGAAATAGAGACTGCTATGCTTAAAGCATTGGCCGGTTAAAAGAACCATTTTTTTTCAGTTAATACATATATCTTTCAACCGAAAATAATATTTTTCCAAAGAAAGAAATATGTATTAACAGCTGCATCAGCTGATCCTCTCAATAGCTAAGAAACGGAACCTCTTAACTTGTCCATTGGAATATAGAAAACTATAGATTTTTTCAATAAATACAAATTATTTTCGTATGCCATGGCTTTTTATTAAATCGATCTGTGAACACTGCTCTGTTCAAATTTATTAACCAGGTATCCCTAGATATTGATGTTGGGTACTTTACTCTTGCCTTATTTATTGACTTATCTAAGGCTTTTGAGAATGTTAATCATGAAATCTTACTATCAAAATTAGAACCGTATGGAGTTAGAGGAACCCCGTTAGCGTGGTTTAGAAGTTATTTATTACTTCGGAAACAAAGAGTAATCACGAACAATTATGAATCCAAAGTATCTGTGCTTGGAAGTGGTGTTCCCAAGGGTCCATTCTAGGACCTACAATGTTCTTGATATATATAAATGATTTGCCACTGCATATTGCCCATATGAGTAATATTACGACTATACTACAAAATAATCGTAAAATTGTTATAAGTAACGGTGGTATTGATTTTCCAAGTGACCCAAGCAAATGCATTTTTTTTTTCTAAAAAGTCGAATAACTCCGAAACTGTTCGGTTTTGGTGTAGGGTATATAAATTAAATCTACTTTATTTTGCATCGTGGAATCCAAAAATGCAATGATATATAGGCTGTTCCATTTAAAATAACAAAGTTGTATAACGCGTAGGCTAAACTGACCACCCTGTATATATAAAAATAATTTTGCGGTGTAGAGTGTTTGATCCTGAATCACTTTTATCTGAAACATATTTCACTTAAATGGACAGGTTAGCCACAATAACTCGTCCACAGATAAATGCCACACCCTGTATATATAACTATATATCTGTTTGGAATACAGTACGAAAGCTAATCCGTAATTTAAGGCCAATCCGAAACCGAACTTAGAATATTTAATGGGAGAACTGCAAGCCATCCTTGAATATTGCAGTGAATTATTGTGGTCAAAGACTTATGTCTGCGTTTTTGTTTGGAGGTCCACTAAAGCAATTCATATTGAATTAATTATTAATCTGACTACAAAGGCATTTATGGCTGGCTAGCGTAGGTTTGTTGCACGAAAGGGGAGATGCTTGAACATACATTCTGATAACGCAAAAAATTTCGTTGGTGCACAAAAAGAATTAAAAACATTTTTAAAATCGGTCAAAAGCTCATAGAGAAACTGATTTATCCCAAAATAAGATGGCTTGGCATTTCCAACCTTGGAAATCACCACATTAGCTTCACTAGGAAGAAGTTAATTTGCTTTAAAAATTGAATACCTTTACCATCCGTCAATTTTCAACCAACCGCATAAACATCATCAACAATATCTTGTCAGATCTTACATTTAAGCGTATGCAAAAATAAGGAAAAAAACAATTAACTAATTCTGTCTGAGTAGCTTGTTTTTATATTCCCATATTGTTTATATATTTCACTTTATCTATTGCAAATCATCATAATCGTATGGTAACATAGATATGCAATTTGTAAATTGTGTTTGTATATTGTTTATAACCTTTCTTCTATCTTCTCCATCGCAAATTATCATAATGATATGGTAATATGAGGATGTTTGTGGAATAAATCATTTTTATCAAATTAGCAATGTTTAATCATTGAGATATTATACCTATAAAAGGGCTCACATCTGCATCAGTCAAGCATACCAAGCGTCAAACACGGTTTAGTGTAAATATCCCAACCAGCAACACAACATGAAAGGTAAAATTTCAAATTTATTTAATCTGAATACTAATTTTCTCTCACGATATTTTAAGGATTCATTCTGGCGATTAGCGTTCTGCTGCTACAAGTAGTAAATTATTCTGGTAAGTCTTCGATTATTCATCAACTATTTAATTTTTACCGCATTTCCTTTGTATTCCAATGCTCTCAGGTGCTGAGGCATTCGGAGATGAAACCGAAAAATGTTATGAAGGCGAGTTGTTACCACATCACACGTATTGTCACAAATATTTCGCATGCATCTTGGGCCATCTAGCAGTTCAGGTGTGTCCCGAAGGCCAGCATTTCAATTACAGATTGCAGTGTTGCGATCTTCCTGAAAACGCTGGTTGCGATAAGTCCAAAGAAAACTCCGGCGAGAACTCAGATGGAAGCTCTAGTGGAGGGTCCAAAGAAAACTCTAAAGATAAATCAGATGAAAATTCCGGCGGAAAGTCCGAAGAAAACTCTAAAGATAAATCAGATGAAAATTCCAGCGGAAAATCCGAAGAAAACTCTAAAGATAAATCGGATGAAAATTCCAGGGAAAAGTCCAAAGAAAATTCTAGAGATAAATCAAGTGAAAGTAGCGGGAAATCCAAAGAAAATTCCCGAGATAAATCAGATGAGAACTCCAGCGGAAGGTCCAAGGAAAACTCTAGAGATAAATCAAAGGAAAACTCCGGAGATAGATCAGATGAAAACTCCAATGGAAGATCCAAAGAAGACTCTAGAGATAAATCAAAAGAAAACTCCGGCGGGAAGTCCAAAGAAGACTCTAGAGATAAATCAAAAGAAAACTCCGGCGAAAAGTCCAAAGAAAACTCTATAGATAAATCAGGTGAAAACTCCGGAGATAGATCAGATGAAAACTCCAATGGAAGATCCAAAGAAGACTCTAGAGATAAATCAAAAGAAAACTCCGGCGGGAAGTCCAAAGAAAACTCTAGAGATAAATCAGGTGAAAACTCCAAAGAAAGCTCTAAATATAGATCAGAAGAACGTTCTGATGATGGACGACCAGAATATTAACCGTCCATAAAACAGTAATAAACCTGACTGGATAAATTATTGTATTGGATTATTGTACGATTATTGATTATATATTATTCATTATGTAGATCATATTCAGTAATAAACAAGCAGAGCATTCACATAGTGTGTTATTAATACAGAAAAGAATCCTTTGAAATTAAATACTATTAACCAATCATTATTTTATTAATGGAAGAAGTATCTTTAAACCCGTGTTGACCAATTTAGTGGTATTGACATAAGGTTGCCATATTTTATGAAAGCCCAAAATCACTAATTATATTTGAGAAATTAGATTTGTAGATTAAGCGGTTGGTATAGAAAATGTAAAGGGTAAAGAAATCATATGTATGTACATAAAAATCTAATACTAACAGGATTAGATGCTGTATATACAGATGTCTCGAAGCCAATTGAGCAAATTTAATGCTATAGAGATGTTTGACATAATTTAAGACAATTTATAAATACCAAAATAAATAAAATATAATTAGAACAAATAATATACTAGTTCCTAAACAGCTAAGGTCTCATATACCTATTTTTGATAGGACCAAAGTTTAATATCCATTAAACTGGGAAGGCAGCCAAACTGTTCAAATTGGTAATATTTTTAAATCCGTGAATAAGAGTCTACATGATTCAGATTTTCGTAGTCTTGCAATTGATCTCAACACAGCCTTCTGCGCAATGAATACATCTTGAGCATGGGAGGAAGTCCCCCATAGAACAATACCATACTGAAGTCTACTCTGTATCTCAGTATAGTAAACAGAAAGTAAGGTGTCACGCGATAAATTGCCTCTCAGGGATGTAAACAAATAAGCTTTCGCAGAAATTTGCTTAGCAAGGTCATGACAATATTCTTTCCAGAGCATATTATCCTGCATAGTTATACCCAAGAACTTCACACTACTCGACCGGTTCAACCTAATACCATCTATAAATAAGTCATGTGGCTGAATGCTTTTTTTGTCTTGTATGAAAATGTAAAAAAATTTTCCATATTTAGAGAGAGCTTGTTACTAGCAGCCATTGATACAAAATTTGCATTAAGGCACTAGCATTCTTCAGATGTTCAAATGAAAAAAGAATTGATTGTTGTATAAACATCTGTGAGAAAGAGAGCAATATCATTTATATAAATATTAAAAAGAAATGTACAACAGAATGAAATTAATATAAACAAATGAACAATAAAATAAACAAATTAAACAATCCAAAACATTAACTAAATCTTATATAAAAATAAAACAATTTGAAATTTCTCGCAACATTGACAAACGCTCAACGGAATGAACAAGAAAAAACCGAAATTCACAAAAACCCGGATGCCAGACCACAGCAGTATGTACACTCACGGACACCCAAAATGTCCAGTCTAAGCCACAGTGTAAGTGCAATGGTCCGTTCGAATATACTCGGGAGCAAAACACCCGCCCCGTCACTCTCTTTCCCAACGCCGCGGCAGCCGGTTATTCGCTTATGCGAATTTTAGTAGGCTCCCGGAAGGAAAGTAGATGTGTTGAGGGGAAGTACGTATTCTCTTAGTGAAAATGTGATGTATGATTATGTTTTTAAGGATGATAAACGTTTAGTCACTTATCTTTTATCTTGTTTAGCATTCAGACGTTCTTTTCATTATGGTTCAGCAGAATTATTAAGGTATAAAATTTTAATAATTCAAATTTTCAAATTTATTATTGAAATAAAAAATGTATAATTGTTTCTGATTTGAATTGGGATTTTTGTTTTCAGTAATATTACGGAAATTATAATTAAACTTAAATCAGTTGTAAAGCATTTTGGTATAGAAAAATATTTAAACTTTCTGCAAAATATTAATTAGAGGGCAAAAAGGGACGTGTTGGTGTATTACAGATTTTAACGGATTTTTTTCTTAAGAAATTCAAGGTGAATAAAAATAAGTCAAATTAATAATGAAATAAAGTATATTTTACATTAAAATACAATAAAAATAATAAATAATAGGTCCGCTGGGCCTATAGGGGTAAACGCGTAAATCTTTTCCGAAATTTCAATTTTTCACGATTTTCGGTAACGAAGCGACAATTCCCAAGGCCGATGCCCGGCGAGATGGATTATGTAATATTGCAGGTAGTCGTGCACCGTACATCAAAACATCGAAACCTTGAACGACGACGAATTTGATGTGAAATAAGCACAAAGGGGATCGAAGATTTCTTTCGTATCTAATTTCTCATATGTCAGTAATTATATTACTACCCAGCAACTATTTACGTTTTACATATAACTATGTGGATGTATGAAAAATCCCCGTCGTAAGATCTCTTGGGATGTATGTCAGAAAGAATTTTTTTTTTGTTAATGTTGAAATTAAATAAAGAAATCAATTATGTTCTCTCCTTTTCAATTTTATTGATAGTTTTATTCTTTGTTGTTGTTTCACCCTGTAACGCTGTTTTACTTCTTAATATCAAGAATGTTAACAGATTTAATATTAATACAATAATAATAATATATTGGACAAAGGTTGCCGACGGCAGACGTCAGAACAAAAACTGTATGTCTTTCCACATTTGTGCAAAATAAAGCCCATACAGATTACGAAACCTGTATTCAATATACAAAAAATTTTATGAATCACAATCAGATACCAGGAGTTGGCGGTAATGCCGACAAAAACTTGTTATTACAATAAAAAGCCGATAAGAAGGAGCGTATAACATTTTGTCTTAATATTTTAAATACAGAACCAAAATACCGGTATTCATATTAGTTTAATATTATTGGTTTTGGTAAAGCAGGTCGGTATTGCAACCCCTAATCATATTGCTTAAATGTAATACTACTTATGGCCGTTTGCACCGACACGTTAAGCTGGGTTTAACTTTAAATCATACTTAGAATGTGACACTCGCTGTATGTTTTAAATAAAAATATCACATTCAAAGTGTTAGTTAAAGTTAAACCAAGCTTAACGTGTCGGTGCAAACGGGCATTAAACAATTTATTGGGATTTCATAAACATTATAAGAATTATACCACCGCAGAAGTAAACAACAATTAACCAAGTTTTAAACGAATGCAATAAATAAACATTAGCTATTTCTAACTGACATATCCGTATTTGCGAAACTCACTTTTCGAGTTTCAACTTTTGAATCACTTTGGCCCAACCTTCTGCCCATGACTAGTTATTAAAACAAGGAAAAAGTATAAATTGTGCTAAAGTTGTCTGCGAAATAGCGCAATGAACTTCACCCGCATATCTTTCTAAACCGCTACGAAGCAAATATAATACATAAATATGGGTAATTCACAGAAGAACGGAATAGTCGCAAGGCAAGGGGAAGGCGCGGGTGCTGGTAAACTTCCGAACCCACCCGAACAGCTCGCTGCATTTAGACTACGCATTAGACCGGACATTTTGGGTGTCCGTGAGTGTACGTACCTGTACGGACATGTTTCGAACATCACGTGTATCTAAAGTACGTACCGTACGTGTATTGTTAATTCACGTGAAATATGGACGTAACTTTTTTCTATAAATCGCCGAAAGTATATTTACGTACCGTACGTGAATTACAAAGGTACGTATAGTCCTTGTTTTAATTCACGTGAAGTTCGATGTGCGTGCTTTATCACGTGAATAGAGAATTAGCACGCTTTTCAATATTAGCGTAGTAATAGAATACATAAAAAAACATGTAATTTGGTATATAACAATCTGGTATTTATATATTATTTATATAATTTATTTTAAAAATGAAATCATTAATTTCAAACGCAACTGAAACGAGCGGGCTTTTCATTCCCCACTACGTGACGTCACCTGTCCGTAAACACTATAAAATGGCCATTTATTAAAGTATAACCCATGTGCCCATGGACTTGGGTTATTTTGGTTGGCCTGTTTTCTGTTGCCTTTCGACATTTTACTACATTACAATTGGTATCGAAGTGAATAATATAATATTCTTTTGAATTAAATATGGATGCTACCAGACAACAAAGTTATAGATATTGTTATGTATCCCAATAGGACAATTAATACACCAAATAAGTATTTCTTTCCTGTGCCAAGACACGGCCCCAATTAAAGAAGAAAATGGTGCAAATTAATGAGAAAAGATCTTTTCTCAAGCTCCACAACTAGTCGGTACTGTTATACATATCACTTTGAAGTAACTAGCCACTTTTCGCAAGTGTAATTGAATATTATAGTTTTGTATTTTGTGATTATTCTGTGGAAGACATGGAAAATTATATTCAATGTCAACTTATAAAAGCTAATCCTAAGTAGAAAACAAATGTTGCACCACATAAATTTGACTGTAAAAAACCTGGAACCTTGCCACTTAGGGAAAGGAAGTACGCAGCTTAGAAGAGGCTGGAACTAATTGAAGAGGGTGAAGTTGAAGCACAAGCCATAAAAGTTACTCGACAGAATGCCAAACCCAGCACTTCGCTATGTACTGCTGCTACATTCTAAGAAGAAATAGAACTTACGATATCAGAGTCAGTTTCAATTACTGAAGAAAATACGCCTCAATGATTCCTTTGCTGTATTAGGAATCCACTTCGGTATGTCTGCGAGCAATGCAGAATTTTTAAGAAAGCATTAGGTACCTGTCATGGCATAGAATGAGGCAATTGATTTACTGGCTAAACCAAAATCAGGTTAGATATCAATTACCAATACCTTTCAGAGCCAGGTATAGTAAAATTATATCAATAGTAGACTGTTTAGAAATAGAAACAGAGAAACCTAGAAATGCGATTCATCAAAGCCTGACCTGGTCCCAATATAAAAATTGCAATTCATTGAAATATTTAGTTTCTTGTACGACTGATAAAAAAGACGGATGTATATTTAAACAAAATATTACCGTACAATATTTTTAAATAAATAGCATATTTATTTAGAAGATATTATATGTTTATCCACACAAATATTAAGCTATTTTTAAATATAACGTTGAGTGATGCAGATCGTATCACATCATGTAATTAAAATTAGGAATTTCTTAATCCAAAGATTCCGTTTTCTTAATTTAACTCTTTCATATAGTAAATTGAAACGACGATTGTTACATTTTTCAAACAAATCTTTTATTCCAATAAATGATTAGTGAATGTTTAACTTTAAACATACGAATTGTTTCTCTGGAAACTAAGATCGTTTTAGGTCAAGATTAAATTTATTTTTATTTCAAAATAAATAATTGTTTGCCCATATAGAAACATACCATATGTTTGTTATGAACAGTGTATTTTTAAATTAAGCATTGATTTCTATATGTGTACTGGGTTTAAAAAATCGATGGGGTACAATAAATAAGTTGCAGAACAAACAGAACTTATTTGTCAAATATTTTTTTGGTCCATCATTCCTATTATAAACTACATCCGCAAACACACGGTTTGTAACAGAAACTGTTGTAAAACATATCTGTACTCTTTGATGATAAAAGTAGACCCTTAAACATTTTTGGCTTCAGTTCTGAACATTTGAAGCATTTGTCATCTGTTATCCTGCCAATGAAACCTAGAAAATGGAGCATTATATACGCACAAATTCAACCATTAAAGCACTGAAGTTTTGGCGCTCTTACTAAAAAACCGATGAAAAATAACATGCAAAAGCATTATATTTATGATATTTATATAATTCTTTCTCTAATTAAACGAATGACGGCTTCAACTATTAATCGTGTTGCACCTATCTTATCATATATGCACAGTGGCACACAAGCAATTAGTTGTTTTTCATTCGATTTATAGAAAATCTACGCATGATGTTGAATTTGCTGCAAATATTTTGTTCTCAATATACAATAACAGGGTTATTTTAGCATATTCAGCGCGTGATCACCACAGATTGTTATCGTAATGGTATTTTTTTTTTAGATTAAGATATGATAAAGTTCATCTCACGACATATAAAAGGACCAACATCTTCATTAGGCAAGCATATAGTACCAGCTTTAAACACGGCTTATTGTCTGAATATCAGCGAAACCATGAGAGGTGAGATTGTTTATTTCTTTGTGCAATTATATTAAATACCTGAATTAACTTTGTATATTTTAAGCGCTTACACTAACGATCGGTGCGTTACTGTTGCTTCAAGCAGTATTTTATTCTGGTAAGATTTGTATGTTAACCTAGTTCGTATATCGAATTTGCTAAACGTTTCTTTTAACGCATTATCACCAGGTGCGCAAAATGGAGACGCAGTGGGTAACTGCAGCGCGTTTGGGCCTATTTATTTAGCGCACAGGAGTAACTGCACTCTTTACTTCATGTGTGTTCTTGGAGTGGCGTTAGTTCGATCTTGCCCTATAGGACAAGCCTTCAGTCCCATTGGGTTAATTTGCATTCCTATTGATCAATCTAGTTGCGTACTACCCACAGAACCGCCTACAGAACCACCCACAGAGCCACCTACACTACCTCCGATATCTACAGAACTGCCCACACTACCTCCGGGGAACGTAACAGAACTACCTACACTACCTCCGGTGAACATAACAGAACTACCTACACTACCCCCGGTACCCACAGAACTTCCTACACTACCTCCAATACCCACAGAACTACCTACACTACCTCCGATACCCACAGAACTTCCTACACTACCTCCAATACCCACAGAACTACCTACACTACCTCCGATACCCACAGAACTTCCTACACTACCTCCGATACCCACAGAACTACCTACACTACCTCCAGTGCCCACAGAACTACCTACATTGCCACCGGCACCCACAATTCTTCCTATATAAGTTATATAATAACATATGAATAATCATAACATCACGTACTTATATTATAATATATTAAACAATATGTACTCAATATTCTTGATATCAATAAACTAGTGAAGCATTCATATCAGTGCGCTGCGCAAGTGTATTTACGAACCCACACGAACAAAAATATTTCAAAATCACACTAATTGTGTCTACTTTAAAATAGGACCGTGCCAACCCGGTGCACAGCGGATCGAAGTTGGTTAAAAATCTGACATAGCGTAAAAAACCCAATCTTCCAGAATCATAATAAAATGTGTATAAGTGTGTGGTAAAATAAGCATTAGATATGGAAATCACAGTACAAACAAGTAGATTGACGGAATATCGAACAGAATATACACTAACTATGTGTAATTCAACCGGCAAAATATTAGCAAATCATATTTGTAACTAACTATACAATCACCATTTCTTGAAGATGGTGTTCTATGACTAAATTTTAACTTTTAGTTTTTTAAAAAAATGCCCAAATTTGCCCAAAAAGAGGAAAACTGTTTTGTCATCTAGGATCCTTCTAGTATAGTCTGTCCATATTTCTAACGATTTGCCTTTAGAGGGATTAAGAGTATTACCTGGGACTATCCACTACCTGGTGCCGCCAAATAATGCAAATGAGGTAATGGGCCGTATTAAGAGAAATTGGATTTGTTAATGATGTTTCCTGTACTATGTATCAAGAAAAAAATTTAATTATTTCCCAACAATGTATGTATGTTTATGTGTATATAAATAAATATATTATTTAGTCGAACATTAATCTCTTTATAATACACTTTTAGTATTATAATCTTAGTGAATACGTCCCTGTTAACCACCCGTGCTCGCAAGGGATTATAACGGTCGGTAAACATTTCTTTTGTGAAGATCGAGTGCTATTTAAAAAGGCAAATCGTTAGAAATATGGACAGACTATACTTGCTCCCGCGATTTCAGATGCTGCTTCGCGCAACTTTTTGAAAAAAGACGTTTTGTTTATCGCATTACCGTTTCTAACATTCTCATAAATGCATGTTAATTAATATTTCTACCAAAAAATTGTTAAGTTATGCCATTTCAGTGACTAACATTCCATGTATGTTTCATAATCTTTTAATTCTCGGATTAAAAAGGGTATAAACCAATTAGCATAATTATGAATATCGGTCATATACCTACATTATGTGATCGAATATGCTACTTCTTTAATATTCGCTGCACTTATTGTATCGTTGACATTGTGTTATAATATTAAGTTAGAATTGTGGAATGGGCTGTGTTAGCTTATAATAATCGATTAATAGAAGATAAACAAAATGGGGTATCTTTCTTTATATACTTTGTATGTTTGACTTCTTCGGTTCGCCTACACATTCTAAGAGTTATTCTCCATCTAGTTGGATTGTGGCTAATATTAATACAATTTATGTTTTACTACAGACGCACATAAACAGGGAGATTATCTATATTATTATCAAAATGTATCAATGTACCTACTGGTTAAAGGTAATAAAAATATCACAGAAAATTAACACATCTACTCGCATAGTAAAAAATGTGAGGGTACAATACAAAATATTCTAAGTGAATTGACATTTGTCTCAAAATGGTGATTCGACGGTAGTTCTGGGCTAAATCCATATAAACAAACATTTAAAAATACGTACTATGGAAAACGATACAAGCATGTTTATATCCAGCTTATAACAGCTTCAACAACCATCCTAGATGCAAATGTAATCAGAAGATTCGCGCTAATCTTACAAGTGATTACTACAGGGAAAGAAATTGATTGCGAGAAGGAATAGCTAAAAAATTTATAAATGTATATGGTTTGTACTATATGCCAGCCCCCATACAGAAAATTCTATTGCATGGCGCAGATATCATTCAAAATGTTTCTTCCTATAGGCAAACTTTCAGAAGAAGCTGCTGAAGCTCGAAATAAAGGCCTTAAAAGCTTCAGGGAAAAATTGCAGAAAATGCAGCCGTTCAGCTACTAACTAAGATATTTTGAAGTGACTACTTATCAAGTTCGATCCATATATTTCCCATTCAAGACGAAAATTAAACGAACATACAAGAAGTGAGTTATTACCAGAAGCTGTAGAATTATTAATTCTTCACCTGCAAAATTGAAAATTGTGTTAAGTGAAAAGTAGCTACTGCCACTGTTTATCAACGACGTGTTATCAAGAGAGGTAAGCGAATTGTTTTACTATACACAAAAACGTTACAACAATGTTTAGAAGAAATTTCTATTAAAAACAGAGATACATAATTTTACGTTATATATGCTCTTTATCTCTGCTTTAATAGTATCGACACATTTAATCTATTAAGATACCTAAAGCCCATGTTTCTTTCTTAAATGTATTTAGTGATCACAATATTTTCCTGTTGCATAATATTGTAGTCTACATTATAACACAGATAAGATTATAAGTTCCATCACGCAGAAACAGGTACGAAACTTATATCTATATCAACAAATACGCTATTTCTTCGATTATATGCAGTCTCAAATACTATATACTTTTAGCAATTTTAGCTTCATTTTCATAAACAAATAGTTACGGTACAACAATATTTTTTTTACTCCATGTAATATACAACCTTATCTATTCGACAAATTTTTTTTTCGTTGATCAACATTAATTTTTAAGCAAGTTATTACCATTTCAGTCAATGTCCGCTTTTTACCGCCTTTCGATCCACTGTGCGTGCGGTGGTGCAAGTGACGGTAGTGTTGGGCATCTTTCAATAATTTTTCATTAAAATAATTATTTATTATATTCTATCTGTTATTCTTTATCCCATGTTAAGTTATTGTTGAATAAAACTATGGGAAATCATTTGAATGAAGAATTATTCCAATAAAACGTTATTTGAAAAAATCTTTATGTGATGTTTCTGAAAATACGGTACTGTGTGTATGAAAAATACACTCCGCCAAAAAAGTATCGCATAAACTAAAAAAGGGCATTTATGAACCAAGATATTTTTATACGTTCACAAAAAGTTTGCCTCGTGTATGTGAACTATAAAAACAATAACAAAATAATGGAACTTAGCGTTTTTACTTTTTTTTTCCTAAAAGAACACATTTAGAAAAATGCATATGTGTAAGGTTTGTTCAGTTGTTTATTGAAAGTCTTCCTATACGGACAAATTTTAAAGTACGAAGTCAGAGTTCTGTACCAACGCTTTTAAAACTAAAATGAGCAATTTAACTTCAGAACAAGTGGCTGCTATAGTTGCTTTAATCGAAGATGGACGATCTCAAGCATACGTTGCTAATTTGATGAACATCAATCAGTCAAGTGTTTCTAGAGCCGTAGCCAGATATAGGGAAACAGGCATTTACAGTAGAAGACCTGTACCAGGTCGTCCAAGATGTTCTACTCGCCAAGATGACCGCTATTTACTACTACAAGCATTACGTCGAAGACATGTAACTGCGAGACAATTGCAGAACGACTTGGCTAGCGTCAGAAATACTCGTGTGAGTACTCAAACTATTCGGAATAGGTTACGACAGAGTGGATTAAGAGCTAGAGTAGCTGTAACAGCCCCTCGTCTCACTAGGAACCACCGAGTGGCTCGCTTAAGGTTTGCCAGAGAACATGTAAATTGGAACATTAATGACTGGGCCAATATACTCTTCACAGATGAGTCAAGATTTGGTCTTTACACCTCAGATAGGCGTATCTCAGTGTACAGACGAGACGGTGAGCGCTATTCGCAGTGTAATATCAGACCTAGACCTAATTTCGCTGGTGGCTCTATTATGGTTTGGGGAGGCATCTGTTTAACAGGTCGTACAGAGTTAGTACCAGTAGACAGAGGTACACTGACTGCCCACAGGTATATAACGGACATTTTAGAAGAACATGTAGTACCATATGCGCCAATTATAGGAAACGAATTCATGTTAATGCACGATAATGCACGACCGCATGTTGCAATAATCGTCCAGGAATACCTTAACGATGTTGGTATTCCAGTTTTAGATTGGCCTGCGGTAAGTCCGGACATGAACCCTATCGAGCACGTGTGGGACCTCCTTCACAGACGGATACGAACCCAAAATGTTGCCCCAGCGGACCTGCATGGACTAGCAAATGCTCTCCGTGACGAGTGGGAGAATTTGGATCAGGCTTATATACGGAGGTTAATCGAATCTCTGCCAAACCGTATGCGAGCGGTCATAAGAGCCAGAGGTGCCAATACTCAGTATTAAAAGCTACTGTTATGACATTTTTCTTTCCAAAATTATAATTTCTTGTTTTAATAAAAATCTCAAGTATGAGTTCTTGTTTTTATTTGGCCTGTATTTTATTTAAACAATCATAGAAATTATATCTTAGAGCGCATTAAAGTATATTTACAACTTTATGCTACAAACAAAGATTATGCGATACTTTTTTGGCGGAGTGTACATTCTGAGTTCAAAACAAAATATTGTTTTAACATAATTCTCTTAAAGAGAAAATAAAATAATTTTGTTGTAAGTAAATCTTTTATCACTAAGAAAATTTCAAGTTTCAAGTTCAAGAAAACTTTTGTTTCGATGAATTTTCTTCAATAGCAGAGAATATATTTCAAAAAACAGTAAAATTACAATTTTAAAGACGTACAAAAGAAATACGTACGAAAAAAAACAATAGCATCAGAATTAAAAATTTACAGAGCACAAAACAATAAAAAAACCAAAAATTCCTTGTATGTACCTACTAGTGTTAGTAAATATGGATACGATATTAAATATCTGTTATTTATATGAATCTGATGCTATTTACCCGTCAAGAGCCTTCAAATTAACGCACGTTATCAAACGATAATCAAGATTATTTACGCTAAAAATGTCCTTATAAAAACGTTTGAAAAAATACGAAAAAAAAATTATAGGTTAAATACTTCGCTCTTGAATAAATAAAAATTCAAACAGAGATATGAATAAGCAGCTCTCGAGAAACGCTTTAAATATAAAATTTACCTTTCTTGCTTTGAAACCACAGTTTGTCTGCGTAAATAATTGATAATCAAATTATTCCGTTAAGAGGACTCATAAGAAAGTCGTTTGTTTATATTATACACTTTAAGAATTGCTAATATCTGATTTATTATCTCAAAGCTTCCTTTTAATCCACGCGCTAAAGCTTACAAATAATCATAACTCATAACCTATAATTCGACTCACCTGTTCCGATTATCTTTATCCATTTTCTCTGTTGTAAATAGACAGGAATCACACACAGCGCACAGCGTCTTCTTGTTGGATTGTAATCAACATTCAAACACAGGAATCGAACTATATCTGACTATGTTAATTACAGTATTTAAGTATTTATGTGTAAACGGATGGGTTATGTAGCTATGTAGTTCTTCTGCGCAGGACATTTTTGAACATCCTATTGACTTCCTCGTATTTATGGTTGTCCTATATAATAGGTTATTACTATTAAATGATATATTATGGGACTGTATCCGGTTCATGAATAAATAAACGATATAGAAAAACCAATCCTAATTACACATATAAAAACAGATATAGGTACATACATTAATATATTATTACGCATCAAAAGTACTAAAGCACAAAAAAAAATTGTTTACTTCATACAAAATAAACTATTGCACATAAATAAGATAAGATTTTCCAAAAAAAGACCCATTTTAATTTTGATTGAAGTGTTTATTTATTCTTATGTGTATATTACAAACATATTCAAAGCACAAACTCTGCGATTACTCGTGGAAACACAATTTCGCACAATTCAATTTGACGAGTAAGAGCTCAAATATTAGCTTTGAGGGCTGGAATTTTTTGCGTGGTATTCTGGAGGGCAAATTTATGTTCGCGTTTCGAACATAAAGCCATAATGTCCAGGACATTTTTCGCGCGGCACTGAAAGTGTTTCGCGACTTTTGTGGCTAGTAATGCCCAGTGGCGGCTCGTGACGTTTTGTTCAAGGGAGGCTACTGTAGCCTAAGTAACCCTTCTCGGTCAATAAATTATGTTTTTATAGTTATTATTGTAGCATTGTAAGTGTAGAATAAAAATTGAAAAAAAATAGATTAAAATAAAATATAATTTATTGTCTAGCAAGAACCAAAAAAATAAGTATTACGTTATTGGTACCATTTTGAAGGCAATTTTACAAGGAATTTACTGATTGTATTGGAAAATATAGGTTCCATTTAAAAAAATCGAAAGAAAAGCGTTTGAATTTCGAAAAATGTTCTATGACATATTTAACACCCTGTATATATTTCTAAGTTATACCACCTTGAAACATGCTAACTGTTGGCCCCCAAATCCGTAAGAAAAGATTCACGCGCGACACTAAAACAGTTATTAAGATAAAAGTTAAAATCTCAAAAGTCGCAACTGCCAAAATTTTGACAAAATTTGCAATATAGCCTAAACTAACAGTCAGAAGCGCACATAACCATATATCACTGCAAAGGTGTTTTAGGTGGCTATCGAAATAATAACTAACAAATATAGCAATCCATTTAAAATAAAAAAGTTGAAAATCATTCATAAATTATTTATTAATTATATGATTACTGGTTTCGGCACATCATTCAGAATACGTATTCCATTCTGTACACTGAGAGAAATAGATAGTACTCTTTAACATAAATATAGTATACTTTAATATATTTTATAGCTCCTATAGGGACAATCATATTTTATATTACCGGTGACAATATCTGTATAGTAAAATCTGTGAATACTTTTTATTAACTCGTATGGTAAAGTGTACTATATTTGTATTATTAATTTGAGCATACATGTTAGTAAATGTGAAAAAAATGTCTAGTAGCGCTGACTATATTTGATAATAACTGTTAACAATGAAAACTATAATAAATATAGTTTAATAATTTTTAATTATAATTAATTAATATAATTTGATTAGCCGGTGACAGCCGTGCGAATTGCCGTCGTATCGGGCAGGATTGCGGGAATCAGACCGGCCCGTGGACTGTAGAGTACTACCGGTATTGAAGCGCCTCGTAATTCTCGTCTGTGGGCGATTGCCCACAGTACTTTTTACACGACGTTAACCATGTATAAGCATCATATAGATATTACGCAGCCACATTTACCGATCACAATTTACATTGAGTACGAATTTCAAAGATTATGAAACAAGCGTAGCGCCATCTTTACGACAAAAGCTGTAGTATCACATATTTATGTAGCTAAACCAATTATGAGTATTATGATATTCCTACTATATAGATATAAAACTATACAGCATTCATTTCATTCCATCTCATTATTAATGCCGTTTTCAATAATCAAAGTAAGGTGACTGCAAGCACCTAACCTAACCTAAATAAACACAACACAGTAAATTTGCTACACCTGTTATTATAACTGTCTTCACTACATTATATGCAATTTATTATATTCACTTGTTGTAAAATATTGTAAAACATTTCACTATATTTTGTAGAAGATTGTCACACAATATTTTTAAACAATTTTATTGCTTTTTTTGTAACCGTGATATAGGAAAATGCAACGCCGTTGTTCTAAAATTTTGCACAATAGTAGGAATTCTTACTACAATTTCCGTCAAACAGTGAAGTGTAAATATTACAACATGGATTTTTCTCTGTGCATACACAAACATGCACCGACACGAATACGCACACCTGTATCACACGTACATAACACGTGTGAGTGGCAATACAGCTTATTGGTCGATCGATTTCTTCGGTAAAGATCGACAATGAATAGAGCAAGGGGTGGGAAGAGCGTTACGAACATTTATGTTAGAAATTGAATATGCATCGAATACCTGGTAACATCCAGATTTTACCTCTTACTATAAGCATGGTAACATCTGGTTATTTTACTCTTAATACCCCACATATTGTCGTTTTGACAATAATTATGTTACTAATTAACATAAAGAGATTTACTATCTAATTTCTACAATCCATTTTTCTCAGTGTAGCGTCGTATTGTATTTTTAATTTAATTGAGCTTAAATCACATACTTAATAAATAATTAAATACTTTGAGACCTTTTTAACCTATCTATTAATTTTTTTTTGTTTTAATTCTTTTACCGGGATGGTAAATTTTTCTTCAACTTTATGCTACGAATCATTAACAATATTTCTATCTTTGGGATATTTATGCTTCGAATTCCATATCACGTCCTCCAATTCAATGGATTCCACAAATTCAAGAGCTTTTAAAAAATATTTTAGCTTTTTGGGTAGTTAAAATTATGGCAGGTTATCAGTTTTTTTAGAGCAATTTTTTGAATTCTTTTTCAAAACGACGTTTATTAATTTATTGAAGTTAATTCCTTTAAAGAAAGAACTTCTTTGAATTTTAACATTCTTTATTAAGAATCTATAGCACAATTTTTTTAACTGTCATTTAGAGAATTATGATACCTATACAAAAATGGAGCAAAAATGCTGTATTGCTATTTGATGGAAAACGTCATCAGATTTCAGTTTCAATTACTGTAAAAACAAAAAATAATTGACATCTTATATGATTTTCCTACAAAAACATTGATTAAGTTCTCATTTGAGTTGTTTAATTTAGTTTGTTTATCAAATCGCAAAAAGCAGTAAAACTAATAGATATAAATATTATGTAAACACATACGTATGTATAATAAACAAGATTGTATAAACAAAGTCAAATCAAAAACTAAAAACAAGCAAGCATATTCACGTGTTTGTTATTCAAATATATTCCATAATTCTACGTAATTTTGGTACTTACGTATTTTTAGTTTAATTATCACATAAAGATTGCTAGCCTTAACCTACCTCAATCTAGAAACGATTAAGTGGGAAGTAATTCTTAATAACCAACTGATAAGTTGACATCGTCAAATTAAAGATTGTTTTTTTGTGTGCACACAAGGTAGGCTATATGAAAAATGTTGCAACGCAAGATGATAATAAAAATTGTTGATTTTGCCATGAAACGAAAAATTAAATAGTAATGTCAGCACTCGTACCTTACGACGACGATTAGCCGAAAATATTTTTCACGGTAGAGCTGCAAGAAAAGTTCTCTTGTTGACCCGAAAAAATATTAAAGCAAGAATGGAAATTGTGAAAACTCACGTCGAATGGAAAACAGAAAAGTGGTGTAATATATTTTGGAGTGATGAAAGCAAATTTAATTTAGTGGAATATGATGGCAGGGTTTACGTTCGTCGTCCAATAAATAAAATATTCTGTTCGAAATATACAACACGGGCAGTAAAGCACGGTGGCGAAAACATAATGGTTTGGGCATGTTTTTCATGATATGGCTAGGTCCGATTCACTGGATTAAAGACGATTATTCATAGCACAATGCATGTATTAGTAACTACTGGTCGACTATAAATGGGCGTGCCACCTTGAATTGCCACGCCTACTTAGTGGCACGCGGATGGCATTTACAAACGATAGCGGACGTATTACAAGTTATACACGTATAAATGTATTGGGGCATATAGGCAAATCAAAGTCTTTTAGAGTTCTATGTTATAGCATAAGTGATTAATAACATTACATGTGGTAGAAAATACTATTCCTGCAAACTAAAAAGCACTGTTAGAGGTAGTGTGTTCCCGATATAAGTAAATATTTTTAGTTGTTTGAAGCATCAGATAATCACTGATAACATGTCAGTGAAGTAATTCATCACAGCCTCATAAACAACATAAAAAATCAAAAATAAATAATCAGAACTCCTAAACTTTAAAATAAAAACTAAAATAATATTGTTCAACAAGTATAAAATCTAAAAACGCAACTATAATAAAATAATGGAAAATAAAATATTTAATTCTTAAAACAGAATTGTATTCAACTTTGCAATAAACCTGCAATTAGCTAAAAGAGAATATTATTCTTAAACAATAATAAAATTTGAAGTAAATTCATTTATTAAGTGTTCAAATAAACCTCCCTCTTGATAAGAACAGTAACTCAACCGATCATAAAAATTCCGACGAACATTTGTTAACATATCTGCTGTGACAGTATTACTGATTTCAATAATTCTCGCGCGCAGTTCCTCTAGGTTTGATGGCCGTTGATCACCGTATCCGTATATTGTATTATGTAAAAAGGGCCATAAAAAGAAATCGATTGGAGATAGATCAGGGGACCGCGCTGTCCATTTAATAGGGCCCGAGTTACCGATCCATCTGTTTTCAAAAACCGCGTTTATAAAGTTTGTTACAATGCGTGTATTGTGTGCTGGGCAACCATCTTGCTGAAACCAAACTTCATTTATATTAAATCGCTCCCGTATTGCCGGAATAATATTATTTTCAAGTAACTGTAGGTATCTATTTCCGTTTAAATTACCGTCAATGAAAAAAGGCCCAATTATATGATTTCCAATGATACCTGCCCATACATTTAGCTTCTGTGGATACTGCGTTCGCGTTGGTATATTTAAATGTAGATTTTTACGCGACCAGTAACGACAAACTGCGCGGTTATGATGCCCGTGTAGGTAAAATGTTTTTTCATCTGTGAACAATACGTTGTTAAAAAAAAAATTGGTTATCGTGATATTTATTTATCATTCTTTCGCAAAATTCCATTCGGCGATAATAATCATCGGGAAGAAGTACTTGGAAATTTGTAAATTTGTATGAACGATATTTATTAGTACGTAAAATCTTATGAACCGTTGTTTTAGAGATACCTAATTCGCGAGCAATTTGTCGAGATGACATAGTGGGATTTACTTCAACTAAAGCACATACTCGAATTTCTATATAGCTTACATTCTTATCCGGAACAACTTTATTTTTATTATTTACTAAAGAAAATGTAGTTTCAAATCGATTAACGGCCCTACGAATGGTGCTTGCATTGGGAATTTGACTTTCGGGGAAATTAGCTGCAAATAAATCCCGAGTTACTTCCGCGGAATTACCACCGTAAAAGTGTTTAATCATGAAGAGTTTTTGCTGCGGCGTATAGTACTCCATTTTTAAAATAACCGTTATCTACCTACCAACAACGCGTTTTATTAAATAGTACGAGCGAGTAGTTCTCCCGACGAAATATAAAATGCATCTGACACGCACGTGTGCGACGGCTCATGCGCCTGTGCGGCGACAGCGTAGAAATGTGGATTTCTTGGCAAATACGAGTGCATCATAGCAATATGCTAATGTAATCCAGTCGAATATACCGTATACTTCTTTACCGTTCTAATGCACGGATACCTCTGTGTATCTCGCTTACACTACAGGATCGCTATAATGCGGACGCAGGCGACAATTGGTATATAAACGTTCTTGCGCCATTAAAACCGCCGCCCTCTGTTTATTACTAAACTGAACACTGAACGTTTTATAACGAGTTATACCACACCTGCATGTCTCAACATAATCTTTCGTTTAAACCTATTGCTTTTGTAGAATTAAAAAAATATCGCTGCTACCGAATTATCAGAAAATTTCCTACTTTATAAAGGAATTTTTATTCTTTTTGCAAGTCATGTCTCATAGAAGAGTTATCATTTAATGCACCGTAGTGGCACATCAAAACACTTCATATCAAATTTACATTACTCAGAAAGTGGGTATCATGCGCTAGATCTTTCACTTAAAAGTACTTACACGCGAAATAGTAGTAGGATGATGGGAAATTCTGATTGCTATCAGCGGTTTATCACAGGAAAATGTGTTTATTGGATAATTAAAATCTGAGATTGCATATCAATAAATGGAGTTGATATGTTTACTAAGAAAGTATTTTGTTTTCAATGTTACCAAGAGTAAATGCAAGATGAAATATGTAATTGTGTGTATAAATAAAATATGATGTAAATATACGTCATTCGACAGAAATTCTTTAAAAAATAAAAATATTGAAAACAAATTAGATTAGATATTCTGATAAAAATTCTCGAATAACAATTCTTATAATCACTTCACTACTGGAAACATTTCATATTATTCAGTTTGTGCAGTTTTCTCAGTAGCAGCATATAAAAGCACCATTTCCTTTAATGATTTCATATTATTGATTGAGCGTTGCCCTGACAAGAGGCAAGCCAATCATCGTCATGTTTCTTCCACGAGCTTAAAGACTATAAATTAAATCTAAAAAGATTGGAAACGTAGTTGATCTAATGTTGTCACTGAACTTGTAGCGTACAAAAGGAAGTACATGTATGAGAACGATGGTATTGTGGCTAGAAAGATGGCAAAGAGTATCGTAATGGACATGTGGCACAGCAGATAGATAGAGTAGCCAATGGAGCAAGAAATTAATACCAAACTTACGGATGTGGATGAATTGCAAAGTTAGGATAGTAAATTATTATATGACTCAAGTATTGACTGGACATGGTGTATTTAGAGCACTTGCGAAGTGGTTTAAGAAGGATGACACTGATCTTTGTGCGCATTGCGTTGCTGAAGACACGCCTTAGCATACGATTTTTGAGTGTAGGCGATGGTTTCGCAAGGGAACGCGTATTAACTTTGAAATAGACATAAACATAACATCTGAAAACATGGTTGGAGATATGGTATATGGTCTGAAAGCAGCTGGAAGATCATACACAGCTGGCTAAAGGAATTGATGACTACTAAGGAACTGGGGGAGTGGGTATCTTTTGTGTCTTCTGAAGATTCCTCCTCTTCAAACAAAAAAAAAATGTTGTTGTCACTTGGTTTGAACCAGACCATTAAGGATCCGACCAGAGTATATGTAACTAGTGCCACACTTATTGATAATATATTGATAATATCTAGTGTAACATACCAGAGCATACACAAAACCGCTTTGTCGGATAATTTTGCCCAAGAAAGTAATTTTTCAATCCTAGTTGACAAACCTAAAGAAAAACAATACAACTTCTTAGAAATGGTGACTAAGCGAACAGTTACAAAACATAAATTGGAACTCTCAATCCCAACAAAACTCAAACACTTGCTGTTACTTAGGGGGATTTCGCGATGGCGGACGACGAAGGTGCAAGTAAACAAAAGTTAAATAAATCATGTGATGTATATGAAAATAACCTTAGAGCTGGACAAAAGTGTGATTTGAAGTGTTTGGATGCATTGATAAAGAGTAATAAATCTATTGACAGAAAACAATGGAAGTGCAAAACGTGTAGTGTTGTAGCAGTCAGCGATTCAGATTCTGAAGAAAGTACCTTAATTGATCAAAAACAATATATAGGTACAGCAGCCTACAAATGAAAATTCTCTGTTGAAACGTTTAATTACAGAATTGGAAAATGTTAATAGCCTCAAGAAACAAAAAATAGCTGAATTAGAGTTCAAAATACGGCCACCTAAGAATTTCAACTCGGAAAATCCTCAAAAGAGGGCGGTATCGTACAGTACTATAGTTAAAAATAATCCAAAAGCATCTAAAGGTACTGATGTCGTTATTTTAAAACCTACCAACAAGAATCAAAAAGATTTGGTTAGGGAGTTCGGATTCCTTTTTGCGGAGCCATTAACATATCTTGTAAATTTATCTTTCTCGCAAGGCATCTTTCCTGAAAAATTGAAGCTGTCGGCTGTTATTCCCACACATAAGAAAGGCAGCAAGCTGGATATTGCTAATTATCGGCCGATATCTTTGACATCGATAATTAGCAAAATATTTCAATACTGCATGCTAAGTCGTATGAACTCCTTTTTAGAAAAATACCAAATATTGCATCAGTGTCAACAGGGTTTTCGTAAAAATAAATCTCCAAAAACGGCGCTTCTGTCTTTCTATAACTATATTTTAGAACAGATAGATAATAAAAGAAGCCCACTAGCTGTATATTGTGATCTCAGCAAAGCTTTTGATACTGTGCAACACGAGCTCTCGCAGCGTATCATACTTATGTAAAATCCAGACTGGCCTACGGAATTATCTTCTGGGATAACTCTACAAGCGCGGATAGAATGTCTATGCTGCAAAAAGTTTGCTTAAAAAGTACCTTCAACCTAAAAAAAAAAAAGAGAAATGTAACCAAGGTTTCAATCTTAATTCAACAGGTAGATGCATATTAGAATATTTCGTCAAGATCTTTATGAGTACGTCTAAGGATATAATGGAAAAAATTGTGGCTATACAATTCTCTCAGAGCGCGTTATCTTTGGCAGCGATATTTTTCACCACTATTTTTTCATTTATCGACTATCTTCTGAAATCATACTCGCTTAACAATAAACTCTATATTATTTCATTGTAACCAAGGTATAGATGTACTTGCAGTTCTCAAATTTTCAGAATGGAAGCAAGGTTACGAGAGTTTGAAGAAGATCATATCTTTTAAGAAGCAGTGCATTATCATCCTTATCTGATAAATCTACATCCACATAATGTATATCCGGTATTTATTGTAGTTTATTCCAAGTATTGTTATCGAAACGGTAATTTTGGGTCATTGAGATACTAGGTAATCAGTAATCATGATCAAGCCGCCTATAAAAGGGCTGATATCGTCATTGCTCTACCATAACAACTACAGTCGCAGCAGATAGTGTTTAGTGCTTGAAATACGATAACATGAACGGTAAAATTTTCCGCTTATTTTAATCATGGATTTTAACTCAAAATTAATCCTTTTTCAGGATTCATCCTCGCCATCAGCGTTCTGCTACTCCAAGCAGTAAATTATTCTGGTAAGTAGGAATAATCGTCGATTTTTCTCAACACTTTTAATCTCTTCGCTTTTCAATATCAGGTGCTGCTGCAGTTAAAAATCCAGTTGGGAAATGTCCAACAGATAGCGGGGAGCAGCTCATCATGTTACCGCATGAAAACGATTGCAACAAGTTCTTCGTATGCAACAGAGGCGAAGCTGTACCCTCACAGTGTGCTGCAGGTCTTCATTTCAATCCCCAGTTAATGGTTTGCGACTATCCTGACCGAGCTGGCTGTGGAGAAGGTGGCGGTGAAGGAGAACCTGCGGAATCTAATGAAGAAGAAGACGGAGATGAAGGAGAGCCTACAGAATCCAATGAAATACCAGCAGAAGAATCAGAAGAAGATGATCACCTTGGCCAAGAAGTTGGAGAATGTCCAGAAGTCGATGGGGAATTCGTCACTCTTTTACCCCACAAATCTGACTGTACTAGATTCTTCCAGTGCAACCAAGGCACCCCAGTAGTCAAGAGCTGTTACCCTGGTCTCCATTTCAACCCCACATTGTTGGTTTGCGACTATCCTGCCCAAGCTGGCTGTGGAGAAGGTGGAGATGAAGGAGAACCCGCAGAATCTAATGAAGAAGAAGATGGAGATGAAGGAGAACCTACAGAATCCAATGAAATACCAGCAGAAGAATCAGAAGAAGAGGATCACCTTGGCCAAGAAGTTGGAGAATGTCCAGAAGTCGAT
Organism: Cetonia aurata; assembly: GCA_949128085.1. NCBI lineage: Eukaryota > Metazoa > Arthropoda > Insecta > Coleoptera > Scarabaeidae > Cetonia > Cetonia aurata. The sequence goes on along the minus strand of OX421883.1, from coordinate 3,930,539 downwards.
GGGGAATTCGTCACTCTTTTACCCCACAAATCTGACTGTACTAGATTCTTCCAGTGCAACCAAGGCACCCCAGTAGTCAAGAGCTGTTACCCTGGTCTCCATTTCAACCCCACATTGTTGGTGTGCGACTATCCCGATCAAGCTGGCTGTGGAGATGATGGCGGACCTACTGAAGAACCAACAGAAGAATGTGAGGAAAGCGATGAAGACTATGACCAAGGCCAACACGTCGGAGAATGTCCAGAAGTCGATGGGGAATACGTCACTCTTTTACCGCACAATTATGACTGCACCAAATTCTTCATTTGTAATGAAGGCACTCCTATAGTCACGAAATGCAATAGCAATCTCCACTTTAATCGAGACTTGAAGGTTTGTGACTACCCCGAAAATGCAGGCTGTTTATTGTTATAAGTTAAACATGTGTGAATATACTACTTAAATATGATTGTTAGTAATAAAATGCAAGTTCAATTTAATATATACCTTTATATAAAAAAAATAGATTTATTACTTTTTATGGCTTCGTCAAGATGTAGTTTATGCATACACTCAATGGATACGCTATTGTAATAAGTGTAGTGTTGGGAACTGTCCGTAGTATCCATCGCTAAATACTAAAATTGAAAGTTATAAACGCTGTGGAGAGAAATGGAAACGTCTTCTATGGGTTTTGTAAAAAAAATATATGAAATAAAACTTGGTGCTTTTCTAGAAATATATCATTTTATGTATACAGTGTGGCAACCGTTCATAGCACGATGCATGTATTAGTAACTACTGGTCGACTGTAAATGGGCGTGCCACCTTGAATTGCCACGCCTACTTAGCGGCACGCGGATGGCATTTACAAACGATAGCGGACGTATTATAAGTTACACGTATAAATGTATTGGGGCATATAGGCAAATCAAAGTCTTTTAGAGTTCTATGTTATAGCATAAGTGATTAATAACATTACATGTGATAGAAAATACTATTCCTGAAAAATAAAAAGCACTGTTAGAGGTAGTGTGTTCCCGATATAAGTAAATATTTTTAGTTGTTTGAAGCATCAGATAATCACTGATAACATGTCAGTGAAGTAATTCAAAGCCTCATAAACAACATAAAAAATCAAAAATAAATAATCAGAACTCCTAAACTTTAAAATAAAAACTAAAATAATATTGTTCAACAAGTATAAAATCTAAAAACGCAACTATAATAAAATAATGGAAAATAAAATATTTCATTCTTAAAACAGAATTGCATTCAACTTTGCAATAAACCTGCAATTAGCTAAAAGAGAATATTATTCTTAAACAATGATAAAATTTGAAGTAAATTAATTTACTAAGTGTTCAAATAAACCTCCCTCTTGATAAGAACAGTAAACCAACCGATCATAAAAATTCCGACGAACATTTGTTAATATATATCCGCTGTGACAGTATTACTGATTTCAATAATTCTCGCGCGCAGTTCCTCTAGGTTTGATGGCCGTTGATCACCGTATCCGTATATTGTATTATGTAAAAAGGGCCATAAAAAGAAATCGATTGGAGCTAGATCAGGGGACCGCGCTGGCCATTTAATAGGGCCCCAGTTACCGATCCATCTGTTTTCAAAAACCACGTTTATAAAGTTTGTTACAATGCGTGTATTGTGTGCTGGGCAACCATCTTGCTGAAACCAAACTTCGTTTATATTAAATCGCTCCCGTATTGCCGGAATAATATTATTTTCAAGTAACTGTAGGTATCTATTTCCGTTTAAATTACCGTCAATGAAAAAAGGCCCAATTATATGATTTCCAATGATACCTACCTGCCCATACATTTAGCTTCTGTGGATACTGCGTTCGCGTTGGTATATTTAAATGTAGATTTTTACGCGACCAGTAACGACAAACTGCGCGGTTATGATGCCCGTGTAGGTAAAATGTTTTTTCATCTGTGAACAATACGTTGTTAAAAAAAATTGGTTATCGTGATATTTATTTATCATTCTTTCGCAAAATTCCATTCGGCGATAGTAATCATCGGGAAGAAGTACTTGTGAACTTGTAAATTTGTATGAACGATATTTAGTAGTACGTAAAATCTTATGAACCGTTGTTTTAGAGATACCTAATTCGCGAGCAATTTGTCGAGATGATATAGAGACGCGGAATTACCACCGTAAAAGTGTTTAATCATGAAGAGTTTTTGCTCCGGCGTATAGTACTCCATTTTTAAAATAACCGTTATCTACCTACCAACAACGCGTTTTATTAAATAGTACGAGCGAGTAGTTCTCCCGACGAAATATAAAATGCATCTGACAAGCACGTGTGCGACGGCTCATTCGCCTGTGCGGCGACAGCGTAGAAATGTGGATTTCTTGGCAAATACGAGTGCATCATAGCAATATGCTAATGTAATCCAGTCGAATATTCCGTATACTTCTTTACCGTTCTAATGCACGGATACCTCTGTGTATCTCGCTTACACTACAGGATCGCTATAATGCGGACGCAGGCGGACAATTGGTATATAAGTTACTTTGATATTCTTAACGCTGTAAATATAAAAAAGGTGCGTTAAGTATAATCTTCCTTTATTTTTAAAAGTAGCAAAAAGTACCCGACAAATGATGTATGTATAAGGTTAGGCAAATTCCAAAATTCTCGAATTAGGTATAAATGTGCATGTTAGTAATTTCGTCATTTCTATATTTCTATTAATACTGAAACTGATTGTACAGTTGTTACCGAAAAAAGGTTAACAACCTACGCGAAAATATGTGTGGCGAGCATATGTAGGACGGACTATAACTTTTATTACGGCTGCGGCTTATCGGCGTAAACAAACGTTATGTATGATTCATTGTGTATTTACCCGACACAGGATTTCTCGTTTGTATAATTTATTTTTTGTTATCAAAACACAGTCATGCACACGTTGAAATAATATTTTGATATATTCCTAGGTAAAACAGATTTCCTGTTTCTGGATGTTCTTATTGGTCTATTAGAATATCTTATTTCGTATATAAAACGTGTCCCGTACCATTTTATTCAAACTTTTGGAGGGTAATGTAGACTAAATTAATGATTAAAAACAGCAAAAGTAGGTAGGTCAATTTTGTTGCGTTATCAATATACAGGGTGTTTACCATTCGTACGCTATCATTTTCTGGAGATCCCTTGCAATTAGATTAATGGTAGAAAAATTTTTACAACAAAACCCCACCTGGAGAATTATTTAACATTATTTTCAACTTCCGGAAACGTTTCGTTATACCGGCCGTGGATAACTACTTTCTTATTTTAAATGGAATGGCGTTGTCCTTCTTACTGTACCTAAGGGATTTTACACATCCTTTAAAGGCAATTTGCCCTTACCTTCTCTATCTTTAAACTCAATTCATTCATAAATTGATCCTCAAATTGGATAAGTTTGACCATATATACATATTTTTTAAATGCTCTTGATAGCCATGAAATAAGGTTCCTAAATGCCGCATCGTTTTACCCAAATTTTAGGAGCGTAAACTAGACTTACTTTATAATAAAAAAAAAAACAAACGTGGTTAGTCAATTGTGTTTGGTTACAGAAATATGTTTAATCTAAGATAAATGATTAAATAAACAAATTAAACAAGTAAATAAATTAAACAAATAAGTAGTAAATTGAATCACAATGATGGTAGTCGGTAAAATTGATCTACCACTTTTGTTATTTTTTGTCATTAAATTTAGTCTACTTTACCCTCTTAAAGTTTGAATAAAACGATACGGGACACCACCCATATCTCGAAAACGGTTGAGAATTGGACCTATGCTGACTAGAAGTGTTTTGCTATTTTTGATACAAGGAACAACCCTATGAAGTTATGCAACTCAACGAGGAGACACCCTGTATAACAAGTTGATACATCCTGTAAACACAGTAAATTGAAAGACGTATACATATATAAAATACTATTTCACAGAATCCATCAGTAATTATATTTTTGCCACTTAACATTTAACCGACTGGTCGAGTAGTATCTATCGGTCTCGTTAGCTGATGGTAACCACTGATAAGATCATTTTAACATATATGTATACCGATACAATTCAGAACACTTGATAAATTTTCGTTTTGCGGCGAAAAACAAAAGACCCGCTAGTTAAGTGTTATTAGTTATTATTGCTACATAAATTTCAAAGCATTTTCCTAACCAACGCCGACTAGCGATACAGGCCTATGACATGGAGTGGGAGTAGGCATCCTGTCGGAGTCCTCCACGCTATTCAGAAGTCATATTCGCTATTGCCACAAGTATTGGATTGCCGCCGCACTAGAATCGTGCTTTTGCGGAAAGAAAAACCTGTAACTTTTTGTAGAATTGGAATTTTTAAATGATTTTTTCAGTGCAATGAGATTAAATATAAAGGATTTGGATTACATAAAAGAGAAAAAGATTAAATATAAAATACGGCGCACACTGGTCTTGAACTCTCCGAATGCGGAAAAAACTACTTGCGATTAAAACCTACAACAAATGTCGATATTTTGTGCTTTCATACGTTTATAGGATCTATATAGACATTCATATTACCAAATTTTTGATTAAGAAACAGTCCAGATAATTGTTGGTCAGTAATTAAATGTAAGAGGACACTTTATTAAGAACAATAATAAGATTATTCGCAAAAATGAATTCTAAACATTTATCTACATACGGTCACATTCTACTAAAACGTTCACTAGTTCCTCGTAAGAAACATTAAAAACACTCATTGTGAATTTATTAAAAATAGAGCGTATTTCCCGATTGAAAAGTACAGGAAAACTAAAGTATTTTAAATTATTATACTAATGCAAAAACATTTTTTTTTAAAAGTTTAAGGCTCAATGGATTAAAAACATAGTCTGTAATTCTAAATTTCTAAGTATTTCTTCCCTCCATTAGGCGCGTCTGCTTGCGATATATAAGAAATGCACAGGCATAGATCCGCTGGGCCTATGCGCGACTAATGAAGGGTTTTAAGTATATTTTTTTAAGAAAACGTGGCGTATATAGGCCCGTATTTGTTAAATTTCTTGTTCATGAAAATCCGAACTCACAACAAACTGTATGTACCTACGTGAAGAGATGCTATTCATAACAAACTGAATTTGTGCGTCACTGAGATTTATCTTACCAAAAAATGTAAACATAACAAGGCATTCCGCAGGTTTCCGCACCTGAAAATGACTTTAATCTTTAGTTAGAAGCCTAGAGGATATTTCAAAACCATTCCCGACACGGCGCTTGATGGCGCTCAAAACTTGTGCCCTATTTAAACTTTAAAAGCTAATTTTGTATCTTCTTCTAAGATTTTCATTTGTTAACTATAATGAAGGGGGAAGCGATTCTATTCAACGCGCATACTAATGAATATAAACATAAATAAATTTATATTAAATTTTGTGCAGTAAATAGAGAGATAAGGCCATTATAAATGTTATGGCAGAAATAATAGACGGATCAATTATCAACATTATTTCTCTGATTCCTGTATTGTTCCAAGTATTGTTATCGAAACAGTAATTTCGGGCCATTGAGATATTAGCTAATCAGTAGTCATGATCAAACCACTTATAAAAGGGTTCATATCTTCATTGATCCACCCGTAGCAGAAGAGAGTGTTTAGTGCTTAAAATACGTGAACATGAACGGTAACATTTTTCGTTTATTTTTACCATAGGTTTAACCTCAAAATTAATCCTTTTTTTAGGATTCATCCTCCTCATTACCGTTCTGCTACTCCAAGCAGTAAATTATTCTGGCAAGTGGAAATATTGGCCGATTTTTGTCAATACCTTTAAACCTTCAGAATCCAGTGAAATACAAGCAGAAGAATCAGAAGCAGAAAATCACCTTGGGCAAGAAGTTGGGGAATGTCCAGAAGTCGATGGGATGTATTTAACTATTTTAGCGCACAAGTCTGACTGCACCAGATTCTTCGTCTGCAATGGGAGCACACCTGCAGTTTTCAAATGTCCCTTTCCTCTCCATTTCAACCCCACATCGTTGATGTGCGATTATCCTGACAAAGCTGGCTGTGGCGAAGATGGGTATGAAGGAGAACCTGGAGAATCTAATGAAATACCAATAGAAGTGTCAAAAGAAGAGAATCACATTGGTCAAGAAGTTGGAGAATGTCCAGAAGTCGATGGGGTGTATGTAACTATTTTAGCACACAAGTCTGACTGCACCAGATTCTTCATGTGCGACAGGGGCACACCTGTAGTTCGCAAATGTTCCTCTGGTCTCCATTTCAACCCCTCATTGTTGGTTTGCGACTATCCTGACAAAGCTGGCTGTGGCGAAGATGGACATGAAGGAGAAGCTGCAGAATCTAGTGAAATACCAATAGAAGCGTCAAAAGAAGAGAATCACCTTGGCCAAGAAGTTGGGGAATGCCCAGAAGTCGATGGGGTGTATGTAACTATTTTAGCACACAAGTCTGACTGCACCAGATTCTTCATCTGCGACAGGGGCACACCTATAGTCCGCAAATGTTCCTTTGGTCTCTATTTCAACCCCACATTGTTGGTTTGCGACTATCCTGACAAAGCTGGGTGTGGAAAAGATGGGCATGAAGGAGAACCTGCAGAATCGAGTGAAATTCCAAGAGAAGAATCAGAAGAAGATCACCTTGGGCAAGAAGTTGGGGAATGTCCAGAGGACGATGGGGTGCATGTTACTATTTTAGCGCACAGGTCTGACTGCACCAGATTCTTCGTCTGCAATGGGAGCACACCTGTAGTTTACAAATGTCCCTTAGGTCTCCTTTTCAACCCCACATTGTTGGCTTGCGACTATCCTGACAAAGCTGGCTGTGGCGAAGATGGACATGAAGGAGAACCTACAGAATCTAGTGAAATACCAACAGAAGAGTCAGAAGAAGAGGATCACCTTGGCCAAGAAGTTGGAGAATGTCCAGAAGTCGATGGGGTGTATGCAACTACTTTAGCACACAAGTCTGACTGCACCAGATTCTTCGTCTGCAACAGGGGCACACCTCTAGTTTTCAAATGTGCCTTTGGTCTCCATTTCAACCCCACATCGTTGATTTGCGACTATCCTGAAAAAGCTGGCTGTGCCGAAGATGGACATGACGGAGAACCTGCTGAATCTAGTGAAATACCAACAGAAGAATCAGAAGAACAAAATCACCTTGGGCAAGAAGTTGGGGAATGTCCAGAAGTCGATGGGGAATACATCACTATTTTATCGCACAAGTCTGACTGCACCAGATTCTTCGTCTGCATCGAAGGCACTCCTGTAGTCAAGACCTGTTACCCTGGTCTCCATTTCAACCCCACATTGTTGGTTTGCGACTATCCTGACAAAGCTGGCTGTGGAAAAGATGGGCATGAAGGAGAACCCGCAGAATCGAGTGAAATTTCAAGAGAAGAATCAGAAGAAGATCACCTTGGGCAAGAAGTTGGGGACTGTCCAGAGGACGATGTTACTAAAATTTGATACCTCTCTAGTAGAAACATATCAACTTATGCTCAAAGTTACTTTGATATACTTAATCTCATAGTTACGCTATAAATAAAGAAAAGGGCAATTAACACATAATATCTATTCTAAAGTTTGTTATTTCGTGTTTATTTCTTGTTCTGTTTATCGGCTTTTCGTGCGTATTTTATTTTATATAATTTTTTTTTGTAAAATCCTTAAGTTTTTTCGTTTCTCTTATATTTAAGGTGACACAAACTGGGTGTCCCAAATGTTGCAGGACACATCGAATCGAAAAACAAAAGAGCACGCCCTTAATCATTTTCAAAAGTCTATCCAAGGCCATTAAACACGATCCTTCATTCCCACCCTCAGGCAGTGGGACGGGCGGTAACTTTGAAATCTTAAATACACACAGAAAAATGCATTCCGAGTTGAAAACAAAATATTGTTTTAACACAATATTATTATAGAGAAAATGAAATAATTTTGTTGTAAGTAAATCTTTTACCACTAAAAAAATTTCAAGTTTTAATTTAAGAAAACTTTCACAAAATACCAATGCAAACATACCACAGTATCTATGTAAATTTTTATTGGAAAGTTACAAGGTAAGAATCACTAGAAATAATACATATTTTATAGTAAATTTAGAGAAAACTTTATTTAAAAATACATTGGAGAATTAACTAACTTATAGTTGTAATATTACTTAACAAATATGGAAAGATACATAATATATCATTTTCTGTAAATTTACAGATTTACAGACAGGGTTGTAATATGACATAACGTAACGTTGGAAAAGAATTGCCAACGATAAGTTATGTAATCTTACAATGTGTTTTCTCTCAGTGCGCCTTTACCATGTCTTCGGGTGTGCCACAAGGTTCGAACTTGGGACCGTTACTTTTCAACATATACATCAACGATCTGTTAGAGAAATTGAATTGTGAATTTCTGGCTTAGGCTGATGACTTCAAAGTTTACAGTGAAATTAATAGCCGCACAGATTGTATTAAATTACAAACTAATATTACTTTAATTGATGAGTGGTGTCCCTTGAATGGAATATCTCTTAATGTTACTAAATGTACGGTTGTGTCTGTGTCTTACACTCGGTCTGCAAAATCTTTGGTCTTTCCTTATATTGTTAAGAGTGACTCTATTCCAAGGAGGGAGAAGATGGGTGACTTGGAGTGTTGTTTCACTCACGTTTGAACTTCTCGGAACCCATACATATGACCTGCCTATCAGCTTCCAGAGCCCTGCGATTTGTGCTAAGATCTTGCCGGAATTTTAATAATTTAGCTGCAATTAAAACATTATATTTTGCTCTTGTTCAGTCAAAATTAGAATACGCATCCATAATCTGGTATCCGCATTACACGTACCAGCTGATTGCTGTTGAGAGGATACAAAAGCGTTTTCTGAAGTACCTACTGAACATTTCGAGCCTCCAGTCATTATCCTGCTAGTGGTTTTCATTATGCAAGGCTAACGCTTTTAATGCTAGTAAACAATATTCCTATAAGTGGAGACTAAAAGTAGTTGAATCCAAGACTGCTGACCTCTTACGTCAGACAATTTTTTTCTTGGCTTAAGAAGTTTTTGTCTTGCAGATATTCAAAACGTAAATTTATTTGGTCCAAGACAAATTTATTTAAGGTAAGCATGCATTTTTCTGTGTGTACTACGTCTATGTTGTTGTTCCTGGGTTACATTAAATGTAGTTACATTAGATATCAGATTTTTGAAAAATCACGTGTGTTTGATATCCTTGGATATATTTTAGAAAATGATCATAGGTGTATTTTTTTGTTTTTTGATTCGATGTGTAGTTCTCGAGATATTTGACCATCCCGGAACTTTATATATATGTACCTATAGATTATATTTACTATATGCACATACACTATCTAGTTATTTTCGAAACGAACAGCGATAAGAGTTGATGTAATTCCTAAGATTTATATGACGTGAAAGTCAAGGAAAATATCCTTATACGTCTGCTTTAGATCCGGAATCACGAATTGCTCTGTCTGGGTCACGCGATAACACTATTCAATGAAAACTACGCATTGTTTTGTCTATTAATTTATTAGTGATATTAACTTCCAAGACGTATAATGCATCAAAATCAGTTTATCACCATGCATCACGTTGCATCATATATTGCGTTTAATTAGCTTTGTTCCAACAGTTTCACTTCAGATCTCACCAAGATAGGGTAAGGACGACAATGGTTGGCAGGTAGATAGTCATTGGCACGATCAAATTTTTATCTATAATGTGTTACAACTGATATTGTCTGCGTTAAGATTTTATTCAAACCAAGGTTGACTCTTTTAGTAATATAATTCATTACACTTCTCTGTAGAGTTGGTATCCGATATTTACGGATGCCCACGGGTGCCTGACGAGCTGTCGATGACAGTGTCATACTATCAAAAACAATTGTTTTCACGGTAGATTAGTGTCCGAGAAATTGTTATTTTTATACTTGAGAAAGAGTAAAAATAGGTATGTAGGTGTTCACCATGGATGTATATTATTAGTGTATGTACCTACGTAAGAAAAACTGCCTTATATATAAGTTATAGTTTAAAAATCTTGATGCCAACCACAATATACTACTATAAAATGCAAATTTCATTGATTGGCATATGGATGCCAATAAGGGCCGGTTTTACAACCATGGTTTAGGGTGGACTCAATGCTGAACCTCACTTGAGCTTAAAACACGGGTTTTACAATGCCTGTTCAGTGTGTGAACCAAGCTCAAAATGAAGTTCAACTAAACGCTTGTTCTACGGAGGCTTAAAGCTGGTTCAACAAAATAAATTACAACCAACTCCGTTTGTTTACTTTCAAATTATTGTTACTATGTATTGTCATTACTGTCAAACGTTCATTGTCATAAAATGGATTAATTAGTAGGTGTTCTAACAGATGATAAAGAATTCCTAGAATTATTGAACGTAGCGGAACATCCTCGGGCATCGGTATACCGACTCCGAGAAAATCATTTTACAAAGTGGAGTGATAGGGAATTTTTGGAAAGGTTTCATTTGACAAGGAGAGATTCTTCCTTAGCTGTGAAATTAACCGCACGTTTTTGTTCTTTGGCCATGTTTTCAACTACAGAACCTACAACTGCGAAGAATTAGGAAAGACACAGCTACACCTCCTTTACCTGTCATGAAACGTATATACTATAGAACAAAATAACAAGTAAAGTAATTAAACCATACCTACCAACATGTGTTTAAATTCACTTTCACAGCGATCACTTTCACTGCGCAAATTCATCAACTGATGCAACTGATAACCAGCTGTCAAAAGAGCAGTCACGTTGCTGTCAAATAATGAATGTTACCATTGGCAACCTTCACGAACCTATACTCTCCTGAACCATAGAGAAACCGTGCTTGTAAAACCCGTCGGTATTTTATAGAAGCGGTTCTGCTGAGCTTTGGTTTACCTGAGTCTCGACTGAACTTTGAATTGTAAAACGGGCCCTAAGTGTTTCATGATTTCTTCTCAGTAATTCAATGGTTGGCAAGACGATTAAAATTGAATAATTTTACGTTTCCTGTCTATAGCCTGGGGGGTAGATCTAAACTCGGCCGATTATAACATTTTAATCCGTATTTTCAACAAAGACGGTCTAAGTACACATGTAAACTTGAACGTTCGGAAAAAATGGAAACTCGGCCGTATTGTAGCGACACCCGTCGGTAGCTTTTGAAATCACGCGTTTGATCATGCGCACCGCGCATGTAACCTAACCATATCATATTAAAATGTAGACATTAATTTATTAATTTATTTGTAGGTTGTACCCTTTGTTGGCCCGTCGAGCCCGTTCGGCCCGTCGAGCGTAAAATACATACCTATATAGGTACAATTCGAATAAAATGATATTTGATAATTGGATTTCTAAGTCAATAAACGTTGAGTTTTTATTTTGGTAGGTACGCTTTGGTAGACAGTTGCTACCTTTATCAAGCTGTTGATATAGCTGCCATTCATTTCTTAATTACAAATAGTAATTCAGACATTTTTCTGTCTTTGTCAGATAGTTTTAATTTTTATTTTTTTTTTCAATTGCTTTTCTTTAACTTAGGTACATCTATAATACTGGTATGCACTGTTTTTTATTTTATTATTTAATAAATGGATAGACTTAAAATTTTATGAACACCCATTTTAAAATCCGACACACAACCATTTTATACTTAGAAAATTGCATTTTTTGTACGTATATTAGTTGCATTTGTACATCGAGAAAATAAAATCCATTTATAAAGACGTTTCTCTATTTCATGGGTTTATCTATGAATATTCTTTTTTGAAATTTGTACTTCTTACAAAATCTATATTTTGGCAAAGATAGTGAATATGAATACCTATTATATGTAAAAGTCATATGCTTATTGGTAATGACAACTATTATATAAATTGTCTATCCTATTCTACTATTAAGCCACCACTAGCTGCTAAAGTCTATTATAGATATTTGCAGTTACCCATAAAAAATGTAATTCTTTAAATTAAAACAGTTTTCCTAAAGAAAGATAAACTTTTGGAAGGACAATCGGTGATTCACACGGGCTGATGGGCTGGCGGGCTGAAGGACGGGCTTGGGCGGGCTGGGGTGGCAAACGCGACAGGCCGGGCCGGGCCTGTTTGAGGAGACAGGCCGGGCCGAGATAATTCTCAAAATGCGCACCTCGGACGTGTAATGCACGTTGAGCAATAAAGCAATTACAAAAAGAGAAGTCGTTCAAGGCGTGAAATTTATTTCCAAGCAATGTTAATAATACGTAACACTATATACTGGACCAGTTTACATGTCGAAACTGCAATATAACATTTTCGGCCGGCCGGAGTTTACATGGACACAGGGAATTAATGCTAATTTTCATAATCGCCGTTTACCCCGGCAATTATAACCTCTCTTTAAAGTAGTTATGCCAACTACTATATTCCCACATGCCAACAACTGTGGCTTCCCTGCCAATCACTATGAAATATAAAATCTTCATTTCTCTTTATAGGATAGCTCATGGTTAAACAAGGGTAGAGTCTAAACAATTGACGTAGTTCGAAACTACTATTGTTCCTGTTACGGCTGGTTTAGTTATTATAGATCTTCCTACACGGAATACATTGTGACCTCTATATAAAAACCGACACAACCTAATTGTGCCAACGACTATCACCTTTACCCTATGTTTCTATACGAACTGCAACATTGTACTTACCTAATCTATAAGATCACCTGCTTAGACATATTATACGTTTTGGAATATACGAATAGCGGAAAAAATTTACGCGAATTTTGAATCTCGTAGTTTCGCTATTAATATGTGTAATCGTAAAAAAATATGTTTATTGTCAAGCGAATGTATTACAAAAAAGAAACAACACCAAAATAATAAGACGCTTTGTCCAGATAAACACGGATGTTACAGTATTCAACACGAAACTTGGTTATCTAAATCCAACGCAAACAAAACAAGTGGTTACGTATTTGGTACATTTATATCGTTATATACATTGGGCAATCGTTTGCATCTATTCAGAAAGCACTGCTTAGACCTATGTAGATAACCTTATCATCATTATTGCCTTGTCAAAAAGACATACATACATCCTATTGTTATTGTAACACAACACATAAAAACGGGATTTTGTGTCAAATTTCTTTTTTTATTTTCTTTTTAATTGATTAAAATATCATTACACAATAACTGTAGAATACATTAATACGAAGCCTTAAAATAAGTGATTATGATTTGTGTTATTTACAACTAGGTATTTTTTTAACTCGACACATCGACATTTTTATCCTCACATTATTCTCTTCAGCATGTTATATGATTGTTTGTTAGCATCAGTAAACAACTTGTGCATTTTGGCATTATAGGTTATCTCTAATTTTGGCTTAGTAAGTTTATTGACAAGTCAAAAATTCTTACGGTGAATCATAAACTTTCTAGCACTATTACCTTATTAAACAGTCCGAAATAAGTACCTACTGTTATTTGTCAACATCTAAAAATTAAAATGCCTAATAAATAAAATTCAAATTTTCCGCAATCAATTTTTAGTAAAATCTGATACTAACCTAAATTCTAGGAAGGAAGATAACAAGGCACTGCCTCATTCCTCAGCATAGAACACGTTCTAACTAGAACCACAATCAGTTTATGACAAATAAGAGAATCACTAAAAAAAAAAGTAAACCAAACAGAGATAAACACCTAAGTATATTTGATTGCCTACTGTTAATACATGCAATTTTGTACGTTTTTCAGAATAAGTCGCAATTTTCAAATTTGTAAAACATGGCAAAACATTCGACATTTATGTCGTTGAGTGAAAGTAAAGCTAATAGTATTTTAAAACGCAAGTGTCACAATGACGTTTATGTAATGCGAGTACGAGCATTACAAGTCATTGTGGCACACGCTTTTTACAGTATTTTTTCTAATTTGCACATTAATCGTCTATATTACGTTCTGGCAAGAGTCCCCTGCTAGTGCGTTAATATCTCATTACAGCACAGTGTGCTGTAATATTCATATCAGCACTGCGTCGTCTTTTATTTTAGCTTTATAGCAATATCCAATTAGAAAAATACATTAATTTAGCACCAGATCAGTGATTATATAAAAGTAGATAAACCATGTCCATAAAACCCAATGGCAACCCTCAAATTTGAGCTTTTGGACCACGCCGCTTCAAGCCGCCACTGTTCCTAGGTCTAAAATATAAATACTATATCTAATATTTGAACCAATTTTTAGCTCATTAACTTGAACATTGTTACTCTTCTAAACAACAGGTAGCGCTGTCTATTGCATCTACTGTGCATCTACTTATCGCGCGTATCATATAAAATATTCGAATGAGGAATTGCACAACTTTTTTTTAAACAAGAAGGAATGTATATATATATATATTAAACCTTCTTTTAAATTATTTCTCATTAAGGCATAATTAATTTTTGAAAGTGCTCTGACGTCACAAGTTCTTTCATTCATAAATTCTTAGTCAGCATGATTTGATAGTCATGGTAGTTCGCATCATCATCGTAGATAAGTAATATCAAGTTCGCATGCTTTGCGCGTACAGATGGCGTAAATGTATTATTACGATATTCTGTGTTTATTTTACGCGGTTTGGAGGTTATAATCTTTCAGAATTCGTTCTTTTACGATAAATTGGAGAGCTTTAAATGCAAACTAAAACAAGATGCAGAAATAATGCCGAATCCCAAATTCCTTTGTGACCATAACCTGCATAGCACCTTAATAATATCGTATTTCACAGCCGGTAAATGACTGCAATCTGTGATTATTACGGGGGAGTAATTTCTATGTTGCCATATATTCTCGTTCATTCACAAAATTTTACTACGTACCTGTGACGTATAAAGATCTTAAAAAAATTATATTTCAAAAACTACTTTACAGAAAACCATCAAAATTTCAGTGTAAATATATATTTAGGTCATGTATAAAATAATATTATTTTAACAAGAATTAAAAAAAAGTGCAATTCCTCATTAAAAATAAGTGATAGTAGTTTTCTTTATCTTAACTCTGAATGACGTATTGTTCAGCGCCATCCCGGCGGTGAAACATTTGACTCAATAGTATAGTTGTGTATGGGACGGCTAGATATCAGCACTAGTTCAATTTTTGGCGGGTAAAAGAGTGCCGGGGATATGAACAAGTTTAGCCGAGTAAAAACATTTTCCATTTTCGACTAAAATAAAACACCACCAAGAAAATTGAGATAGAAAACAGAAAGTCGTGTATATTTTCAAAATCAGAAGATTAAATGCAACCATTGATTACACTGAAAAAACCGCTTTCAGATGGACCAAAAAATAGTTAAATAATAATAAATAATTTTTCATACACGCAATTAAGAAACTGCCATTTGTTTTCCGTTTGTAACAAATCGATGAATATACTTTTTGAAAAAAAAAAAACAAATTATTTAAAAAAATTTATTGTGTCAAAAATCTTTTATAATAATAATAATACAATTAATAATAATAATATACACATCAATTTATAATATATAAACAATACAACAAATAAGACGTGTTCATATTTTTCCATAATGTATTCAGAAACTATCGAAAGCCAAAATAACCCTATACAATTTAAACAATTTACAAGTCGAAGAGAACAAGGAACTGTACGTTTTCTTTTTATTATTATAAATGATTCTTATATAATTATGCATCTCACACAGACTTGGTATAATTTACAAATATGCAATTGCAAAGAGCGAGATAGAAAAACACACATACATAAGTGTTAAAGAGAGTCTAAACGAGATAAAGAGAGCACATCACATCATCATGATTTAAGGTACCTATCCTGGATTGTTTTTGGTAGATAATTTACATCACATCACTTCATGCATAATATATGCAAAATTTGCAATAGTTATAGTAATAGAAATATATGTTCGTTTAACTATGATACTTACTATAATTTAATAATTATGTACACCGTGTTTTGAACTTACTAGAAGTCGTTCTTTACAACTTTGCAATTCGAAGAAATTATATAGGGTCCTTCCTTGGCGATTCATTAATATTAGGTACTATTAGAATTTTTAATATACTCAACTACACAAATTTTATATTTGTATTGCAATCAAAGTAATACACTTTGCGTAATTTCTCTAAATTTATTTCGGAGTTGGTATTCAAAAATAATTGTCATAAAACAGTTAGTTGTAAATACAATAAAAAAAATTAAGTTTGGTGAAAAAACAAAGTAACTAGAATCCAGTAAATAAATAAAACTAGTATTGATATGTAATTTTTAAATATTACGTTTAAACATGATTGTACCAGCTGTATAAATAGTAATATAACATACTTCAAAATTTCGTAATGGCCTTGTTTATATATTATTATAGTTGTTCAACTTGGTGCTGGCACCTGGTGAGTAACTTAGTTACTACAATTTTTCAATGATATTTACTTATTAATCAGTAATTCTAAAATATTCTAAATCCCCAAATGCAATTGTTATGTGATTTTTGTATTGTATTACTGTTTACTATAACTTTATTCCCGCCATAATATATTAAATTTTATGAATGAACACACTTTACGCCGTACGTCATCTGTTAACCATGCCGTTGTACCAACCATATATGTAATACTAGTACCAACACATGGTTGTGTAATTATAGTATATATAAACAAAGGTAATACACATTTAGATTTTAATTACATTTCTTCCTTAAAATATAAATTTTAAATTGCACGATGCATTAGAAGATTTTAATTATTGTTTTAATAAATGATTCACTTTTACTGCTGAAAACCAGAAATAATTTGATACATCCACTTGCCAAATATCAAACTTTGATTCGGTACGATTCGGTATCTACAAACTTTGCAAATTAATCAATTCATTCTGTCAAAAATCGTATTTATTTTCCCATATATCTTCTGAAGTGGAGAAAGTGTCAGAAGAAACATCTCAGCAAATTTAATAAAATGAGAAACACAGTATGACTTCTAAAAAAAGCAGTTTATTAAATATTTATCTCAAAGGCAATATGTTATATTTTTTGATACATTTCTAAATCATCTAAATCGATTATTATTTTGTATCAGAAAATCAAACTTTTGAAATTTTCAAAGAATTTGCGAATGCATTAATGTAATTTGTATGCTGTGAAATGTACCAAAATATTTGCACTTGTTCCGTGTGTAAAAAAAAATGTGAAATCTCTTTTAAATAAATGAAATTAAATAAATTGAAATTTATGTACTCATTCAAAGGTTTTGTTTTACACAATTAAAAAATTAATTCACTTTCTCTTGTCTTTCATTTTTATAAATTAAAATACAACACATAAGGAAATGGGAAAAAATGCAATAAAAATCGCTCAAATGGATTAATACCATTTGTGTGCCGAAGAGAGCTTCAATTTTTTTGGAATTAGTGCAGGATGCTAACGACTGGGATGAAGATGATATCCTTCCACTGTCAGAATTAAAAAAATGGTGGGTCTTATACAGAACTGCAATAAACACAAATGATGTTGAATTTGAGGAGTATGTTGATGTTGATCATGAGGTGTCAACAATGGATTTCCCAAGTGATGAAGACATTTTAGAGAGAGTAATACAGCACCTTGCTCCTAATGAAATAGGTAAGTTTACCCATCCACGTTTTCTATGTTCCAAGATGCCAAATTTTATTATTGTCTTAGATACAGATGAAGACGAAGATACTAATGAAGACCAGACTGATAGAACTGGCATACCTACACTGAACGAAGCGTTTTCTGCCATCGAAAACTTAAGAAGATTTGTTTTCTTAAATTTACTAAAAGATTTTATAACGAATGAAAAATGGACCTGTGTAACTCAAAGAAAAATTACTGATTTTTTCAATAAAAAATTTTCTAAGTTACTAATATGTAGCATTAAATATATAATACATATAAATAAAGTTTAAGATTCAAATTTTAGGTAATTTTCCATAACTCGACATTTCCCTAACTCGACTTTTATTCCCTCTCTTGGAGGTTCAAGTTAGAGAAGTTTCACTGTATATTGGTGAAACCATGCAATATTTAGAAAACAGAGTGAAAGGACATAAAATATAAGAAAAATCTTACAGCACTAAAGAAACACGAAATAACTCAAAATCATTAGTTTGATTTGGACAACATAACAATTAAAAATAAAGAACAAAATTTAAAAGCACGTAATATACTTGAAATAATCCAAAATTTATAAACATAAAAATGTAGTTAATGATAAAACAGATACACAATTTATAATTAAACACAACAATCAACAATACTTTTTAGAAATCTACTTATATAATTTAAAACGTTTTTCATATTTGCCAAAAAAAAACCAACCACTTATGTAAAGCATATTTTTAAAAATTTTCATATTTAAAAACAAAAACTAATGATTTTATCATTTATAAAACAAAAGAGTTTATTTACAATTTAACATTGTCATTGTATATTTACAATATATTATAATTTTTACGCATGTACCTGATTAAGGTTATAATAATAATCAAAACGTTGTATGTATGAAGTGTTATTACCATTGAACGACCTAAAAACCGAGAAAAAACAGCAAAATAATAATAATTAATTAACCTACGTCAGCATTACCATTCTAATTTCTTTTTGTTATTAATAAATACTGCACCAAGTGTATCTGCGCCATCTATCTTATATACAGGGAATGTTACATCAAATTCATGTCAAAGTTATTTGAATGTGGTCATTATAAAGTAAGGGATATACTTTAAAGTCTTATATAATTTTAAGAAATCAAGCTAATAGCAAAAAATAAATGGAATCTAGTTGCTTTCGTATTGGGATTTTATTGTATGTTTGGAAAACAAAAGAATTATCGTGTCAACTGCTGATACAAGTGTCACACAAATCATCGCGATTTAAAGAATTGTTCTTAAAATAAAACTCCCTTAAATACCCATTGAAACGATTTAAACATTCAGAACATGGATCTACAAACAAGATTTGGTTGCCGTAGAAATCAGATTACATGGATTACGAAGATTTCGTAAAAAAAAATAAGCTTAAGATTAGGACTCTGTGGTATGAAGCGTTCCGTAATTGATTAGTAAATTTGAAAGAACTGTAACTGATCTACAAAGATCAGGAAGACAGACCACGAATTAGTGATGTCCAAATTGCACAAATTCTTCTAGAAAATCAAAACATAGCCAACACTAATCCGTTGTCAAGAAGGTATCTGTAACTGTTATTGGTGAACGATACTGCAAATGTTACGAAATCATACCATTCCAGGGATTCAAAACGAGCACGAAGGAAAACATTAATTTAATTCCGGATGGAACATCGACCAGTTAAAGAATTATTAAGTGCTGCTTTTCAAGATCGTGTTATAAGCTGATATTTTGTAAATTCATGGCCTTCAAGATCTTGACCCAGCGGATTACTGGCTGCGGGGTTATTTAAAAAGTTTGACTTTTAGAACACGACTAGCAATGCTGAAAGAATTAAAGGATTCCATTAGGGATCGAATTGCTGCGTTTTAACTAGAAATGCTAAATAATGCTGTGTATAATGTATGCAGCAAAATGGACAACATATCAAACATTTGCGTTAACCACTGTTAGAAATAAGAATTGAACTCAGGCAATCGATTCTTTTTTACATGCTGTTGTTAAAAATACCTAATAAGCTGAAATATGTCCTTATGATAACCTTGTATATCAAATAATATAAAAAACCGAAACGTTGTATATATGAAGTGTTTTTTTATCATTAATCGACCTGAAAACCAAGAGAAAATAGCAAAATTATTTGTTTTTCGATAATTTCATTTAATTTAAATATTTAATAAAAAAAATCGTCTCAAAGGAAGTTTTCTATTTATCAGTACAAACAAAACCATTTTTGCGCGAATTTGAACTTTGTTTTTCATTATTATATTTTGGTTTACATAAAAAAAAGGGTGCCAAAAGCAATATTTAATGATAAAAAGAAATTAGAATGGGAATTCTGACTAACAAAGGATTAGATTTCCAAAGGTGTGTAGTAATTAGCGTTATTACAAATTCAATTATTAAAAAAATAATAATTTGTACTAGAGTGATGAAAATTACTGTATGAATAATTGAGAAGATATAGGTAAATTCTTCGTACGACATCTTCCAAATAAAAAAAATATATAATAAAGAAAAAATGCGATATTTTATAATTCTTTGAAAAAATATCAAATTGAACAGATAAAGAAAAATGATATAAAGTGTTTGTTCGTGTCCACGTCATTTGATATCATATTGTAAGCAGAAATCAAATGAAACAATGGCAATAAATAATAAAACATATTTCCATACGATGCGAACTTTACGTGTGACACTGTATATTCAAGAAAGGCGAAAAAAATCAACAACAGTGATATGTGCAGCTTCGATAACAAGTATACAACACTTCATCCTGAAATATTTATTTACATCATCGTAAAATCAATCATTTTTGAATACCAGAGCCGTTCCTCGCGCATAGAATCGCGAAACATAAATACAAATTAAACACGTTCAAGAAAGATAAATAAATTTTATATTTTTCAAAATCACTAAACGTTAAAAGTACAATATATACAAGGTAGTATACAGACATTACTACGCCTCCACCGTCTGGCATCGATCGATTGGCTAGATCTAGTCGCCTAGCTGGCGGGCTGGGGTACAAGACGCAGCAAAGCGTAAAAACAGTCACAAGAAAAGCTTTTTTGTTTTTTTTTTTTTATTATTATTTTGTATTTTCATGTTCCATTTAGGAGAATCATTAAACAACAAACACTGGCACCGTCCCCCTGCTGTCGAATCATGCCAAGTAGCTGTACGTGTCTTTTTGACCTTCGGTTCTCTCTAGGTACTCCTTCTCTATTAAAATATCTATACATTTCTGGAATAAATGAATAAAGAAAGATATATATGAAAATGTATAAATACTCTCCGAGTGAAGCGAATAGTAATTGAGTATATGTTTACGATCGGACACTAACCTTGATGATGTGCACCTTCGGCTTAAATCTAGTCGATAGCTGGTTCAGTACTTCCGCTACGAGCTGTTGGTGCTTCAGTACTTTTCGCATTTTCATGATTCGCACTATAGCGGCCTGTATGAGCAGCTTCCGGTCTTCTTCGATATGCTTATGCGTGGTCTCTTGTTCTAATTTTAATTCTGTTTTCATTGGTATGTTAATGTTAACGCGTAACTTTTTACTGCAAACACAAAAACATATAGATATAGGTATAAAGTGGAACACGTTGGAAATCTAACGAAATACATATATACAGGTTGTTTCGAAAATAATCTGAAATATTGTTGTGGGTGGTTCGTCATTCAATTCTTCGGACGCAAAGTTCCTATAATTATTAAAAATCTTAGTCGATTACGCACCACTTTGGTTAAAGACGTTTTGTCATATTTTGAATTATACGTGTAGTAGGCGTTGCTAAATTTGAAAACGAATCTGCTACAACTTCTGTAGTTTTTACCCGAATTTAAAAAACTTGAGCTTGTTTGAAAGGAGATACAGCGCTACTTTAAACGTCATAATTTGTACTAACGGTTAGTTTACAAGAAATGTACCAGATGGCATTATTCCTAACTGTACGAGTTTTTCCGAATTATCTCTAAAAATTTAAATGTAACAAATATGAATTTCTTATGTTGTGATTGAAGAACTTTGACGGACCAAAGTAGTGGCGAAAACTGCGTAGTGATATGTTTTTCCATTTTCCCGATAATAACGCACATACCTCATGATCAGTAATAATTTCCTTGTCGGTTACGAATACTTACTTAATAATATCGAAACCTATCTTAGTTGGCTATGAAATAAAGTACAATTTTTACTCTTCAGCACTTAAAATTGTATCGGGGTTAGCTTAATATGACTATTTGTTTTTTTATCATTTTCTAAATAAGGGTAATAAAATTTATTTGGCGATTGTCAAATTGCGCCTTGAAATTATATACAGTAGTACCCCGTTATCCGCTGACTCCGTATCCGCGGTTTCAGTCATCCGCGATTTACCTATGATGAGCAGAAAACGCGTTGTATCAAATACAGAAACAAATAAAGACATTCGACCCTTATTAAAAATTATAGGAGCATTTATCGATATATCGTCGTATATATGAGTCATCCCCTGAATTCGGCGCTCTCTTATGATAAGTTAAACAAGTTGGAACGTGCTTAAGGTGCCACTCGCTTTTACTTGTACATATAAACGCTCCTGTTAACTATGAGTTTAGTACTATTCGAATTGTCGGACAAGACAGTGCTAGCAATAGTTTTTAAATAAAGCAAGTAAATTTGAAAATCATTTTAAAATGGCTTCTAAACCAAAAAGAAAACATGAAATGCTCACTATTAGTGAAAAAATAAAAATCATTAATATCATTGAAATAGACAAAAAATCTATTGCAACTGTTGCTAAAATATACAATAAAAACGAATCTTCGATACGGGAAGTTTTAAAAAACAAAGATAAGATTCGAGCTACTTTTTCTAGTGCACCCCAAACTGCAAAAGTTGCAACCACAATACGTAATAAAGTGTTACTTAAGGTAGAAATTGCCTTAAATTTATGGGTGGAAGATATGACGAGAAAACATATTCCTATCGATGGCAAAGTGCTACAACAAAAGGCGTTTGTTTTTTATAGGAAAATATGCAGACCCAAGATTATACTGAAGCGGAAGGAAAATCATTCACAGCAAGTAGGGGGTGGCTGCATAGATTTAAAACTCGGTTTAATCTAAAAAATATAAAAATGACAGGGGAATCTGCGAAGGCTGATCATATAGCTACTGCTCTGTTTCCAGAAAAATTTAAACAAATTATTGGAGAAAAGAATTATCATCCTAAGCAAGTTTTTAAGTGCGATGAGACTGGTCTTATGTGGGAAAAAAATGTCTCAACGGACTTATATTCATAAGACTGCTAAGAGTGCACCAGGCTTTAAAGCAATTAAGGATAGACTTACCTTGATATTTTGTACAAATGTAGCTGGTCATATGATTAAACCTGGACTTGTTTACCGATCACAGAATCCACGTGCTCTTAAATACAAAGATAAAGCTTGCCTGCCTGTGTTTTGGCAGTCAAATCGAAAGGCGTGGGTTACGGCTGTTCTATTTACACAATGGTTTCATCAATGCTTTATTGCGGAAGTGGAAAGATATTTGGAAAAGGAAGAATTACCATTTAAAGTGCTGCTGATACTAGACAATGCTCCTGGGCATCCTGTGTCACTAGGCACAGAAAATAAAAATGTTGAAGTGGTTTTCTTACCACCTAACACGACCTCATTGCTTCAGCCCCTTGATCAAGGTGTCATTAGATGCTTTAAAGCCATATATATTCGACAGGTTTTCGAAATGCTGTATACAATGGCTAACGAATGCTCTGATATCGGACTCATGGAATGCTGGAAGTCATTTACAATTGCTAACGCAGTTCTATTTATCAAAGGAGCGATGGAGGAATTAAAGTCAGAAACGATAATAACATGTTGGAAAAATCTGTGGAATGACATCGTTCTTAGTTCTGAAGACACACATGATATTAATTCACTAGATGGAGAAGGATTTAACGATATAACCAAAGAGGAACTCAGTGATTACATAAACGAAGAGGATCAAGTATTCACCAACGAGGAATTGGTAGATCTTGTGAAATCTTCTCCAGAAGCGAGTGACGATGAGGATGAGGGTCAACAAGAACCGCCAGCAACTGCTCAAAAATTAAAAGAACTGATAGTAGAATATGATCCAATAATGGAACGCAGTATAAAAATTACTCGCACTATAACAGACGCCTTGAAACCTTTGGAGGATTTGTTTATTGAAATGAAAAGACAAAAACGGCAACTACCAATAACAATGTTCTTTGAAAAAGTCGACAAACTATCGATAATGCACAGCCATCAACATCGTTTGCTTCGGATCTAAGTAAACAATCGACTGCTAACTTGGACTTGGAGGAAGATGAATGAATATGTAGCTCACGATGATAAAGTTTTTCTTGTTGTGTATGTAAATATGTACTATACGTACATATGTATGAACTTATATATTTATTAAACTTAAATTCTATTTGTGCCACAGCACAAGAATATTTATTTATTTATTGTTTATTTATTTTAAATAAAAAATAAATATATATATAAATATGTTTTCTTGGTTCATTGTTTTAACTTTGCTTCATATTTCATATTGTATTCGGAAATAAAGCGTTCGCTACTATCCGCGGTTTTCAGTATCCGCGGAAGAGCACAGAACCAAACCCTCGCGGATATGGGGGTACTACTGTAATTTTACTACGCACTGACCTTTGAAGATTGCTGCTTAACCGTTGAATGAAAAGGTAATCGCGTGTTGTAGACCGATGAAGCTACTTTTGTAAATTTGCAAAATATACATTACTTACTTGGTCAATGAAAATCTCGAGAATTGTTGAGAAATGTTTTCCTTCGGGATACTTGACGGCACAGTCACGCTCAGAATGCATACTTTTTCAAAACATTGAAAATATACTATGACAAAACGTCTTCAACCGAAGTGGTGCGTAATTGACCAAGGTTTTAAATAAAGCATTTAAAATTATTGCTAATTCTGGAACTTTAGTTTGAAATTTACTGTTAACACTGGAACTGCGCCCCCTAGCGGCCACGTTTGTAATTTAAAAATATTTTCATTAAATTTCCTTTGCCACTTTAGTTATGAACATTTTTTCTTATTACTACAGCCATTGTAGCTTAGAAGATATCGCCGATCCCCACTTTTACTGGGACAGTCTGTATAAAAATGGATATTTCACTTAGCACAACGATTATATGCGGCCGTGCAAAGCAGTCGTTCTTGGTATTTACTTGGTTATAGATATGTGAAAACTACAATAACATAACAATACTTCATATTTGACAGACAGAAAAGGTATCCGATCACTTTGACTAGACGATTTTATTAATCCGGAACACTTGTTTCAGGAATTCGTGGCTTTATCGAATCCACTTTATTTTCATGGCTTTTGTTTGCCAATAATTCGTCGTAAAGTTCAATTTTGTTGAGTAGATCAAATTTTTTAATCATGTAAAAATATTTACTTAAGAAAAGAGTTTACAATTGAACTGAATGAAGTAAAACGTTAGTTAAACATAGTTCAAGATGTCAAATAGAGGGCGCTATGCAAATTATAATCTTATTTTAATCATAGTTTTAAAATTCTTTTTAAAGTTTATCTATTCATTAATTTTTTTTGAGATGTTTGTCACAGATAAAACTGCAGTACTGGCGATAAATAAGATGAACTAAGAGTTTATAATTAATTCGAAACTTACTTTTTATATCCTAAATATAACGAAACTATAGAATCAGCCCTGACGTCCATCTCATCATCCTCCGATGTGAGCAGCTTGGCCTTGAGCAAAATTTGTAGTACTTGTACCAGAAAGTCTAATTTGATTTGAGTGTTCTCGGAGAGTTGAGCCACGTTCCAACTTTCAGCGACATTAAATTGTAGTAACACAGCCATTTGGAAAGTACTCGCTTGCAAAGTGTACCTGCGAAATCGATACATTTTAGAACGTCGTCCTTCGAACCCCCCAAACGGATTCCACTCACCTATTCTTGAAGCAGTTAGTTAACAGTTCCCCTTTCGACATGTTGTACAGCCAATTTAGCTTCCTACCCGAGTGTTGACCAGAATAAAAACTAGTAAATCTATGTACACTGCGCTCCAACTGAAATCGTGACAAATGTTAACTGATCGGTCGAGGACAAACTTTCCGAACCACTGACCTCCGTAGGTAAACCGAACGAAAACGATTGTTGGAAAGGCCAGGAACCGGACGATAGGACTTGTATGCTGAAATCTATATCTAGGAGTTCGTTTGAATTCTTCAGGTGCGTGCGGAACTGTTCGTTTAAATCTTTAGAGACGCCGATGTCCTTAAATTTTGCGATAATAGTAGTTTAAATCGTTAGGATAGATGGCGCGAGTGTTACCTGGAACATCCGCTGCAACTTCGAAGTGTATTCGAAGCCGCAGGCTTGCTTCAGTTTCGAGATCATGGAAGCTTCGGCGTCGTCGCTGGCCGACATGTGTTGAACCAACCGCTTTGCCAGCATCTTACTGTAGAACTTTTGGAAAACGTCCTTGTCCTCGATATATTTAAAAACTACCATCTGAGGGGGCGCGAAAAGGAAAAAGATATTTTAGAGAGCGTTCGATAAGGGTTCCGGAAAATGTAATATGTATATGCAGATTCTATAGTTTCAAACCGCGACAGTCGCATGTCGACTACTACTCATCTTCTAGACCGAGTTAGGTAAAAGCATTGCTATTTTCTCTGAAAGCGAAGCAACACTTAAAGTGTTCAGTTCCGTAAGTGTTGACTCAAAACTGGTTTTCAGCCACACGGGCGTAAAGGGAAATGAAACAGCGGACGATCTGGCCAGAAGAGATTCGTCAAGGTAATTCTTTGGAGCTAAACCTTCCTTCGGCAGTACCAAATCGCAAATTAAAAAGTCTCTCAACGAATGGATATAGAATAACTCCAACGTATAGTGGCAAAAATCACAAGAACAAAGACAGGCAAAAGAGTTCTTAAGGGAAAAGAGGTCTAAGTTTACCAAAGACCTGCTGCATATTGTAACACTACTATATTGCTGACACATCCTAAAAAATTCCGAAATCAAAGAGGGATGGATATTTATCGGAAACTCCTACTTGTTCTTGACGTAACGTCCGCATGCGTGTAATTTTAACGTAATAAACATGAAAATCACGACGACGTTGACAGTTCAAATTTGTTTTATTTGATTATTTATTTATATATTCTTGATTTACTCCTTGCACTGAAACCATATTTATCGAAATGGATAGAGAATAATTATTATTTGGTGCTGCATCATTGCTTCAGCAAGTGCTTGTGGAAGATTCTATAATAACAACATATTCATTCGCTAATGATGAAATTGGAGCTGCAAAATATTGGCAACACATACACACGGAATGGGAAAAGTTTTCCCTAAGAAAGGTTTGCAGCATGCATGACGCAAGAGTATTGCAGGTATATATGCAAAGGTTACATCTGAAAATAGTTTTGAAAACTTTGTTAAAAGGGGATTTTACGTATCCCCTACCCTAAAATCTAGATAAGACAACAGACAAGGTTTCACGTTTCGCGGCTCATCGAAACGACTAAATTTTTATCAAACCATAGGTTTATGTCAACGGAGAAAAGGAAAACCTCACAAAGGAAAGAGAAAAACATCGGATAGTTAAAATGGGAGTTAAATTACCCCAGAATATAACGGCATACGAAAGTCTGGAATGGACTTGGGCAAAATAGAAAGATTTAAACGTGCTGACTGGACAAAATATATTTAAGTTTCTAATTTGATTGAGCCTGGATATGATATGATTACAGTGCTCTACCCAGATTAATTTCTCATCGACATGTACTCTCAGGAAAACACAGACGGCTTGTGAACCACCACGATGTCGTTATTAACATCAATCTCAAACTGGACATCCATCCGCAAATCCTACAAGGTGTCGACCTTAGCCCGCAAAGTAGAGCATGACTATCAGAGACGAGGGCCGACGTATCATCAGCGTAAATTATTAATGAATTGATGAATTTATAAATAATAAGAAGAGTAGAGGGTCAAGGATCGAGCCCTGCGGGACTCCCACTCCACAGGAAGATGGCCCGAGTGAGCCGAACTAAAATGTTGATTGGATTTGAAATTAACTCTAACAAATTGAATCCTATCAAAAAGAAAAGATACAAACCAATCGGCAACAACTCTTCTAATGCACTAGAGTTTATTAACTAGTAGTGAGTGGTTAATACAATCGAAAGCTCTACTAAAGTCGCAAAATACCCCAGCTGGATGTTCACCACGTTCCACGGAATCCAAAATTTCCTTCACTACTGAGGCTATGGCGGTAATAGTTGAAAAACCTTTCCTAAAGCCGTGTTGCCGATTGGTTAAAAAGTTGGTAGTTTCAAGGTGGTACAGAGGTCGTGATATCATGGCGTATTCGAAGATCTTGGAGAAAGTAGTACTTAAAGATACGGCTCTATAATTGGCAACGTCGTTACTTGAATCATTTTTTATGAATGGGTAAGACGACGGAGATTTTTAGGGCAGTCAGAAACTTGTCCTCACAAAACGACATATTGACGAGCTGAGTGAGGAACTGGAGCAAAGACCAAGCAACCTCAAGGACCAACCGGCAAGGAATCCCAACCTGACCGGCGCTACTTTTATTGTTAATTCTTAACTTCCGAAAAGAAATATGCATACATACTATGATAGTATGTTTGCAAATCAAAAGATGACGAATCTGAAGGAGATGTGTGATAATGTTCGAAGTAATGTTTGGAGGTTCCGTTATAAAAATGTTATTAAAAATATCAATAGTACAAAAAAAAAGAAACCATATGAATAGTAAACAGTGCCTGTGACGGTTTCAAATACATATGAACAGTATTTTGCACTCACCACTTGATTCAACGTATCCTCAAGTTCAGCCTCCTCTGGATTTTTACTAGACTTCTTAAGCAATAGATCACAGTACTTGGCCAGGAGCTCGGGCGATTTGGTGCTGGAATTAGCCAATTTCGTGACCGCGTTCGCGTTGATGAAGCGACCGCAGGCTTTGTCCAGCGCGGCCACGAAACCGCTATCGTTCTCGAACGCCACGATCACCAGAGCGTTGTACTTCTTGTGGACCTCCAGGATGGTGCTTACGTATACTTTGGGATCCTGTCGAAATGGGGGATAGAAGAAAACATGACGGCAGCGTAAACACGTTCAACACTCACGTTATGGGCACTCTCGCCGCATTTTTCTATCGCCGCGAGCCCCTGATTCGTTATGTGCTGCTCGAGCAACGATCTAAGCTCGCCTAGACCTTCAGGGATGCGCGCGACGAGTTTATACATGCGTTCGAGGTCGGCATCTTTGTCCGCGTCTAGTAACTGCTGGAATTCGGCGTGGAATAGCTCCAGGTGCTTCTGGAGGAGGACCCGCTCGCAGGTCTTCGCCAAACGTTCGCTGGTGCTCTCGTGAAGGTTGACCTGCACGCGTTTTTGTTCCTCCGACAGTCTTTGTTCCACCTATCAAAGTAAAAACGTGATTTTTTCATATACACTCACCACAAATCGGTTTTTTCTAATTACCTTCTTCATATACTCAGTCACGGGATTCTGCGCCAAAAAATTAGTACTCTCCCTAGTGTAATACCTCTCAGTGTCTTCCAAGAAGACATTTTCGAAGCTTTCCTTGTATACACTGAGGTTGGTTCCTTTGGCGCCCGGTTCTTCCTCGTTCAAACCTAATTCAACGTAACAATTGATGACGCCCGACACCAAGGAGGTGTTTATCAACTCTCCGTTGCGTTCCCGCTCGATGAGTTTTAATACTGCGTTCGTGACCTGCGCAAATCACAAAAAAAAAGCGATCACATCTGTACGAGATCGGCAAAAATTTAGTTTTACTCACCTGTTTGTTCAACTGTTTAAAGAGATTATCCCTCCACGTGACCAGCGCCAGTTTGTATATCTCGTAGATGCCCTTGCGGCCTTCCTCGCATTCGCGTTTCACCCAGTGCCTGTTCAGGTAGGAGCAAATGCCGCTGATGGCGTTGCTGCTAAACCGGTAACGGTCCCATTGCTGAGTGTAAAATAACAGGACGTCTTCGTCCATGAGATTTATGCCCTCCTGAGAATGCGTAAAAGAATTAGAAGAAACACCACAAAAATTGTAGTATAAAAAAACTCCGGTTTGAAATTATTATCTCAAGTGAAGCAGTAGAATGGTAAAATAATAAATAAACAATTACAAATCATCGATTAGGAATGTTACTTCAGGTATCCCCCAAGGATCCCACCTGGGTCCTCTATTGTTCAGTATATTTATTAACGACATCGGTTGTTGTTTCAAAAATGTGAAATACAGCTTATACGCGGATGATTTGAAACTTTATCGCTCAGTGAGCTGTTCAGACGATTATGCCTTAATCGACAGTGACTTGCCCACATTTAATAATAATAATAATAATAGATATATTTGCCCAACACATGTACCTACATCTAATTACAGGACAATATTAATAATAATGTGATAAGACAGTATGTGCATTTCAAGTAACCATAATATACAACAAAAAGTATTTTAATTACATAATAAGTAATAATGAAAAACAAGTAGTTTGAAAAGTAATTAATATAGTACTAAGCGGTAGTATTATTGTGAGTGTATTTGGTTAATAGGATGGGGAGGGGGGTGGAAAATAGATCGACGCTTTTATCGGCAATAAGAATTTCATTAGTACAGGTTGTGCACATTGAATAGGTAGGGGATCTTTGCAAAATGTTAGTTCTAGCAGTTTGGTAATAGAAAGCGGTGTGCGTACGTGCGGCGTGCTGTGGTGTCGCAAATGGCAGTCTACTAAAGGCGCGTTCGAAATTATAGCTCGGAGTACTCCGAGTTATTCGATGACATCAATTTGACGTATGCCATAACTTGTGATTGATCAGTTACTGTTTGCTTACATCAAATTGACGTCATAGAATAGCTCCGAGTACTCCGAGCTACAATTTCGAACGCGCCTTAAGTAGTTTAGGAGCATCGATATTGTTGTAAGTAGTAAAGAAATGTGATGCTGGTTAATCTGCGGCGATGTTCCAGTGAATCAAAACCAAGTGACTGGAGTAAAATAGTATGATTATAGCGCTGACGTGGATATTCTCAATAATGCTTAAAATGTAAGCATTTTAAAAATCTACGTTGTACTTTCTCGAGAGACTCAATATGAATTTTATACATAGGTGACCATATTAGTAAAGCGTACTCTAATTTTGTTCTCACATAGCAATTGTACAGTTGGATAATTGTATTGGTAGATGTAAAGTTACGTATGACAAAACCCAGAGCCTTTAGGGACGTAGACGTCATGTTCCGAAAAAGACAACTTCGAATCGAAAGTAACGCCCAAATCTTTTACAGTTGAGCATCGGTTAATACATGTGCCGTCCCACAGGTAGTCCCACATACACTATCGGTTGAGATTGACGGGTGTAGGTAAGTATATTACATTTCTGTACATTCATCTCCAGTTTATTGTCATGATACCAGGCATAAAGCTGGTCAATATATCCTTGCTGTGTTAATTTCTTTATATAATTTCAGGTCGTCGGCGAAAAGTAGCTTTCCACAACCGATGGCACTACAAAGATCGTTGACGTAGATTAAAAATAATAGCGGTCCCAAGTTACTGCCCTGCGGCACTCCTGAAGTAGGAGAGAATTTCTTGGAGGCATGACCACGATAAATGACAAACTGCAGCCTGTCGCACAAATAAGACCGTATAGAGGAAGTCATGGATGGAGAGAACCCGATAGCCTCAAGCTTCTGTAATAGAATGTCGTGATCTATTCGGTCGAAAGCTTTGGTAAAATCCGTGTACAGCACGTCAATTTGTCCGTTGTTATCAGTGGATTCCGAAAGCGTTTGCGACATAATAGTTAAATTAGTAACTGTCGATCTCTTATTGATGAAGCCACGCTAATCCTCAGACAAGTGGCATCGCACACGTGGAAAAATATAGATTTCGAACACTTTTGCAAAGTTATTGATAATCGCTAAGGGTCTATAGTTTTCTAACCGCACTTTGTCGCCGTTCTTACGAACAGGAGTGATTCTAGCGGTTTTCCAACAATCTGGAAAGGTATTGGTCTGTAATGACAAGTTGAAAAGGTAGGTTAATGGCTTTACAAAGAGATAAGCGCAATCTTTGATTAAAAAACTTGGTATGTTATCATTACCCATTGTGAATTTATCTTTTAGCTTTTTCGGCGCTGATAATATATCCGATTTACTGAGTATTGCAGCGTTAACAGGTTAAAATTGAGGATTTGTAAATGTAAACATATATTATTTTCTCCTCAAATGGTACCGGTTTCTTGCTAAGAGTGAACCAAGACTTTCGCCATCACGCTACCCTGATTAAATATATTAATGCTATAAAGAATGTTAAAAAAAAAAAATTGGATTATACGTAAAACCGGGGATTAAACTTTACATCTTTCAAATCGAATGCTTTGTTTTATAAATTAGAAACTTTAGAAAACCGACGTAATATCAATGATTTGATATTTATTTATAAATTACTGAATAACTTTATCGATTCTCCCGCCTGCACGAGCTTCATCGGTTTTAACTTGCCTGGATATCGTACAAGACACTTCAATTTATTTTATGGTCATACAGCCAATTCTAACTACTGTTTGAACTCTCCATTAGTGAGATGCATACGCACTTTTAATTTGTATAAAGTATGGGCAACCTTTGACATGTTGTGGGCCAAACTTTAGTGTGTAAGTTCACGGGCCGCGTTTAAAAGTAGTGCATTTTAAAGTAGTGTTCATAATTTTTACCGATAGATATCAGACATGAAATAATACGACAATGTTATTATAATGCAATTTATTAAAATAAGACGATGAAATGAAAAAAATTGGTACAACAATATAATTAAATCGTGATATTTGGAATAATTATAAACTACGAAAGTTAAATAGCGACAACGAAATCAATGAGACACTTGAGCTTGAATTTGCGAAACTAATCCATCGATGTTTGGATGAATTCCACTGATACAAAGACGTAAAGAATTTTCCAAATTATCGTCAGTCAGCCTTGTACGGTGTTTTGATTTATTAACTTTCATCATTGAAAAGAACTGTTCGCATTTATAAGTACTCCACGTCTTCAAATTTAGATAGTTTTCTTGAAGCTCGATCGAGCCATTTGCTAGTGTATAGGAGCATTTTGTACATTACATTTTGTTGGAGTAGCAAATAAATTGAAACTGTCTTCCATGTTTTTAAAATCGCTAAATCTGTTCGAAAATTGCTCCGACAGTAACTGGAGTTCTTCAGCATATTGAGCATAAGCTGTATTTTCATACGCAGAGAGCGTGGAGAAATGGTAACTGTTACCAGACAGCATCTGTCCCTCCCACAAGCGGATTTTCTTTTTGAAACGCTTTTAAACGGCTGTACAAATCATTTACTAACTGTTCTTGTTTTTGAAGTTTCAAATTTAAATCATTCAAATGGCCTGTAAGCTCGACCAGTCACATATCCATTTTGGGTCACTCAATTCAGATAGTGGTTGATCTTTTATTTGCATAAAATTTCATTTCTAAGCTCGTAAAACCGTTTCAGCATTTTCCCTTTGCTTAGCCATCTGACTTCACAATATGTTACGTCGTCATATTCGGCTGATATTTCATCCAAAAACGCCTTGAACGATGATTAAGCCCTCGGGATCGAATAAAATCGATGGTTTTTACTACCACATTCATAACATTCTGGAGTCGAATGGACTTAGAACACAAGTTCCGTTGTTGGATAATGCAATGAAGGACTATCAAATCATCTTTTTGCACATTTAATTCAGTTGCTTTTTCATACAAAATTCCGATGAAACCTTTACGTAAGCCGACCGATAGTGCACCATCTGTGCATACACCAACTAATTTTGACCATGGCAAGCCTAAATTTGTGAATATCTTTTCAACGTCATTAAAAATGTCCTCTCCTGTAGTGGTTCCTTTAAGCGGCTGTAAAGCAAGCAATTCCTCAGTAACAGTGAACTCTTTATCAACACCTCGAATAAATATAGCCAGTTGAGCTGTGTCAGACAAATCGGTGCTATCGTCTAATGCTATGGAAAATGATTCAAAACCAGCCATACGGTCAGTAGTCAAAGTTGTTTTTATATCATTAGCCATCATTTCTGTACGTCGGGCAACAGTTCGTCTTGACAAACTAATTTTTACAAATCCATTTTTCTTTTCAGGACACAAAACACTGCAAACTTCTAACATACACTCCTTGATAAATTCTCCTTCGGCAAATGGTTTTAATGACTTTTTGAACTAACTATAAAACTAGCTTTCACAACATTATGAACTCGTGTTCTTTGTTTATGAAACATTTGCTGCTGTTTTTCCAAATTTGCGGTAAGCTTCTGGATTTTGTCTTTTCTTATTTGTCCTGTCAGTGAGTGCAGCATAGGATGCTTAGTTGAGTAATGCCTCTTTATATTGAATTCTTCCATCACTGAAATGGATTCATTACACAGCAAACAAATAGGCTTACCATTATGCAAGATAAAAAAGAATTCTTCAGTCCATTTTTCTTGAAACTGGCGACCCTCTGCATCTACTTTACGACAAACCCCATATCACTCGATCTTCCTCATTTGAAGTGAGTATGAGTAAGTGTGATATTTTTTTTAATTGGGTTTTTCAAAATGTCTAGCGGGCCGGATCAAATCTTACAGCGGGCCGGTTGTTGCCCACATATGATTTTTAATTTTATAATTTCTCGTTAACTTTAAACCTTTTTAAAAATCACTTGTAATATAATTTTTTACATACTAATTAAGACGTCACTAACGATTGCATATCTGCCGAATTCCGGGTAATACCCGATTTACTGATAATACTCAATTTCGAGTAATGCCTGACTTTGTTTGCACGTTACCTTTACATTGAACGGAGCACACTGGTCCCAGAACCGGGTAAATGTGGGAAAAACTACTGGCGATTCAAAATTACAACAAATTTCCATATATATGTTTATAAGATCTACATCACAGACATTTATATCAATAATTCTCTCCATATTATATTTTAATATATTTTAAAAAATTTCTCAATACCAGTCATATACCGCAAACCCGTTTTGATTAAGACACAGCCAAGATACGTTTTGGTTTCATCGAAAATTTATTCTGCAATATATCAAAGCATTTGCCCGCTTTTTAGTCATATCACCCATTGAGATTTATCTTACCAAGAAATGTAAACAAAGAAGGTATTCCGCAGGTTTCCGCAGCCGAAAATGACTTTAATTAGAAGGCTAAAGGATATTTCAAAACAATTCTCGACAGGGTCTTAATGACATTCAAAATATGTGCTCTATTTAAATTTTAAAAGTTAAATATACAATTTTACATACAATTTTGTACAATAAATAGAGATAAGGCCAATAAAATGTTATGGTAGAAATATTAGACTGGTCAACTATTGACATTATTTCTATGTTTGTAAATCCTGTTTAGCAAAATTTCACATCCTTTTGTTATAAATATAGTAGCAGACTATTAAGTAAGACGTACTGAAAATAAGAACCTGTTTACAGAAAATAAGCAGTTATAGGTTTTTCCTATCATTGACCATTGTGCGGCGTAAGAATAAGTACTCTAAGAACAGTGAAATACCTTGGAGTAGTTTTTAATGATGAGTTGTCATTGTCTACCTGAAAGGATTTGTTTGGAAGATTATTACGTCCATTGTTGAGAATATTCAACATTTTCCCTTAATTCTTCCAAATTTTCTTGACTTTTTATATATATATATATATCTGTAGATATTCTTGGTTTTTTAAAGTCAAATTGTTAACCACTAATAAATTGAGTAAAACGTTTCGGTTTATTTACAAAACCTTAATCATTTAGAGTTTTAAAAATTAATAATGTATAAAATAAAATTTTTGGTGTATAGAAATAATATACACCAAAAATTTTATTTTATACATTATTAATTTTTAAAACTGTAAATGATTAAGGTTTTGTAAATAAACCGAAACGTTTTACTCAATTTATTAGTGGTTAACAATTTGACTTTAAAAAACCAAGAATATCTACAGATATATATTTTCCCTTAATATAGCTTAAAATATTGATTCTATCGCTTACAATTTTTACGATCACAAAATGTTTGCGCTTTACTGCGGTTGTGTTAAGAGCGGTAATATTCTCCTACCTTCGCTGCACTTTGTGTTGCCTGTGTATTATGTAACTGCCCACAAATATTATCCCCCAACTGTACACACTGTGTACTCTAAAGTAAAGAAATTATATAACAATGGCTGACTTATAATGCTAATAAACTGACCATTGTTTCAAACTTCTTCTTTTCAAAAGTTACACAGTGTTATGTACTAGTTTTGCGTATTTTTACGTATACAAGGTGTAGCAATAGTACCTCCGTCTTTTTTTATTACTCAGGTTTCATTGTAAATAGCAATTTTATCTTCTGGAAATGTAATATAAAAATATAATATTAATCGTGCATTCACAGAAAATATTGAAAATTCAGATATCCCCGACAAAGTTTTCCTAGGTCCAAATGCTTTCAAATTCGGTATTTTTTTGTTTTTTTTTTGTTTGGAACTGTTGGGATTCGGTGACAATGTCAGTAAACTGTTTTTATCGGCGGATGTACAGGATGTTCGTCAACTTCAAAATGGCTTTTTTCCATTTTGTATATCGTCACTAGAAGTTACGATATGTAGTTTTATCCATATTAATTTTCCCTATACCTTTTCTAAATTCTCGATTAAATCAAGTTAGGGTCTAATAAGAAATGAAACAATTAGTAAAGTATAAAAAAGGAGATACACTAAAGAAAGTTGATTTTACATAAAAATTAATTACTCTAAAGATGTGGGCGTGGCAGAAAAGGTTTTTTTCAGACATTCAACAGAATTTACTGCAAAAAAAATAAGATGAAAAGAGAATTTTTGAAAAACTTATCGTTTATAAGATTTAAAAGGACAACAAAAAAATAAGAAAAATCTGTTGACACACTATAAAGATTCAAATACAAACAACGAAATCTAACTAAGAAGTGGCGATTATTTGTACTACGAATTTTAACCAGAATTATAATTATTGATAAAACAAAACGGGATTAAAACATGCGAATGTCAGTCGAAAGTTATAATTGTAATATATGAATATAACTTTATGACCCCAATCTTTAGCTTATCCAGGATCGAAAACAACGTAAACTCTCAAATTAAACATAAGATGTCAGTATGATACTCGTAAACGTCAGTAGCTTAGAGATACCAACTTAAATTCTGAAAGAGATCCATCATAAAAGGACACATTTATCTACAAGTTTGAAAGCATAAGTATAAGAAGTAAAAAAATCATTGCTAATTTTTGGAAGCTGAATGATATATACAAAACTTTTAATGTTTTTTAATTAATTTTAAGAAAACTCTTGTAATGTGAAATATATATACAAAAATAAAGATTTCTTGTAAATAACAATCAGCTATTTTTATTCACGAGAATAACAATTCACATTATTTAATAAACATTTAATCACTTAAATTATTAATAATAATTAAAAACAACAAACATGTCACTATTTAGTATGAAATAAATAAGATAAAAAGTAATGTTTATGTTTATATAAAGACTGAACAGAATAATATTTGGAATTTATCGGAAATGTTAAGGATTCTGATGTTAGTTATTTATTTTATACATAAAAATAACATTATTTACTTTCCTAAGATTTCTTTGAGATCATAGTGTAAATGCAAAAATAAAAATAGACACATATTCCAAATTCATCCACATATTTTTTTTTAAACAAAGAGAGTAATTCGATAATTCAAGGTCTTACTTTGTACAATAAGCCAAAAACAAAAGCAGTGGATTCACATTGATCAATTTTTTTTTAATTTAAAATGTATGAGATGATATTATTAACACAAAATGTTCTTTAAACATTAAATATGTTAACGGAATATAACTTCAATTTGACGGACTCACCTGCAATTTGGACTGTGCATAGCTCTTCAGGAACTCTTTAAGCCGCTCATATAATTCTAAACCTACAAGCTGGGCCCCACCGGGCACATTTTTCTTGCTCTTCGAAGCCACAGACGCACTACGATCATTACTCTTGTGAACGGAAGTGCAATAGTCATGAACGTAAGTGTATAACTGCATGTATTGCGAACGCGATATCTTCTGGAAGTTGTACATGTGCTCTATGCCCGAGTTCAGTTCGCTCCAGATCTGATCCAGGTCGATCTGTTTGAGTCCCGTTCCATAGTTCCCGTTCATCGTCGAGGTTTTATTTGACATATTATAGAGGTATCGGTCGATTGTGTGTAATTAATTTATAAACTAGAAAAGAGAAATATGCACTCTCACTATCGCAGCTCGATTCTAACATTCGTCAGTGTTTATGTTAATGTGGAAAAAAAGCGAGGTTTCTCTTTTTTGTGTTTCACAATTTTAGGGCAACGCGAGTTAGAAAAACTAGGGGTACGTGAAACGCGGGGTCGACTTCTCCTCAGGTAGTATACGACACGGCACTAACGAGGAAATAAAACACAAAAAAAATATTGCATTAT
Organism: Cetonia aurata; assembly: GCA_949128085.1. NCBI lineage: Eukaryota > Metazoa > Arthropoda > Insecta > Coleoptera > Scarabaeidae > Cetonia > Cetonia aurata. The sequence continues at coordinate 3,892,224 of OX421883.1, read as the reverse complement.
ATTCCACTCTTCTGAAATTCGTATCTTTTGTCACAACATGCACAAACACATTTCCATTAAATTTTTTCTGTTACTCACCAAGATCAAAACATAACGGCAATTTAAACAATTTTCGTAAAACGATTATACTATGTGCAACTTGTAATTTATTATTATTTACTAATAAAATAATAATTTAATGTTACTTTTTCTCCAGGATTATAATAAAAATTGACAGCTTATAGCCAACTTCAAACAACAGATTCAGGAAGTTTTCACGTTCATATTCGATAGAAAAATATAAAGTAAAAAGTGTTTATTTTTAAATTTAACTCAAGGAATTATGATAGGTAAGTAAAATAGAAACTAATTTTGAATTTGGATTAATGATTTGGATCAGAGGAAGTTTATTTTATTATATTGGCTGCACTTGGCTTGATAATCATTTTTGACACAATTTTCCTGCTATCTCGCTCGGATGAATTGATTCTCATATTGTTCGTCTTGCGATGGAGTATATGCACGGTAATGTGTCAAAAAATATTGAGTGAATATAGTTACAGCAACTGCAATAGTAGATTTTTGTTATATTTTGCTGTTGTTATAATTCAGTGTTAAAAAGTTAATATAGTTTAAAATATTAATTAAAAGTGAGAATTAAAGAAATGGCAGACAAAAAAGGTAACGATTCGATTAGATGTTAAACTATTTTCTGGGAGCGTAGGGCGATTGGGATTAAAATTAAAAATGGGGGATGGTTATTTATAAACGATCACTTGCTTTAATTGAACGTGAACGGTTCGTACGCGACTCCAAGGGAACGTTTTGAACGGTTCAAATTGCATAATGTTATATGCAGGATATGCCCAATCAATACTAAAATATATGATGAGGTGGTCTCTTTCTGTTCAACACATTCTATATGTTGTCTCTCACTCGAGTACCATATATATATATATGTATGTCTTTGTGGCCTTGCCCTACATTGCAAAATACTGCAGTGTGTGCAAATGAAAATGAAATTATTTACTTCATTTTGGGGTACATGTGTGATGATGATGTATTCCTTGCAGCACGTGCATTAAGAACGGCTGTTGTTGTGGCAAGACCATTGCGCGAGGACTCTACCCGAGGAGGATTGCCGATTAAAACAGTACCTATTTAATTTTCATGTGTTTATTTATACAGTGGCTGATGCTTGTTGGTTACCCGCTCATCGACTTTACCTTCACTAGATATTTGGTTGGGCTTGCCGACAGTGCTGCATTTTTACTATCGTCTAACTACTAAAACCGCATCGAAGGGTCTACGGAGATCTCGCTGATCATGAGTAAGTGTTATTTCGTGATGATGATGTAGTTGTTACACGATGTTAAGGAGGCAGCATCTGAAGGCGGCTGATGATGTAAGCATCTCAGCGGACCAACTTTAGACATTGATGGTCAAATTCACTGCATGATGGTTTTTGATTAGGAAATATGTAACAAAGTGATAATAATTGGCGCATTGCCCTCCTTTAAGATTGCAGTAGACTTTGAATAAAATCACATTTTTTACGGCAAAATTTCCTTTGTTTGGTTTAGAAATCTTTATGTATATCCATTCCTGATTGTTTCAAATTTTATAATATAAACAAAAGAATATCAAATCTAATCGACCGCTTTTTTTTTCTTAATATAAAAATCGAAAAGCATAACCTTCAAAAAGTGTCAATTTATCCTCTCATTGTTCAAAATAAACTAATAGATCGGTTGTTTATCATTTCTTTTTCGCGATTTTATTTATGTTAACGGAATCTAGAAATCGCGATTTCGCTATTAATAGCGATTTATTAATAATATCGCGAACATCTGCTGTATCATTGGCATTCTAAACAAGTAGGCGTTGCGGAAACAAAAAAAAACGGTTGTATTAAATTTTCTTTTTAATCTATTTTATTTCGTTCAAATTCTAGGGGATTATCGTAATTTTGAAAATAAAATTCGTAGAATTCATTATATATACAGGCTGTTCCAATTAAGGTGCTAATCATTGGAATCTCGTAAAAGATTGAAGATTGCTTATATAAGGCAAAATATCTGCATGACGTCAGAACGTAACCTGTCTTTCTATATTTTTTTATATTTTAGTCATTGATACAAATGTAGATAAAACATGCATAGATATAAAATATTTGATTACAGTACACAATCTAAAATGTCTTTACTCTTAGGAATACAAAAATTTGTACATGATTAATCATCTAAAAGAAAATAAAAATTACATATTGATTAAACACAATACAAAATATATAATCAGTGTTTTGTCTAGTTATATGTATATTATGTACTTATAAACAAAAGTACAAGTAAAAAAAATAAGGAAAATCTATCCTTTTAATAAAACTGCAACTGATTGAAATGTAGAAAATTAATTTTACTTTCGTAAACACTGGAGAAAAAATCAGTTTTCATCATATATTTACAAAATAACAAATGCGACGATACATATTAAAAAATTGTGTGAAAAATGTTTTTGTGATTTCCTTGCCTTTTTCAGCGAACATATTTATTATAATTAATTATATATGATTTATAGATGCAAAATGTTTTAGTTTCTGCAGTTCTTCTGTCTTCGAACAATATTGACAAGTCCTGTCTTCATTCTTGTCCCTTGCAAGTTCTAGGTTAATTCTTAATAAGTTTCAACATTGTTTCAATGTAGGAAAGCTATTTTCAGCTATTAGTGTTGTGATTAGATGAATGGCCGTTCAGTCCGATTCCTTTTAAAAAGTGCAGAATGTCAGAAGGGCCCAGGTTAGGTAACTTTCCCTCTTCAATTTCATATGCTTCCACGTCAGGACTCTTGCGTTGCACAGGGCAGTGCAATTTTAGAGTAGGTGGATGGATGTTTCATCGTGTTCCCCAGAAAGTCTATATTCGACTTTTTCTGCTATGTAGTGTTTGCTACTTATCCTGAAAAACAGTTCCGGCCTCGCAAATGGCATTACAGCCACTCTGAAATGATCAATTATTTCATTTCCTTATACTCCTGTGTGTCCAGGAACCCACACAAGGGTGACCTTGTTTCTTTTGCCTATCTAGTTTAATTTGCTTAAACACTCCCAAATCATCTTGGAGCTGATTACATTTAAGCTCAGCGCTTTGATGGCTGTTTGACTAGCACACATTATGATAATCTTTTGGGTTTGATAGTTTCTGTCAATGGTGAACTGGACGCATCTTTCAATAGCGTGCATTTCGGAGTGGTAGATAATCGGGTACAAGCCCAAGATTTCAAAATATTTGGTTCTGAGCCTATACAGGTTGTTTATGGTCTTCTGATTTTATTTTCAAGGGGTGATTAAACATTTTAAAATAAGGTCGTTAACGTAAAAATATCTTAACAACAGTTGCACAATACGAGAGACTTTAATGTTAAAAAAGAAAAACGGTTAGGGGGTTATTAGTGATTTTTTTTTTACTAAGTAGGCTAATGTCTGTAACTTATCCCATCTGTTAAGCTGTTTCATTAGTTGTAAAAATAGTCCATCGCACCAATAGTGAATGCATTTGACATGTTGTTAATTTATGGTGAAGTACGCCAGAATTCTGCTGCTGCAAGTCGATTGTACGCTGAGCGGTTTCCTGCAACAGCCTGTATATTCCTATTCCATAGGTATAGCATTTGATGACATTGAGTTTCAAGTTTATCGATTTTGCTGCTAAAGGCTATTGTTGCAACCTCTGGGAAAATTGTGGTAAGGGTTTTGAAATTTATCAGTAAGAATTCTGCGAGTTTCTTAATGGTATGAATATTTTCGTTTCAAACAGGCCAAGCAGTTATTATGGAGTATCAATATAACTGTTATTCTTTAATAATAATCATGTGTATATTTTGTTTCTGGATGTTGGAGCCTCTACAATTCGGATACCTGTATTGTTCAAGTTGCTGTAACGCCAGCTACGCCCATGGTTGTTGCTTGAGATGCGTGTGTTGTGTTGTGTCGTGTTTTTCTTCTTCTAATAGGCGCAAATCTAACATATATTTTGATCGGAAGCCTACTCTCATTATCTGTAAAGAATTTAGCAGAACTGGAGTATCCCCGAATTAACAAAATACGTTACTTATATGCTAAAACAAAGCTCACAATTTCAATAAAAATTGACCTGTCTTTTTTTCATTTCTGGCATTATTAATGCATAGCATACAGCATACGCGAGACCTTTCATAAGTTCCTATCGATTTTCTTCTGGGTCACCTCTGAAACAGTTCTATAGTATACAGTAGGGGTTGTAATACTGCGCCCTTCTTCCAAAACCGGTATTTACAGTATTAAAGTTTTACGAATACCGGAAAACCGTGATTTTCGTTATTTTCGATATTTACTATATGTAGAAGAAAAAAATGGGGGCTTTTGTTAATATTAAAGGGATGTTTTAATCAGTTAAATCAAAACATTCATGTAGAAACATAACTTATTACTGTAATATACGGGTTGGAACAAAAGTATGGAAACACCGTCATAACATATTAGTATGCATTATTATGAATTGTAGGTTTTGTTCTATTTTTTTACATATATATATTGTAATTATTATCCTGTACTGAGCAGATTTTTTTCTGCTGTTGGATAAGAATGAGTAAAATAAAAATAAAATAACTTACGAATGAATCTAGATATAAAGTTGAAATTTGGAGAAGTGTGTATAAGATCACGAAAGCTATGTTTTGTGCAGGATGACATTCAATCGCCACCTTCTTGGTGCAGGAGGATGGGGATGACTAAAAGATATAAATAGCATAATTGGTCAAGCAAAGATTCATTTTGTAGATTTTGACGACGAATGGCACCGAAGCGAACACAGATTTAAATTTTTCCATGGCTTCCTATTCAAACGATCCGACTACTTTTCAGACAAATAGACATTTTTGTGACATTGGCAGATTAATGAAAGCAATAAACAATGCACGTCTTTTCATGATCATAACTTTCGATTGAATAGCTGTAGCAAAACTTTTCAAAAAGCATTTTTGTCGCCTTCAAAACAATTTAAAATGTACCTAGCATGCCATTTAATTTTTTTTAGTCACCCTCACCCTCCTGCTCCAAGGAGGTGTGCACAAAACATAGCTCTCATGATCCTCTGACTTCACCAAATTTCAACTTTATTTCTGGATTCTTTCAAAAGTTATGGGGGTGTTTTCATACTTTTGTCCCACCCCGTAGATACGCACAGTATAAAAACAAAACTCTTCGCTACGAATGCTTTACTAATGAATGTTGGTCGATGGCTACAAATAATCCCTACAGTTACTGTCATAGTAACAATCACACCTCTTTTTCGCGCAAGCAATGATTCTCTTATTTACTTTAAATACGACATAGAAACTAAGCACAATTTACAGTACAATCTCGATTATCCGAAATAATGTGGACCAAAGTGATTTCGGATAATCGAAATTTTGGTTAATCCGAATTTTTTTTGGAAAATAGGAGTTTAGGATGCGTATATCATTAGATCGACTTAAAAACTTAAAAACATTTATGAAATATTTTACTTGAATTTATGTATTAATTTAAAAATAACATCAACAAGTAATTTGTTTAATTTTTATTACTTAATTTTTTTTAACATAGTGTGTACATAAATGCCGAAATATGTACATATGTACATTCATAAAAGACATGTTAAATGCAACGTAAAATATAAAATATATATCCCATTCTACACTTTACTGTTTAAAAATGAGGTATTTTTTAACTGCACTCGTTTAAGACTACTTCTATTTTTGGCCGCAATGTCTCTCCAACGTTTTATTAAAAGAACATCCGCGACAGTTGCATTTTGTTGTTGTTCTACATAAGTTAACGCTTTCTCCAAGGCTTCTAGTCCTTCTGAATGTGACATTTTTACTGGAATATTGTCAGTGCATTCTACTTCGTCATCGTCATCACTGCTTATTTCATTAGCATTTTTGCAAACACTTTCAATTAATTCTTGGTGAGTCATTTCATCTTCTACATTATCACTGTTTAACCATTCATTAACTTCTGTTTCCGTAACATTTTCACATCCTGGTATTTCCGTGAAAATTTGCTGTAAACTTTCTTCATGATCGGACTCTGCTTCTGTGATACGTCCCTCCTCGTGTTGAATCAATTTTGACCAAGATTTTTCCAGGGTTCTACCTTTTACTTGATTCCAAGCTGAAGCTATCCAATATACAACATTTTTCAAGTTTAACTTCTTTAGACATTCAGTGAGATTGGCACCCTCATCTACTTCTTCCAAAATATGCTCCAATAGCAAACGCCTTGTAATTTCGTTTTAAATTTTCCAGCACACCCTGGTCCATGGGCTGAATGAGAGAAGTTACAGCAGGAGGCAAAAACATTGCTTTTATTTCCCCACTTTGAAGTTGCTCCGCACTTGGGTGAGTGGGAGCATTGTCTAGTAACAAAACACATTTTCTGGGGTATCCGTGCTCTTTTAAAGAAGACTCTACTTTTGGTACGAAATCTTCAAAAAACCAATTTTTGAATAGATTTGCATTCATCCAGCCTCTTTTTTGATTTTTATACAAAACAGGTAAAGCATTGGGACGAATATTTTTGAAGGCTCGCGGTTTTGCTGACTTACCGATACATAATAATAGAAGTTTGTGTCTCCCAGAAGCATTAGCGCATGCAAGAACAGTGATACGTTCTTTACTACGTTTGTAACCAGGTGCTCCAGCTTCCGTTTTTGAAGCTAAGGTACTTGAGGGCAAGATTTTGTAGTTCAAGCCGGTTTCGTCGCAATTATAGATCTGGTCTGGTTGTAAATCATTTTCTTTCATAAGCTCCATAAAATTCTCTGCAAATTTTTTTGCGGCAGATACATGGGCAGACAACTTTTCTCCACAAACTTTCAGTTTACGTACACCATGTCTTTTTTTTCATCGGTCTAGCCATCCGTCACTTGCAGAAAAACTTTCAGGCGCTTCAATGACCGGCAATTCTTCGCTTAAACTCACTGCTTTTTGTTTTAAAATGGTCCCCGAAATTGGTATTATACGTTCTCGATTCTGTGTAAACCATAAAAATAAAGAATCATCCACTTTTTCGTATTCACCTCTTTTCATACTTTTTCGTGCCGGGGTCGGCGATGACAAAACACTACACCATTTTTCAAGTTTTTCGCGATTTTTTCTCCATTCTGCAACCGTACTCACGCCTACGCCTAAATCCTTTGCTATATTTTTAAGCAATTCACCATTATCTAATCGTCGAATCGTTTAAGTTTTTCCTGCAAGCTGATAACAACGCGTTTACGTTTATTGCTCTGACACTGCATTTTGTAAAATATTTGAGAATAAAACTACTCTTTTTGCGATAATAACAGACGTTAATACATATTTACTTGTAACACTCTGTCGGCTAACCAAAACTATTCATACATTTTAGACCGTCGTATTGCCGTGAAACCCCGAGGGGAACCACCTAGCAGTATATGTGAATCCCAGACGCGTTTCGTATAATGCGAATTTTTTCGGTTAATCGGGATTTTTGTTTTTAAATAGTTTGTTTCGGATAAACCGGATTTCAGATAATCGCGATTCGGTTAATCGGGATTGTACTGTATATATTTTTTTGATTAAATACCGAAAATGTCGGATACCCCGGTTTTGATAAATCCAATCCCGGTCTTTTGAAGCATTCATTTTAGGCCGATATCCCTGTATTTTCGAGAGCCGATATTCCGGTTTGCGACCCCCTAGTATACATATATAGAATAATCCCAGGCAACAAAACAACTTAAGCACTGCCATCTCACATTCAAAATGGAGTGACAATTTAACCCTAGAAGGCCTACGTGGATTCGAATCTGACTCCACTAAAACATATTGAACTCCGAAGCTCCGATTTCTCCACTATTAAGAATTAAAATCCATATCATAGTTTGTCTTCTGTATTTACTATTCTGCCGAGATTTTGTATTATCATACTAAGCAATTATCTTTGGATAATCATTAATGTAACAAATTTATACCAAATTTTAAACAAAAACTAGAAGGAAAAACAGTATTTTTTTTTTTTTTTTTAGAGAAAATATAACAAAAGTATGGTGAGTTTCCCATAAGGATCAGCATTAACTCTTCTTAACCGAAAGCTTTCATCGGGACTGTGTTTGACAAATTTGGTAAATAACAACGTTGTTACTACGGAAGGCATATTGTAGTTCCAATTGAATAATATGCAGGTTGTCCAACAGGGAAGATCAAAGTTTCTGTATAGCACTTTGTTCAAAAATAAAATAAACATGGATCGCCCTCTCCACTGTTGTGGATGCATGGTCAAAGTTGCACTACATACATTTGACATTTTCACAATTTAATTACAGAAAATCTGCAAAATTCCCATCTGCTAAAGTAATTTACACTTAAAGAACGCTTCTAAAAACTTTTACTTTACAAAATTGCAACAAAAAATAATAAAAAAAAAACATCGAATTAGTTAGAATCGAGTAGCTCCTTGCGGAAAAACTTAGATTGTCACAATTATAGAAATTTATGCCTGCCTTGACCTTTCTAAAAATGCCATCTATCTAATTCAATCTACTATGGTCTTTTTGTATGGTTACTGCGATGATGGCGCTTCTTATAATAATAATAATAATAACAGCGGTTTATTGGCATCAAACATAGTATAAAAATAAGTAAGTAAAAGCGAATAGTTTACTATTCGCAATTGTTTCCCCTTCCTTAAAAAACAGAGGACGTTTCCCCGAACCAAACAGTGAATGTAAAGTACCTGAAGTACAGGGATAATGCTGAAGTTATACTACAAGAAGTAGAACGGCATCAACGAATAAGTCTCAACAGAATCGCAACAGTAACAAGACAGTCAAAGTCATCAAAACAAACTACGCCAGTCCAAAGAGGTTTTGTATCCGTACCACCTTCAGTCAGTTCAGAAGTTGCACACTAATTGGTTATCTATGTCCCTAAGACAAATCTTTTGTGTTCAGATTTTAGAAAATTTGATTCCAATTACCTACACTTTCCTCTGACGAAGCGACTTTCACCAGAGAGGGAGTCGCTGATTTGCACAACGAACCTCTCTAGGAAACTGCAAACCCACGTGCAATTTCGGAGAACTATTTTGAGCACCGTTTTTCGGTTGTGTGGGGAGGATTGATTGAGCCGATTCTCTTCAAGGGAAACCTTGCAGCCTTGTAACAGCGCAATGTATAGAGATTTCCTACTAGATCAGCAGCTTTCATTTCTACTTGAAAACGTCTCTCTAAATGTGCGTCGGTTTTTTGAAAACGCATTTTAAGTTTAAATTATTTAAGTTAAGTTACGAATTTCGCTGATTTTCTGTAATTAAACTGGGAAAGTATTACAAAGTATGTAACGCAAATTTGAGCACACATATCGGTATAACAGGAAAATTATTAAATAGAATGATAAATGTAAAAAGAAAACAAATTACGCCATCTTGCCGAAATTTCAGAAATTTAAACATATTTTTAAAGATGTTTTCATGAGCATATTTAGCATAAATATATTTTTTTCCCTACACTCTAGGACCAACCGTTACTGAGATATTACCTTTAGCCATCCTTAATGGATCACCCCGTACAATACCAGCAAAAACAACCAATTCACTAGACAGTGAAGAAATCTGATCAATTCAACCTAATACGTAAAAAAGCAGCTATTGTAAAAGATTATGATTATGAGAATGGATAACATAATTGAATTTTTCATTTAGAAAACTGAGTCCTGACGTCGCACATATTTGGTCTTGTTTCGGCAATTCTATCTCTCAGCATTTACAAGATAAGATACCAATGATTAGCACATTAATTAAAGCTACTATATACAGATAATTACATAAGGTTTGTTCCTTCATAAGAATTCAGCTAGATATTATGAAACTGAAGAAACAGACTATTATAATTTTTTTTTCTCCTGGAAATTAAATCTGAGTCTACTGCTTTCTTTTCCCCGTGATAACTATATTAATTGCTATGTGACAATCGCCGTTTTTTGCTACATATTTTCAAATTGTGTGTGGGTGTAGGATGGTACTGGAATTCACCCGATGTTTTTGATGCAGTGTTGCTACTGAAGCACAACTACGTCGCTAATAATGTCAAAATCTACCCAACAAAATATGCGTAATAGATTTGTTGCAACAACGCCCGCGTCACAAGCGGAACGGATAATGGAAATTTTGATGGGTAGAACTATACTTTGCCACAGGTCAAAAAAGGATTTTTTACAAATTCAGAGTTTGATTTTCTTTTCTTTTTTTTTTAATAAATTTTTCTTTCATGGTATCGCAATTAATTATGTGACTAACGTCTGTTAGACTAAGGATAATTTACATTAGTACAAATTATCAGGTCCAGTATTTAAGATTGTATTTTTCGTTTTGTTTCAACCAATTTGTTTCGTTAACAACGACATAGATCGTTGTACATTATACAGAATCAATTAAAAAATATTTTTTAAGTTTTATTCCATATACAGCGTGGTTAAATAAATCTGCATGTACAGCAACAAAGTGGAGACTGACTGTGTCGTGTTTGCATAAATACTGTCGTTTAATACAAAATTATTAAATTCATTTTTAATTGTTTTAATTCTCTAATGTAGTGACTAAGCACACTAAAAAAAATTACACTTTTAATACGAAAAATTCCGGTAATGTATAGGGTAAAATTACCAAAAATTGGGAAATTTACCTAAAGTTTTATAGTAAATTTCCCAATTTTTGGTAAATTTACACTATACATTACAGGAATTTTCCGTAGGAAAAGTGTAATATTTTTTAGTGTGTGGCGATGTCCACCAAAAAATGTCGAGTAACATTTTCACAATGACTTGTAATGCTCGTACATGTGTGATTCAAACTTGTACTCGCATTGCCACAAACGTCATTGTGACACCTGTCTTTTAATATACTATTGTATATGCTGAACCACAGTGTCTGAATTCATAAATCCAATTAAGAAATATTGCCATAATTGGTACAGTTAGCACTCTGCGCATAATAGTTACAATGCAGATTTGTTTACAATGTATATAAACTATTACATTCAGTAAATCTCCAATAATTTCAATAAGATCCCTAAGTATACAGGATGTTCCACCGAATTTTTTCCAAAGAATTTTTCGAAATTCCGGTTGGAATTTGATCTCTAGTATATTTCTTGGATCATTTTTGATCAGTTTAGTACACAGGGTGAATCTCAATATATGCGACAAACTTTAGGAGCTGATTCCTGAGGTTATTTTGATGAAACTAAATGAACTATCAGCTAGACTGTAAATATTCTTCTATGCTATAGTAACAGCTACCTGTCGGTATTTCTTTCACGCGTTTTTTAAAAAGTTTCTGATTTTTATATTTTTTCGGCAATGTATTATACAGCTTTCGCCCCAAATGTTCTAAACCTCTACATGTCACAGAAAGATCAGCTTTTGGCACATGAAAATCGCTCGCACGGCGGGTGTAATGCTGATGAACATTTTTGTTTTTTACATAGCTGTTTTTGTTGTTATGAAAATAGCATAACGTTTCCAGGATATAAAGGCACTGCAAAGTCAAAATTTGCAAATCCACAAAAATCGGTTTACATGAGTCTGTTGTTCTTATGCCGCTAAGTATTCTTAAAATTTGTTTTTGGGCGACAAATACCTTTTTTGCTGCTGGTGAGGAGCCCCACAGAATTATACCGTAATTTAAACGGGACTGTATTTCGGAATAATACAATGATATTAGTGTTTCCCACGGCAAACAGCTTCGTAAACTCTTGAACAGGTAAGCTTTGCTGTGAAGTAGGGCTACCAACTTATTACAGTGATCATCCCACAATAGATTGTCCTGAACTATTATTCCTAAGAATTTTGCCTGATGTTGTTGTTTAATTATGTTGTTATTTACGCTAACGCTGCAGGTAATATTTTGTTACCTTTGATGGGTATGGTACAACAGAAAGTTTGTTTTTGCTTCATTAAGCTTTAATTTGTTCGCACAGAACCACTTATGCAGGCGATTTATTGCATTATCTGCAGTTATCTCTGTTTGCTCCATGCTATTATTTAGTAATAAATGACATGTGTGGTGTCATCTGCATACATAAAGATCAAAATGTCTGACACAAACGTGCAAATATCATTGGGATACAAATTGAATAGGAGAGGGCGTAGCACAGACCCCTTTGCAACTCCATGTAATACTGGTATACAAGCAGATTTAAACTTTCTTACAGTGTCACCATTATTATAACTAAGTAGAGTACCTGTACCCTCCACAATTCACATAAAAGCTGTCTACCTTTTACTGTAAAGGTGCTACACCCCTTTAATGCACCATACGTTTTTTTTTTTTTTTATTTTTTCACAAAGATCAAAATATCTCCAAACCAGTAACCGATAGCTAAGAAGATGTTTAATAAAATTGGCTTTAAAATTTCCTATAGAATCTAAAAATGCAACTAAAAATATAGGTATCTATTTATAATATCAAAGTTGGCCATGACTTTCGATGTAACCAGAAGTGCGACATTGATTTTCCTAAATAGATTATAGCCAAATATGCTGAACGCCGAAAAATCGTGATATCATTGCAAATTTTTGCAGAACTTTTAATGGACAGGTTCCGTGAATCACCCTGTATATTTACGTACTTTTTTGTATAGTTTTTCTGTTTTTTATTTTGTTTATTACCTTCATTCACGTGGGTATGGAATCTGAATGCGTAATACCTTAAGAATTATTTAATTTAATTGAAAAGAGTGCAAACGTCAAAATTTCGACAAAATTGCATATATCTTAAAAAGTATTAGGTATAGTGATAGGAAAAATTTATACAAACTGATCATCTAATCATCCAAAACATACACTGGACTGAATAATTAATAAAAATTACAACATTCCATTTAAAATAAAAAAGTTGATATCAACACCCTGTATACCGGATAGACTATAAAGTTGAAAATATTTTCTTTAGATAGATCATAGTCGGCAATGACTACTCTCCAAGTTTAAAAATCAAATTCCGAGTGGACCTTCTAAAGATTCTAATGAAACCTGTATGATTATTAAAATACTAAAACGTATGAAATACTCCATAGTACGGATACGAAATATCTAAACAATCTTAAATATTCCGTTGCATGCAAAGTAGCCTCTAGTGCAAAAGGAAGCATGTATATAATAGATGATACATTATTATACAAAATTATTTATACATAACAGAATAAAAAAATAACCCAAATTCCCACTTACTCATTGACTCTCATCGCAGGGTATTATTTCAAAAGAAATTTGAGTTATTTTTTATAATAACACAAAACAATTGTATACAAGCATTACATTTGATCGCTTTAATCTGTTCATAATAACACTTTTATTATATAATATACGGATTTATTTATTATTTTTTTTTTAATTTCTGTTTTTCAATATACTTTTGTCTCTAATGATTATTACCTTGTCTATCATTTGTATTGATTGATAAGAATATCAGCAGAAATCATGAGATGAAGATAAAATCGCTAAATAAATAATTAACAGCATGCTTTTTTCATATGTACATACGTCATTTTAGCAGAAAATATGAATTTCCTAGTAAGTAAACTTATAAAAACAAAGAAAATATTCTGCTAAATTTGAATATTTTATTTTTGCATGATTATTTATAAGTCTACCTTTGTAAATATTCACGAATTCATGTTATGATATATTCCCAATGATGGTAATATTTGCAAAGGTGCAAGTTATTATTATTATTTGTATATTAATTTTGCATGCTTACAAAATGTCCAACGAGATTCATTTTGTCGTTTCCGGAAATCGTAGTTAACCCGGCGAATATTCTTGTTTTAAAATAAAAAAGTTGAATGACAGGTTTGCATCATCACCAAGCGGAGAGATCGAGTATTTTACCGGGATCAATAACAAGGATTTATTTTTAAATCTCTTCCCACATTCACGTACAGCTAGAGAAAAAGTAATCCGGACAAGTACTAGAATCGAATATTTAAAAAATTCTGCACATCTTAATTATAGTGGCAAATTCTCTAAGGGAACAACAATGCATTTTTTATTTACTTAAAATTAGAAATTTCAAATTTTTTTTTTCTAACAAGTGCTATTTTGTCATGGTTGTGTCGCATGTTAGCAACTCTACACGAAAATATCTTTGCATTAATACGTATCGGGGCTTTCATTTCAAGAGTAGCCACCCGAAATAACTTAAAATAACATACCTTGAATTGAATTTAACAAGAAAACAGGTCAACTTTGATTTACGGGGGGACAAATTTTACATGTATCTGCGACTTCCTAGTATCAACCCCTAATCGGGGGTGATTTATTTTTAAAAATCGGATCATTTTTTTTTTCAAGTTATTCCCTTTTAAAGTTTAAAAATTAACCGTCAACATTTCAATGAAAATTATTTTATTAGAATCAGAATGAAGTAGTATTTAATTCAACAGCTGTTCAAAATGCTCTCCATTATTGGTCGAACTCCTAACATCACGAATACTTTGAGGTTAAGTGTTAAACACTACTGGCTTTAGATCCCCCCATAAAAAAAAATCCAAGAGGCGTTAACCCCCCTATTCTATAAACTTCGATAAATAACGAATGTTATTCAACGAATTTTGTTAAGGTACAGATTTTCTAACGACGTTCGTTGTTTTCCAATTCTATAAGTCTTGCGTTACGGCCTGTGGAAGCGTAACGAATGACTAATATTTTTAAGTGCGGCAATACATCTGTAACTAATGTCAGTATGATCCATCTGACATGTTCCATATAACAGAATCATGGACTGACCCTGGATATCTAGTATTGATATTTATCATATTAATTTGACAGTTTAAACTATGGTATTGCTTTCTATCTAAAAACAATATTGCTGCAGCTTCTGGATGATTTGCTGGAGGAGACTTTGATTGGTATGTGTGTACAATCAATTACACCTACCACCCTAGGAAAATTAAATTTTTGATAAAGTCCTTCTTTAACCCTTAGCATTTGCTATTGCTTGGATATTGAATATATTTTTGTAGAAAATTATTATTCACTATATCAGAAATTTCGGTGATGGCACGACTGACAGCAGATTAACTCATGGAACAGCGGTAGTGTTTACTTACAGATTTCTGATAACTTCCATGCGAAGAAATGTGTGGCACTTAAAAATCGAAGCACCTTGTTGTCCTCACACTGTCTGTCATCAGTAGTGTTAACCCAAAGAAAAGTTCTCTGGTAGTTCCAGGCGAAAATCTATATAATGCCCTAAATTGTCTAAATTCTCATATCTATTCTACGCGATTAAAAGCGGACTGCTACCTGAGAGGTATTTATCTTCTATAATAAGGGCGGACCTAGGTGGATCGCGGGCTAGGCGTACCAACTTTTTCAATAGGGGGCGTTCCAGGTGGAGCGCGGACTTTCTGCTTTCTGCCGAGTTGGGGCATAAGCGGTAATGAAACGACTATTTAATTGGTTGGGTGAACGGGTCCGGCTTTCTAGTTATATTCTAATATGCTGAGACACGAAATCATTTGAATGGGTACCAAATAATTGAAAAATTCAGATACAAATTCATAAATGTTTGTGCATAACTAATTTAATATCGAGGTAACGGTAACCCGGCAGCTTTCGTTAAATATCGATCGTATAATTACGACTTTCATTCCGGATTTATCTTATGGGATACAAAAACTAACGACTTTCGTTATATGAACGAAATTTTGTATGTTAACGTTCGTTGCGCGGTAACGAAGTCTTACAGAATAGGGGTGTAAGTCTGGTGATCTCGCTGGCAATTCTATAGCAGCTTTTCTTCCGATCCATTTGTCAGGAAACCTCTGATTAAGCCAATTTCGGACAGGCACAGCATACTGTGGAAGGACTCTGCCCGGTTGAATAGGATTTCTTCATCTAGCAATAAATTTCCATCTTGATCAGTATGGTTTTCTAAAGACTCAATTATAATATGGGATCTATCCCATTTTCTAATAGATTTAAATACAATATGATCAATTAAATTTACCCTCTAGCAAGCTATGAAATTATTTATTGAAAATATCATGTTGGTAGACCATATAGTGTCAAATAAAATACATCTGTCATCTGTACTATATTGGTTTATTGACACTCAAAAATGTTTACAATAAATCATAACGTTTTTATTATGGAATCACACTTACTAGAAATGGTGTAAAATTAGAAAATGGAGATTGGTTTTATTCTTTTGAGTATGTATAGAATTTCGAGCAGAATTTCCAAATTTTCCAGTAACATATGACAGTTTGCGCCAATTGATGCAAGAATCAGTGGGAAAATTCCGTGAAACAGGGTCTGTGTTTCGAAAACCAGGTAGTGGTAGACCATTAAAACGGACAGTTGCAAATGTGGCAGATGTTAAGGAGCGAATAACTCAAATCACCTATTGATGTTTTTGCCTCTTTGTCCAATGTATACCTATCCACAAGTGCAAGCTATCTCGTAGACTCCTGGATTTTGGAGCGGCGAGGTACGATCTTTCGGTGAAGGTAATTTTGAAGCATTGAAGATTACTTTGATGTTGTGTTTGCGCAGCTCTCTTCCGATTTTGTCAGTCCATCCTTTGATGTATGGCAGGCAAGTCGTTCCAGTAGTGGTTGTTATTCCTTCCTGTTGTTTTGGTTGTTTGTTGATGGTAGCTGTAACGTCTTTGAGTTTGTAGTCGTTTTGTCGTAGTGTGTTCTTGAGATGTTCGAGTTCGGCTTCAAGGTGTTCTTCAACTGATATCGTCTTAGCTCTATACACCAATGTGTTTAAGATTCCTAGTATTTGCGCTGGGTGATGGTGAGAATTTGCATTAAGATAGCGATCCGTGTTGGTTGATTTTCGGTAAACCTGGTGTCTCAGTGTTTGGTTCTCTTTCCTCTTGAGTAGCACTTCCAGAAAAGCTAAAGAGGCAGCTTCTTCGAGTTCCATGATAAATTGTATTTGGTTCTGTTGTTTGTTGACGTGTTCCAGAAATATAGGTAATGTGTCAGTTCCATACGACAAAGGGGTCGTCGACGTACCGATACTAGCATTTTGGTTTTAGTTCACTTGATGCAAACGCGCTGTCCTCGAATGCTTCCATAAAAATGTTAGCTAATACTGGAGACAATGGTGATCCCATCGCGGCTCCTTCTGCTTATTCGTACAATTCTCCGTCGAAGGTTAAATATGTTGAAGATGCGCAGAGTTCTATTAAATCTATGATGTCATCTTCCATGTTGATTTCCTGGCAGCGTTATCGGATGATGGTGACAGCTTCATCTATCGGGATATTAGTGAACAACGATTTGACGTCGAAGCTCACTAAAACGTCATTCTTCTCAACTTTAACATTCTTGATTTTTTCTATGAAATGCACCGAATTTTTAATGTATGTCTCCGTTTTTTCCTAAGAGTGGTTGAAGATTCTTGGCAAGATATTTGGCTAAAGGATGCGTAGTCGAACCCACTGCTGATACAATAGGCCTCATTGGATTTCCGTCTTTATGTATTTTTGGGAGTCCATATAATCTTGGTGTGTTGGTGCCTGTCTTGATGATGTTCCGATGTAATTCCTTAGGTATCGATGAGGTTTTGACTGTTGCTGATAATTTTCTTTCCACACGGGCTGTTCTACGTGCAAAACGGTGTTTTTCTCCATACAAAGAAATGATTTCAATTCTTTCCTGTAATCAGTAAACCATTGTCCAAATTCGGTTGTCACGATACAACGAAGGTAAGTTGAAAACTAAATCTGTTTAAAAAGATAATGTAGAAGGCAAAAATAACATTTGCAAATACCTTACTAAGTTGTTACCTCAATGTTTACATTTGTACCTTTTTTCAATTACAGACCTAATATTAGTAATTTGCTGATACTTTTAACAAGTATCTTTTTTTTTTTTCTTAACTGTAAAGGGGCATAACTTGGATAAAAATGATCCGATTTTAAAAAATAGAGCGCCAAAAAATAAGACTTTTTCAAAGATGTATCACTCAACACCCCTTCCTAAATTTATTGCCCCCATTTGCGTATACATACACTCAATTTTTGCATCAAAAGTTGTCTTCTTACGTGATACAGGAAATTTTTCATAAATTTCTAGATTTCCAGAAATTGAAAGTGGGAAATTTTCAAATAAACAGTCGCTACATTGTTACATTAGGTGTCCGTATTTCTTTTTTTCCTAGCTCTACCTTCAACATTCGAGATCACATTAATTGAATTCCTTCCTTCCAATAGCTGTGTTTGCCATCAATTATCTACGCCGCTGTGAAAATATTTTAGATTAGAAACGATGCAAAAACGAATAATTTTATATTTACATATAAGCTTTGTTCCTACAGGATCATCTTCGGTGGAGAATTAATAATTGTTATTGCGCGTTTTGTTTCTAATTGGTATTAAAGATTCAGACTTGTCTTAAAACATAAATCAACTTGATGTGTATTTACACTTTGATTTAGGAAAATAAGAAATTGCTAGGTTTTATAAATGTCAGAAATTTCTGCAGCTATAAACTTGTAATCCGCAATGTCTATGTAATTGTTTATCGTTGTGTAATAAAGGATATTATTATCGGTATATCAATTGATACGAGTCAAAATCAACACTCCAAAAATTTAGTATAGTCTGTATTTGTAAGCTGTCTGCCACCCAGTGACAAGTCTAGGTAAAAACCTGACACAGGCTGAAGCTAATAGGGATGAAAACGTAAATAACTGCTTCTATCTTCATTGACAAGAATCCTATTCAGTGTAAACCAAGCAGATGCATTACTCAATAAATTATTACAAGTGTCTGTCAAAATCGGATCATCTTTATCTGTCACTACTAAAGCAATGTCATCTGCATATAAAGTAATTGTAGCTTTGTCTAAGTTCAAAGGAAAATCGTTAATATAAAGTAAAAAAAAGTACAGGGCCTAAAATTGAGCCCTGAGGAACTCCAACATTTATGGGCAAAACTTCCGAAGCAACATTTTTTAAGGCAGTAATGTTGTTGTGTAAGATATTGACATATTGGGTTCTGTTTCGCAAGAAAGACTCAGTTCAATTAAAAGCAATCCCTCTAATGCCATAGGCCAGCAATTTATTTAAAAGAATATCATGAGATACACAATCGAATGCTTTACTCAAATCTAAAAAAATACCCAGTGGATAGCTACCATTTTCAACTGAAGCCATAATTTCATTAATAAAAGTATTTAAAGCAGTAGACGTAGAGAAATTCTTTCTAAAGCCATGTTGGCAATTTGTGATAATATTAAAGTGAGACAGAAATGCCCTCATCCTATCTAAAAAACAATATTCAAATATTTTTGAGAAACAAGATGTAAGAGCTACAGGGCGGTAATTGTCTGGTAGTAACTTGTCGCCCTTTTTAAAAATAGGAACCAATTTAGTATTTTTTAACTCACCCTACTCGAAAAATAAATTAATTAAAAAAGTTAAAACCGGAACAATGGCTGTAAAGACAGCCTTTATAACATACGATGGAATATCATCCGATCCTGCAGAAAATTTTTTCAATTTCACGTTTAAAAGATTAGCAAGTTCCGAAAAAGTAGAAGAAAATACAGAACGAGTTGGAATAGCTAAAAGTTTTGAATCCCATTATATTCTACTCTAAAATATTTCCACAGAGGAATTCATTGCCATCTTTATAGCATACCAAAATCTTTTGTATGCTAAATACAAGAAACCTAAAAACTCGCATTCCAAACGATAAAACTGAAACCTTAGTTCCTTATTTTTACTTAACGCAGCCATACAAATACGGTTTATAAATAGCCCGTTCGAAAATAGATCGAAAATCGTGCAGACCAAAACACAAAATGAATCTACCCATGCATGTTGTACACAGAATACATTAAGAAATAAGCGAGTGGATCATTTGAGATAGAATTTTCAAATAAAGGGATAACTTTGCAGTAAGATTCCATTCATTATAATAAAAAGATTAGATTTTAGATATGTAAGAACCTTGTACATATAATAATAGTAATATTTACTAAAGTCATGTTAGTATTCTTGCTTAAAATTCCGGGTAAATTCATGCAAATTTAATCGAAGGTAGGGTTTAGTCTTATACAGTATGTCCTCGTATCGACTTTAAAAGAGGAATTTTTTTTTATTTTTGATTTCACTCTTGATGATTTACTCTGCTTGTTTTCAAACCCCTAAAACACAAATTACTTTTTATTTAACTCGAACGGTTCTCGAGATAATATCATTTCTCTTCAAAATTTGGACTTAAAATTTTTTATCGTAATTTTTAGAAGTAACTCTAGTAGGCGGATTTCATTGAAAACATACAACTGACAGCAGTTGACAAATCTAATAAGTTAGTAGAACTGTAAATTAAATCTTCACTAATTTGAACAGTATTGATGCTATAATGTTAACATCACAACAAAGAATTTATCTAATTCAATGTTACAAAAACTGGGGAAGAGTGCTACCGAGTTGTTATCAGAAAATTCAACCAAAAATACCCGGAAGTTACCATTTTAAATTCCGAAGCAAAAAACTTGGTGACCAAATTCGATAAAACAGGCCTTTGTTTTAAACATTAAGAAGTCAAAGAAGTTGTTCGATGAAGACGATGCTGCTTCAGTTCTCGCCGTTCATTCCGCAATAGAAGCTCCAAAGTTGTCTTTAAGAAGGAGGGCAATACTAACTGGGATAAGTAAATCTCAGTTACAAAGAATATTTCAGGAGGACAAAATTTTACCATTCAAACCACAATTTAAGCAAACTTTAGAAAATGAAGCCAAACGTATGGATTTTTGTTTAGAAATGGGCTACAGAGTTTTGGAAGATTCAAATCTTCATAAACGAATTATGTATGTTCTCCGATGAATCAACGTTTACAACTAACGGAGTCGTCTCGTCTCAACATTGCCGGTACTGGAGTGAGACGAATCCAAACTTCAGAATTTCTTGTCGCAGACAATATTTTAAAAAAGTTAATGTGGTGTGCCGTTTCCTACCATGGCATTATAGGCCCATATTTTTTTGATCAAAATTTAAACCGTAATTCATATTTGGAAATGTTGCAAATTTTTTTAACTGATGAACTGGATGAATTGCCGTTAAACTACGGAATGGAAATGTTTTACCAGCACGATGGGTGCCCTGCTCATTATGCCGGCATTGTTCGCCAGTGGCTCAATACAGAGTTCCATGATAACTGGATAGGAAGAGATAGTCCCATTTTATGGCCACCGAGAAGTCCTGATCTTACAATGTAGGGTCGTTTAAAACAAATTGTGTACAGTGAGCCACTAGACAATGATGACGAGCAATTAAAACATAGGATACAAAATGCAGTCCAGTCCTTCAATCGATCTTAGAAATAAGACACAGTTTCAATGAATTTACAGCTCGCATTGAAATCTGTGAAGAAAAAGGAGGAGCGTTATTTGAATAGAAAATTAATAGTTTAGCTTTTTGAGAATTTTATTTTATTTGACCATTATTTGTTAAATTTATTAAATAAAACCTGAGCCCAATTTTTATATTTTCTAGCAATGAAAATGAACCGTTCGAGTTAAATAAAAAGTAATTTGTGTTTTGGGTGTTTGAAAACAAGCAGAGTAAATCATCAAGAGAAAAATTTTCTGAGAAATCAAAAATTAAAAAAAGAATTCCTCTTTTAAAGTCGATCCGGGGACATAATATATGTAAGACAAAGTTGATTGTATTTTGATATTTTGGCGTCATTTAATTCTAAAAGGGGGGGATCGAGAGAAAACAAAAAAAGAAGGCATAATCTCAAAATATAACAAACGAAACTTGTCTTGCATACAAAGGTTAGATTCTTCGTAAAAATTTTGCATTAATTTGCTGAGTTGTCGCCAAACACAAGTTTTTACATAGTTGTCGAAGATCAATATATCAAAAATATTTTTCATAAAATATATATGCTTGCTTCACTATGAAGTTGTTTCTTGTTTAGAAAGTCGATGTTTTTTGTTTTTTTCTTAATCGATATATATTTTATGATCTAAATGTGTTTTTACTATATACTATATATTAAATACATACTTACATATTCGATCATATAATTATCTGTGTCACGTGATTAGATATTTTAATGTACAGACAAAACAAAATTGTAGTATTTTTCCAATTTTAATTTTTTTTTTATTTTCAATCGATGTTTTTTGCAATTCCCTTTTTAATTATCATAATTATACATATTATATTATATACATATATAAATAGTCCTATATACATATTTATGTACGTCGCCATGTCCCGGGATTCCCCTAAAGTATTGACTAGTTAACTTTGTATTGTTGTAGGAGTGTCAGTTTCTGGACCGGCTACGGCACCCGGTTTTACACCCGCCCACCAACAGGGTAACCCGCCAGTACCAGCCCCACAACCACCATATGGAGGTTAGATCTTATAAAAAAAAAAAACCAAAAAAAAAAACGCAATGCTCGATCTATAGTGTTGATGACGTAACTTTGAGTGGGGGTCGATTTGTCTTCTCAATTTTTTTACTTTCTCTCTCATTATGTTCGACCGTGGTCGATATTCGTATCTACTGTCTTTAATATTGTTCCAGTGATGCCCGGTATTCCAGGAGCGACCCCGTACATGATACCCGGACAGGCACAGATCTACCCCCAGGGACCGCCTCCTACTTACGATCAGGCCTTGACTCATCCAGCTATAGTCGGCCAACCGGTAAATAATAAAAATTAAATTTTTTTTTACGAAATAAAAAAAATTAAGCAATCACGAACGCCACTGCTCTTCCACAGTGGTGTTCGTTAAATATTTACAGTGGATTTTAAGCGGCTGACGATAGTTTGAATATCCAGCCTTGTTAAATTTTTGTTTGTTAGTAAGCATCTTAAATAAAATTAATAAACAAATCATCAAGTAATTAATTTTATATTGATTTTCAATATAGAAAACTCAACGTAAGTTTAGAAAAGCAAAGTTTTACTAAACTGCTTTTCTTACGAACTATGTTTATACTATTCTTTCGCATTTTGTTAGTAAGTAAATAATTCTAGAAAGAGTATTTTGAGGTTTGAAATTTAAAAAAGTCATATTAGATATTGTAACGTTTTTCGCTGATTAAAACGTTGTCGGGGTTCAAACGAATAGCACCGGCGACATTAAATGAAATTTTATTAACACACTTAAAGATTTAAAAATTAAACAAAAACAAATAAAACAAACTAATTAATCAAATTATTACTAATAAAACACTTAAATAACTATTCACTATTATTTACTTCCGCTATATATTTATTTAAACTCGCATTTTCTGACTGGCTTATTACAACTGACTGTACCCAATCGCAGCGTCGTATTTCAATACCGCGCGACCGCTTCGAGAATGTTCGAGCGACATCTCGGCGCTACTAGAATTTAATCGGGAATAATCCCGATAGTTCTATTTAATTGTTGTATGCAGACAAACCTTCCGCCATCTGACGTCTCGAGCATTAACTTTATTGCTCGATGCATTGACCGTTGGCGCCATCTGTGAGCGCAGAAAGTAAGCTGGCGTTCGTAACAATATAGATATTTATGCATATTTTTGTGACCTAGCAATCTGACACGGGTTTATTTATTTACATAGCAATTTTCTGTCAAACTGTGTTTTATTAACAGTGATGTTACTATACAGGGTGTCTCCTCGTTGAGTTGCATAACTTCATACGGTTATGATTCATCTAAATTAGTTACCGTAACTAGTGACTTTCAGCGCTTTTGACCACCCATTTCTCGAAAACGGTTGAGAATTGGACCTATGCTGACTAGAAGTGTTTTGTTAATTTTGATACAAGGAATAACCCTATGAAGTTATGCAACCCAACGAGGGGACACCTTATATAGCACAGTGACATTTATATGTATTAAATTGCTGCTTTAATAAACGATTGTGAATTTAGTAAACTAGCACATTATCAGTCAAAATGCGAAAAATAACAAGTTTAGAAAAGCAAACTTTTACTACACCAATATAGCTTTTGAGTACGAGCGGGCCAGTAACTTAAAAGCTATTTGAGCACTTTGAATTGTTTTGTGCGGCCAATAGCTACATAAAATACCATTTGCTGCTACTGCTTTTCAAATTGTTCCAGACAGTTCTCTAAATTTTTGCTTGTGGTAATGATTTTACATTTTGTCTTACGCAACCACATTTAATACAATTCTATACACTAGTTCTTTAAATAACTAATCTATTAGAATTCATAACTGCACAGATATTCTTGCACATCACTCATCCATATTGTACTGCTTTTATTATTTTTTTGTTGTCCTGGTGTGCGTTGTTTTATTTTGTGTGTTTTTATGGGTTTTATCTGGTGTGAGCTTGCAAAATACCCCCGTTTCATCTGCATTAAAGTGTAAACTCTTGTATCTTTTTTAACAAAATTTTAAAACGATGCCGTACCATTGAATAAAATAATAATTACGAACGCCACTGTATTCGCACAGTGCCGTTCGTCGATTCGCACCTGTACAATTTAATGGTGTATTACTTTTAGATATATCCTCCGGGAGCTTCAATGTATGCCGCCGGGTATCCATCTTACATCGGCTATCCAACCTACGCCCCAATGCAGTTTTATCCCACTCTAGGCGCTTATTCTTACGCCATGCAGCCGGCGCAGTTGAGACCGACCATCATGATACCGGTGAGCCTCCCGCTTAAACGCGGCCATCTTTCGTGCGACTATAGAAATGCGTGTTTCAGAACGGTTTCGATGGAGGCGCTAGGTTCGACGGTATTGGACAGCCCGTAATACCGCCAGCGCCACCTGGCGTACCGCCCAACACCGCTCAGTTGGCAGCAATGGCCGGACATCAAGTCGCTATCGGCCAGAAGAAGGGCTCTTTCTTGACAGGAGCCTCAGACGGCGGTTATACATTCTGGTAGAGAGGACAGTCGCGGTTCAACATGAAGTATAGCTAATTATATTGAAACAAAAAGCAAAAAAAAAAAATGAGTAATTTATGTATATTTAATTATAATATTATGATTAAGCCGATTAGAAAGAT
Organism: Cetonia aurata; assembly: GCA_949128085.1. Classification (NCBI taxonomy): domain Eukaryota; kingdom Metazoa; phylum Arthropoda; class Insecta; order Coleoptera; family Scarabaeidae; genus Cetonia; species Cetonia aurata. Next base: position 3,867,174 of record OX421883.1, on the reverse strand, counting down.
CAGTAAAAATATTGGTTTCGTTAGGGAAACAACTAATTTCGTTCGTAATGTTGTATACTACACACACATTTACACACGTGAGACAAAACTCTGTATCATGTCTGTCGGATACGTTATTATCTCATCATTCGATTCGATCTGCGACATTACATGACAATTACCAAGTGAGGAGATATTTTAGACCGATTATTTTATATGTGATAGTCTAATAGAATCCCTTCGTTTTTATTTCTCGGGGTTCGATTCATTAAAAAAAAAAAAACAATTTAATTGTTTCGCAACAAAATAATGATCTTAAAAGTCTTATTATATTATTGATTCGAATCCTTAGAAAACTACACATAAATTTAAATAGACCTAGAGAGGAATTAACAAAAAAGTTAGATTAAACGGCGAACAAAACACAAAAATAAGATACAATTCCTATCACTACACCAACAAACACCATGTAATTGTATCTTATTATCGAATATATCATTTTGCTTTAATTTATTCCATTAAAAGTTATATATACAAACACAAACGCTTAAGTAAAATAGAATTATTATATTCTTTATAACATAATATGGTCTAAAATTGAAATAAAACAAAAAAAATCACAAGATTTAATCGTGTAATTTAGAGTATTATTGTAACAATGACAGTTTAAAACGACCACCTTTTCTTTGCTCTTATTATTTTATTGCATACAAACAAAAATATCAAATTATAATATTCAAAACCTATTATTAAAGAGACGAACCTTCTTAACTTTTTCTTTGTAAATTTCATCACTTTTATTATGACTTTCCGTCACAAATTTGACATCGGCGATATTTTACGAACGCCACTGCTCTCGCGCAGTGGCGTTCGTGTGTTCAAATAAGCAAAAATAAGTAAGTATTTCGTAATAATTAATATTTATAAAGGAAAAGTTGAATTAAGAAGAAAAAAAAAGAAGAAAGTAGATATAATATTTAGATCGATATGAGGCAATATATTATTAATTAATTAATAAAAATATTAAAAAAATATATCAGTGATATAGTCATATTATAATATACTACATTTAATAATAGAGTTACTGTTTTACTAGGTACTATTGAATTGATGATTCGGATGTGACACTTTTCTTTTTGATTATCAAGCTTCAGTCAGTACTTCATCAAAACAATTTAAAAATAAATATGTCTGAGCCTTCGATGGAAAAAATCATGATGCTCAAATGATAATTTCTTATTTCTATTAAATGGTAAATTTAATAATAAGCTAGTGATGGTAATTATTAGTGCAATAATGGTTCGAAGAAACTAAATTGGAGATACATCACATCTAACTTAGCGAAAAGAGAAATTAGTTTTTCGGTAACTTGAATACTGTCTTTATCATATTGATATTGTGTCTGCGTTATTACTAATTTGTATTTTTTTTTTATGTTGATATACCGTTTCTTTGTTTACTGTTTGCGTTATTGTCTCTATATTTTCCCTTTTTTTTATTTTATATACACAGATTTAAATTTAGTGTCTACGGACAAATAGAATCTATTCATTTCACGTTCACAGAGTTACCTTCAATCAGGTAATTAATCTCTCATACTGAAAAGATCTATCTAGTAGCTATTCGACGCGATGGATTGTATGATTAGTAGGATTGGTAGTAAACGAAAGAGTGGAAAGAGTTGATCGACCCAATGTACGATATAACAAACGTATTATTAATCAAACCACCCATTTTTTTTTTTTTTATTGAGGAGAAGGTTGTCCATTTCTTTGTTTTCTGTTCGTTTGGAGGGGAATGGTCAGACAGTGTAAAAACACCAACGATTGTTATTGTTGTATAAAGATACCTTTTTTTTCGGTGGCATTTTTGAGTGTTTGTTGTTTGTAAATTTGACGATGAATCTTTAAAAGAGAACATTAAAAAAAAGAAAAGAAAACATTAAAATGCAATCGAGAATCTGTGAAAAATGAAAGAACGTAAATAAATATATGCAGTACAAGTGTTTTGGTTTTATTTAACAACATTCCTGGTAAACATAGAAAATTTTTTTGGAATAGCGGAAAGGTAAGTTATTATTATCAATCGAATCGTCCACAAAAATCGAATCTTGATGTTCAGCGTTCCCAAATATGTGTATTGACTATCGTACTATTTGATTGAAATTATCGCAATTTATCGTACACGTTATGGTACTCATTGGAAAATTATCGTTTCTGAAATATGATAGAGAAACACTGCTTTTGCAAAACCAACAGTTTATTATAAAAAAAATCTACATAGTTATAACATAAAATTTAACGCTAAAACTACTCTTCAAATTGTGACGTTATCTTGTATATATGGAACCTCAAGCGTTCACATTACTTCTTATAACCTAACCTATACCATAGATACCTATACCCTTGTTTTTTTTTAATTAATATTGTTAGTTATTCAACTATTCGGAACTACAACAGAATGTCTCCTAGATAGCGCACGACGCCAAGGTAAAATCTCTTACGCAGTGCGCTATCTTGGAGATATTCTGTTGTATTTCCAAACGGTTGAACAACGATAACAGCCCTCAATTGATTTCGGCCAACTGATTGTGAGTGCAATTTTACTTGCAATCCACGGAATAGAAACTTGTTCTACTTTTATTGCATGCAACACGCAATTCTGGTGATATTTTTAGTGATTTTATTATTATTATAGGCAACCTATAATTTCCTATTTCTAAAATGCTTTGGATTTTTGGTGAATCAATGTTATCACACCATTTTCACGCACGCTTCAAATGTTTTCATATCATTGACATTAAGAAACTCATCTATTATATTTCCCCTTTGCCTATTCAACCAGGGCTTCACCCACCGTCCTTTGTTTCAAACATTTGTGTTGTCAATTAATAGTGCAGATGCAGCAATAAACAAGCCGCTTTTATTTTAATGTGATGATTGGTAATATTGGTATTCTTTCTCATTACGGTCTGATTTTTATTTACGTTTTGGTTGCATCTTGATCACTTATATGTGTCTTGTGTTTATATTTTTATTTCAATCATATAAATATTATTATGTAGCTAGTAGCTATGAACTTGTGCCTATTGTACGTTACGCGTGCGCATTATAAATTATAAGTATTTGTGTGGCTTTTCGGCTGCGTAGTTGGTTAACCTGATTGACAAAAATAATTGTACGTAGAATTGCTTAATAATGCAATTTTTATTGCATGCAAGAAAAATTGTGAATTGTAAAGCGGCCTTTAGCAATATCATACAAGTACTATCGTGATAGTCAAAGTATAGGAATACCACAGAACAACAAAAAAGAGAACCGCAAATCCTGTATATTTCGTTGAAAACACGTTACGTCCTGTGCATTATCACAGCGCCCTCCGAGGGGCACGGCTAAGCTTACGAAATATAGCGCGAGATTTGAAAAATTAGATACGTTTCGATTTTCCTTAATCTCATCAGTGTGATACGTCTGCTAATAATGGGTCGTATTTACAGCTTACATTTAATTTAACAATATCGGTATTACATTTTTAATTCGGCTATTAATAATTTTTGAGATCGTATGATTTTTCACTACCTAATAATCGTAATGTCTTTCTTCCTTATCATTTATCAATTATGAATAATTACAATAAAAGATTGAAAATTAGAATAAATTTAGTTACGGCAACGTTAAATTAAATATTAGGTGTAAATATTGATCAATATGATTATTTGCAGAAATCACAGACATATCTAATTTAACCTAAAAATTAACTCTAAAGAAATAAAAATTAAAATAAACTCTAGTAAGTCAAATCATGAATGAGCTTTAAAAACGAACCACTCTGAAAGCTGAAAAACTTAACAATTCTGAACAAAAATAAAAATAAATTCTAATAACACGGGATAAATAAAGCATCTTAAAAGAATGTCCTCTGTGTGTGCACTAAATTTAGCTTACTCAATTTTGAAGTATTTAAGCGACAAATATTTGAATTAGGCATTAGAAAGTCGATAATTTGTTGAAATGGCCCTTGGATTATGATTTTTTTAGGGAAACTACCTTTTCTCAAACATATTTATAAATACACAGTCGAACACATTTCTTGATGAAGCTAACTTGAGAATGTTTTGAGCACACGAGCTGATTTTCTTCCAGCAATATACTTTCTAACCGTGAATTGCAAGTTAAAATGGTTGCATAAATTAGAGGCTGGATTAGCCAAGTCACACACCATCGCAGTTCAGGAAAGTAAATGTAGATGGCAGGTGGGTAATTTAGTATGTAAGTTTGTATTTCGCGCTTATTTTGACCGTTACTTTTAGTAACTTTTCGTTCAGACTACCAGTACCACATGTAATAAACGTCAAAATCGCGTCGAAGATAACCTGGAAATAGCACTTTTCAAACGCCGTTTTTAATACTTTTCTTTTCATTTGCGTACCTAATGAATACTCATTTTAAACTCTGGAAGAGATGCTTTATCCGATAGCACACCTATAAATCGCCAAATGGTTCCCGTTCAGCACAAAGTCTTACCTGTATATGTCAGTAGGATACCCGTACAGCATTTTACACTTCAGATACATAGCAGATACATAAAACTTGAAATATTGCTATATAGCAGATACATAGCTCTTCATATCGATTATGTATTAAATACGTATTTAATACCGATAAATGTCCGCGATTGGTACGTATCTGGAACGTAATTTACCTTACATACCAGATACGTATGGTTATATATATTTGATACGTGTTTAATACGTAAATTATATATTTGATACGTATCTCTAATATTGCAAATACGCATCTAAAATGTATACAGGATGTCCCATATTTACTTTCGCACGTATTTATTCGGAAACTAATGGAGATAAAGAATCGCACTAAAATACAGTGGAAATGGGACGACATAGTACATAAAATTCTGTCATTATAACTCTCTCCGTATAAATAGCCGTTTTCCCTCTCCTCCACTTTGTTTTTTTTAAATTGTAACCCCAATTTTTTCCGCAAGTAAAAGGCTATTTATACGAGGAGTGTTATAATTGCAGAATTTTACGTACAATATCCTCCTAGCTCCAATGGATTTTATTGCAACTTTTTGTGTCCATTAATTTCCGAGTAAATACGTGGGAAAATAAATGTGGAACACTTTGTATATAGGTTATTTATTCAAACACATGCACAGCGTTTTCTAGCATGCGATACAAACAATATTACACAGAGTATCTTTTTTCAATACCAATGAAAAACAAAGATAGTATGATTCTCCATATAACACTGTCTGTGTCGGTTGCTGGAAAAAAAAATATTTCTAAAACTAAATAAGATATAAACTTATTATTTTCTTATTAACCCATTTATTTTTGGTATATATTTTTTTATAAAATAAATAAAATATATAAATATTCATCACTCTTGATGATGTTGAACAGTGTGCTGGCTTTTCTCTTTGTCTCTGAAACAATCAAGAAATCTGATGTTTAATATGTAATATTATTAAATATAGAAATATAAAAGACAAAAAGAAAGGCGTTTCTATAAATATATAATCACAAGGAATCTTTAAAATCTTTTAATATTTGTTTAAATATTGTTTGGCTAAAAAACACTATAATCAATACAATGGATTTTATAAAGGATTATTCAATCTAGACAAATTACATTTAAAAAAGCACTCACAATTCGACTTTTATAATATTAATATTTGTAAAAATAAATATAATAATTTACTCACGCAATTCTGCGAACGCGTGCAGGAGCTTGCACTATCCAGTTGCTCATTAATTTTGTAATTATTTCTTCAGTACAATTTTTATCTTGTAATCGAACGACAGCTACAAATATACATAGTATAGCAATTTATTATACTGTACATAGAATACTATAAAGATTCCTAAGCGGCTCGGTGTGTCCGGCACCCTGGGGAGGTAGCACAATGGGCCCGGTAAGAGTGGCCTAAGTGCATGTGTTCTCACCACCTTCCCCGACCAGAACTTTACCTTTACCACCCAATGGTCCAAAATCTGTCACACCACTGCTTGACGATTCTAGCAAGAAATAATCTATTTCCGTTTCCTTTTGTGCTAATCGTCTCTTATGTCGCGAAGAAATATCACGGTTACTCATTTTTTTATACATTACACAGAAAATTTTTTATTAACCTAAAAAAATAACAATCATAATCAAATACGCATTAATATTGTACAGTTTTACAATCGTATGGAAATTCTAATCATTACAAATCCAAAACTTACCTTTGACCCACTAAATTAAGAACTATTTTAATATCGCATCAACCGCGATTATTATGACTATCAGGTAAATGATGTGAGAGATGCACCAAGCACCGACGAATAATGGCGGATCATTACATTTTGTCCAATATGTATCAACTACATGTTTGATCTTTAATATATTTATATAATATGCGCAATATACCTGCTATGTATTATATATGTATTTTCACTTGAATACATCAAACATATTGCATTAATTATATATTTAACACGTTATATTTCATATGTAATAAAATGTAATGTAAATGCAATATTGTTATGTATTTAATATGTAATTGCTATGAAAGGTGCTGTATGGGTAGTGTTATGTTTAAAAACAAATTAAAGCGTGTTTTTTTGCATTATAACCTAAGTTAGCTGTTAGCTAGTATGCCTATAATAAATTCCTTATTTAAATGTTAAATATGTCAGTCAGGTAAATTAAACAACTATTTACAAATACAAAAGATTTATTAATTTTCTATTTTGTCGTGGATATGTATAGTATTTATCATGTAAAGATTGTATGTTACAACACTAACCTTGTAGTATCTTTTGGAAATTCTAAGAAATGAAGCTCTAGGGAATCAATATAATTTGCTCTTACTTGAATAAAAGTCTGATAAGAGTTCAATAACTAAAATCACTCGCAAATAAATGTATTGACATAAGATGGAGATACTCTCCGTGCGACCAGTCGAAAACGCTATTAGATTTTCCATTTAAAATCGTATTATAACTTCACGCTTCAATTTTGAAGCGTTTAATTTAAATATTATTACAAGGGATACTTAATATAGAACTAAAAATCGTGCCAATAAATGATAAAATTAAATAATATCCTTCATCATCGATTTTTACATTTGGTACCAACTTTACTATAACTGTATATTTCCATTTATCTTGAATGGCGAATACGTAACTGGTTTGGCTATGTTTCTGCATACACTACATAGATTATGGTGCCATTTTACACGCATATAAACCAACCTTTGGTGGCACTGACCTTAAAATATTGCGAAATAACATGAGAATCTTAACGCCATTAGAATATATACACTATAGAATATATACAAATCATTGAAATGAATCAAAAATGAATTTAGGTAAAAAACAGGAACAAGACGATATAATGAATAACCAGATTAAAGTAATACGTAATAACTAATAATCCACAAATAAATAATTCAAATATTATAATAAAATCATAAAACATTGTGAAACGCTATATGACACCAAAAATAAACTACAAAAAACAACATTATGTGGACATTTAAGCAGAGATTTAATTGTTCGTTATATTCTGAGCTTTTGTTTGAAAATCATGGCTATCGAACCATATTTGGTGTCCCATATATTGAATATTGTCAACACATTTTCCATAAATTTGTAATATCTTCGAAAATACTGAAAATAAGTGTTACGTTATTGGTACTACTTTAAACGTAATTTTACGAGGAATTTGCTGCTAAATCAAAAGGAACGCGTTTGAATTTCGATAAATGTGCTACGACATATTTAACATCCTGTATATATTTTTTTTGACGTTGAGCCACCTTGAAACATATAAATCGTTAGCCGCCAAATTGATAACCAAAGAATAACGCGCGACACTATAACCGTTTTAAAGATAAAAAATCTCAGAAGTCACAACTATCAAAATTATGACAAAATTTGCAATATAGCCTAAACCAATTGTCAGAAGTGCACATAACTATATATCACTGTAAAGGTGTTTTAGGTAGCTATCGAAATAACTACTAAAAAATATAGCAATCCATTTAAAATAAAAAAGTTGAAAGTAGCTCTGGGAATTTGTAACACCCTGTATATTTGAAAATATTTTTACCATTTGCGCATTGATCAAGTATATACAGGGTGTCTCTGAAATAAGAGTACAAAATATTAAAAATGGGAAACCCAAATTATACTGAATAAGTATCCAAAAATTCGTACGCCAATTGCAATATCGAATATACAATTAAAAACTCATTGAAACGTCACGAATGTGCCGCCCATGGATCCACTATCTGTGTTTATACTATATCTTAAGGTCATTTGTAAATACAGCTGTGATATACAGATAATCATTGTATGCAGCTGATACGAGTCAACGACTCCAATATTATTACGTACGCGAAATTTAAAGCAAATTTCAAAGAAGATATTGAAAGTAAAATGTGGAATCTATTAATGAATAACTCTATTCACTTGTGCGTAATCTGATCAATGACAGCTGTCTGAAATAAACATCATTGTTAAAAGTTGATATTTGATGTGACGAAGGTAATGTGCGTAATTATTTCTTTTTTTCTCTTTCATAATCAATTGTTGGTTCTGAAAAGAACCGATTTGCAAACCGGCGAAACAGGAGAAGTGTTAAATAAAATGTTCGAAAAATGCGGTGTGCCGTACTGCGTGACACCCCCACTTGCCCTGCAGCATCACGTGTACTTACACCTGCATTTCTGTTCACAATATCCAGCAATTCTTCTTCGGCTCGTAAAATTCGACGTGGTCTTTCACGTCCGCGACCTTCGTAATTTGGTAGCAATCGACCAGTTTCTCTTAATCTAAACACGGTATCCTTTATACACGTGTAAGACGGGGTTCTACGATTGGGGTATCGCTGCCGGTAGATACGTAGAGTTCTTCGACAACTTCCTCCTGCTTCGCCGTAGACATAAATCATATCGAACAACTCGCGTGTGGTAAAAGCCATATCCGATGTGTTCATGCGTAAGGATCCAGACAGACTGAGATTCAGAGCGTAGTTATACGTCGCGTGTTGCCTGCCCTACCTTCGTTGGTTAGAAGTGTAGTGTCTCAAATACCAGTGGCGTGACGGATATTTAATAAATATCTTTGCCATTTTTTTCCTCACGTATGCGTGGGAATTTTGGAAAAATTAATTTAGATAAAAGGTGTAATAAAATTAGGGCTTCCCATTTTTAATACGTTGTACTCTTATTTCAGGGACACCCTGTATATACAGAAAATCTCCTATCTTTCGTAGTTTTCGTGCTAAATTCCGCCGACACACTAATGGCGCACCCTGTAGAATCAATTATAGTTTGAAGTATGTAGGTGCATAGTATATTTGAAAAGTCTTTCTAATTTATCAATTAAGAGAACTTTCTCGAACCTATTATGCGTTTTTAGGCCACCCCAAGTAAAGTCCCTACGCAATTAAAGCATTTGGTACACGGGGAATGCCGGTTTACAATAATAATTCTGAGAATAAGAACACGTTATCAACAAGAGGGCAAGAGCTAAACTTGGTAAACATTAGCATTGTATCGCAATATATAATATATTCTTATTTGAACATGCTTTACGATACGTGTTTTCCCTTGCTGAAATTCCGCGAAATCATCTCGTAAAATTGCAGTGCTTTTGTTTTATTTTTTATTTTTTGCTAAGTATTTCAACTATATATAAAACCCGCTCGATCCCCGTTGAAGTAAATAACTCGCCGCATCAACACAAGAAGGTTCATTTCGGTCAAGATGAAGGTGACAATTTTGGTACTAGTGATTTTTATCTTCGCCAACTGTGCATTTGCCAACCCGTTCGCAGAATCAAAAGATGCAGGTAAGATATTTTAATAAACTTTTTTACATCGTTTACATTTTTATTTTTTAATTCTAGGTTTAATTAGAGAGAGACGTGCTACTAGTTGGGTATGCTCTACGTGTCCCTTCTCCTGTCCTCACGGTGGAGCTTGCGTTAACGGTGTTTGCAAATGTCTCCCTAGGTTAGGGAGGCAACCTGGAGATAAGCTGCCAACTCCTGTAGTTAAATCCCCGTATTTATAATTATGGGGCATTAATAACTAACAAAAGTATTTCATCTTTTCGTTCTTATCGTTGAAGTGTTTGTTCAAGAGACTGTATTATCACGTTTTGTATGAGATGTGGCATTTTAATATTAATAAATAGGTATTTCGAAATACAAGATAAGCTCAAAATTCAATTTGATATAGAACATAGGTAGGATATATCAGTCACAAATATAATTAAACATTGTTATTTATTTGTTTTTATCACCCAACAATATTTTTTCGAAAACTGGTCGAAATTAATTAAAACTGAAAAAAAGAAAAACAAAAAGATGACTTTTATGATAACAAAAACATGTATATTTAAGTATATAAAACTTTGTGTGTCCTACAACAAAAGAAACTTTCCTACTAGTTAACTAAACTCATATTGAAATAACAAATTGATAGTATTCACAAAAATTGTACCCGTTATGATTATGATAAAATTTCATAATTTACAATTTATCATAATGCAGCTTCGCTTATTTTAACATCTGTCGCAGTGTCCTACTAATTTTACACTGAATTAATGTGACTTACATTCTCAATAAATGAAAACTAGTATTATGTTTCATAAATCAATTTTTTATATTCTCTAATTGTAAGTCTGAATTGAATATTAAAGGAAGCTCATTTTGGGACCGAAATTGCACAAGTTATCTTAAGAAGATACTAAGGTGTATGAAAAAGCAAGAAAATATTCGTCAAAATGTAATAAGTAAACACCACAAGCAACCTACAAAATGGCTGCCATCATTCCGTTCTTCCAAAACAGGATACGCACTCGCCCGTTCACCCCACTCTATTTCGATGGTACTGATCCAGACTGACCAACATAAAAAGCTCCAATAAATGTTTCGTGAAATTATAAATTATTACAAATAAACTTATAGGAATGCTTTTATAAACGCATTAAGAAATATATTTACAAAAGCTAAATCAAAAATCAAACCAACAAAACGGTCGAATTTAAATTTACGTGAAGTTACGCCTTTGGGTGCGTTCAACAGACGCAACAATTGCAAAATCATTTTACCCTCTTGCTCAAGTAACATTGGAGGGGTAGTCTTATTTTGGAATCTATTTCATTTCTGCTATATATCTATAATCGATGTTGTGCTTCTTTGTGCAAAAGCAATCAATTGTTGATTATTGGGTATATTAAAACACAAGTGTCACAATGACGTTTTTTTGAATTTTTTTCTAATTTGCGCATTAATCGCCCATATTACATTACAGTCCCACCAGTGCGTTAATAGTCATTTTTCAGAAGTGGAATTTTTAAGGTAAAGCGTTTTTTATCCTTTTTTATGCACATCTACAATTAATTCTTTTGTGTATTTTGTGAATTCCTACACCACTGGTAGCAGAAGTATATCTATATAATAGCTTTAGTAATATACCTAACAGGGCAGCGGTTGATTGTAATTATTTTTTATAAGGTCATATGGGTCATATTCTTATCGTCGTTATCCAAAACGGAAAAGAAAAGATTGTTTTGTTCATTTGTTCGCCCAGCTTACTACCTATCTTTAGCAGATAATCTCTGATTTCTGATATAGGATAGGTTAGAACTAGAACTGCTTGTCAAAAATACAGTTATCTGTAATTTTATTCCTCAAGTGCTTCAGTTGCATCGTATCTGCTGAACGCATCCAATATATCGATAGTTATTTTTATTTTATTTTTAATACCATTTTGTTGAAATTAATACTAAAAATGATTGAGGGAAATTTGAACTTAGCTATCGAGAAAATGATTCAGTTATATTTTGATGTGTAGTAACCGGGATTACACTATAGCGAATCAGTTTTAATTTTGGAATGTTGGGTTTTTATTAAATAAAACGAATTGTTTGCTTACTTTAAAAATTGTATTGAGTATAATAAAATAAAAATATTTGTCATAGAATCAAAGTTAAAAGTGAAATTTTTATTATTCAACATTTCAATGATGGCCAGGACAACAATGGTGTTGATGACTATGATTATTAATACTGGAAGAACTAGGCGCAGGATTGACGCTCACTAATTTCTTATTAACTTTACTTAAGATTGCATATGGATAAGTTTCTTCATCGTCATCCATGGGAGAAGATTCGTCTAATTGATAACTGGAAATAAATACGAAATTAGAAAAATATGAACTTGAAAATGGACATTTACATACTTTAATGCCTTAAAAAAGTAATTGTACTTATTATGTTTCAATACAGTTAACACCACTTTGCGCATGTGATTTGTAAAACCTACTAATTCTAATATTTGCATCATAAATTTCCCTAAACCCTTCCTCATTATGGCAGGTTCTACTTGTAACTCGTAACTGAAAATTGCAAAACAAAAAGTTAAAAAAATACAGGTTAATTGCTTTTCATAAGGCACTATTGCCTTTCAGTTTCTCATATAATTTTGGAACCGTTCAAAATATTTCCAATTTTTTTGAATGTATTTTGTTCCCCTGTGTAAAATATGCAACTTCTTCCCTTATCGAACCCACTCTCGAAAATAGAATTAATGGCCTCAAGAAAAAGCAATCTCCCTAAGTAAAACCCAAATAAAATAAATAATACAAACCAATAAAGTACTTCTATTCCCTCGTCTAAATCGAATCTAAAATGTGAAAATCCTAAAGGTGCACCATCCACCGATTGTGCAATTAAATACCAGGCATCTTCATCCATAAGTTCCTCATACTTCTTCGCATCATTCCAACCCCAAGAACAATCTTCGTATCTAAAAAACTTACCTGTTAATTTCTTATAGCACTACTAATTAATAAGAAAAATACTTTGCTTTCATATTTGTTTTCGTTAAGTTAAATATCCATTGCTTCATATTCTCATCCAAATCAGTAACCCGTTTTATGTACAACTCTGCTTCGATGCCGTTCTTGTTAAACTTACGAAATACTGCAAATGGTTCTAAGGGGTCCGGTAATTTATTCGCCTTATCGACTATTTCTTTCGCTAGTGCTATTCGCATCTGTTCTTCTTTACGTGCTAATCGTTTCTCCTTACCTTTATTGTTTTTTCGCTGAAACGGTTAGGTTATATTGTAAAATACGAGCAAGGTTTATGTACATTAACATATTTTAAAGTTGATAATTATTAACAATAATGTAATGATTCAACTTACCCCCATTTTATCAGCTTATATGAAAAAGAATGTCCTTAATCCTAAAATTTAGTATCAATTTGAAACGATTTACAAAAACAAGTTTTTAGGGATTTGACTATTAAAAACGCGGTAAAAGTACCTAGTGTCAATGTTTAAATTCGTAAGAATTAAATAGTTAATTTTGATTAATTAGAGCTGTTCGATGATATTGTCTCCTAAAGTAGAAACCTATATAATTTAATTTATTGTATATAGTAAATAAAATTCTGCAAATTATATTTCCAATTACCATTGAATACAATTTCATTTCAGAGATATGAAATATCAATCGTGCTGTGGTCTTTAATCTTTTTAATATCCTTCAATTAAAAACGCAAATTCTTAATTATCATGTTAACAAAATATACTTCAACTTTATAGTTTAAATTTATACGCAAGAATTTGTACGAGTATGATATATAATTAGCCCTCCAATAGTATTGGGATCTATGGTTTTAAAGCATGCCATATACAGTTAAAGATTTTTTAAGCGTATTTATCAAAATTATATTTTATTATTTAAAGTTAGGAATATAAAACACGTACATGTCCTTATTTATAGATAAAATAAAGAAATAAATGCTTATTAAAAAAGGCGTAGTTTGTTATTTGAAACAATAGATGTCTCCGAACCCATTGACAACATTTGACATATAATTTCGTGCAGGTTAAAATATAGATTTTTCGGATAATTTAATTAAAAAGTTCGCACCAGAATCACATTATGCGCGCTACGTACGAAGCCTTCTTAGAAAACCACCGCAATCAATTAGAAGCGTCTAGAATCCCCGAATATTTCTGGCGAATCCTCTTCCAAAAGATAATCAAACAAATCTTCGATGCCGGCAATATATTCTCGCTTCTGCAGATAGACTACGAGGACGATGAGCGCGGTAAGAACGATCCCGTGTGGCAGCTGCAGATCAAAGTTAACGAGGGCGTAAAGCATACGGACCCGCAGCATATATACCTCATTGATCACGCGTGGACATTTCGCCTCGAACATGCCAAGAATCAACTGTTTCAGATCGAAAGCCTAAGGGAACGAATGGCAACTATTATGGGTATTGTTACTTTTATATATCTTAAATGATCTTCCCTCTTAATTTGGAGTTGTTTTACAAATAAGGATAAGTAATGAAAAAGTTATGAGTAGGTACAACTAATATTAGATATTTTCTTTTTTACTGCCTGGTTTTCGCTTACTTTAGTTTATTTTTTAAAGTTAAGCTGCAGACATTCACAATAAGGGGTGTAAATCAGCCAAGTAATAGAGTCTGGTGTTCTGCTTGTAGTACATTTTACAATCTTGTCTATAATACAAACTTTAATTTAAATTCCCTTTTTATAAAATGTAAACCATATTTTCAATTGCAGCAATATTTTTATTTATGATCTCATATATAATGCACTTTTTAAGTTTTACCATAGTTGAACCCATTTTTATATATCAAAACTTATCTGCGTGAACTGTTGTAAAATCATAAAAATGACTACATAAATACCAATCCCCCACAAAGATAATCCCAACAATTTCAAATGCATTGGATTAATTAAATCCCTGCAACTTTTGGTTGTATGTTTTTATATACAGTGTCCCACCAAACTGCTACATTACAATTTTTCGAAGTTCTAGTTGGAATGTAATTTTGAAACTTGCAGAGTAGACATGGCAGACTATATCTATATAAGAAAATATGTTCAGCATTTATAGCCCATTCGGTATACAGGGTGTTGATATCAAGTTTCTTATTTTAAATGGAATAGTGGAATTTTTGTGAATCTAGTGTATTTCTTGGATCATTTGTAATCAGTTTGTTTAACCACTTAGCTAATTCAAAAGTATGCGAAATATGGTCATAGCGACGAAGGCCATATATAAAACGCAGGCACGCGTTCTGCACTCTCTGTACCCTTAATCTATCAGAACTGTCAAGACAAGGAAAATATACATTAATACAAAAGTTAAAATGCGACGACAACTTCCTTAAATTCATATCCAAGCAGTCCGTACTGCCATACAGAACCTTCAAACTATAAAATATATATAATCAGTATTCCCCGTCTACCTTTCGGTGTAGGGATTGTGTATAGTCCTGTGTGCACTTAATTCTTCCATCGTCCCCTCTCCCTTGCGATCTGCCTGGCGGCATTCACTGTTTGTCCTCTTTTCATTAGGTCTTTGCTTATCGCATCTTCCCAAGTCTGCCAGGTCCTCGCTTAATTCTTATTCTAGCTTCCCAAACTCTTCTAACGGGCCTTTCTATCGTCATACCTTGTAGGTGTCCCCACCAGCCAAGCTGCTTTTGTTCCACGTAGTCCAGTATGCATCCTATCTTCAGTTCTTTCCTCACGTCTATATTTATCTTATCCGGTCTCTGCGCGTTATTCCTTTGACAGCTCTTAGATACATCATTTCAATTGCTTCTAATCCACTTTTCATTCTGTTCGTAAGTATCCATGTTTCACTGCTATAAGTAAGTATTGATCTATAAACCGTTTTGAATACTATCATTTTCGTCTTTTCGGATATTTCTCTTTTCCTAATAAATGATTGTTTCATTGCGTGGTACAATTTTACTGTTTTTGCTATTCTCTCGTTAACATTTATGTCTTGTTTTCCGTTACTTTCTATTGCCACATCTAGATATCTGAATTATGACACTTGCTGTATTCTTTCACCCTCTATATGTATGTTTAATTCTTCTTCTGCCTCTCCTGCTGTCATCATTACGTTTGATTTTCTTGTGTCGATGTTCATTCAATATTTGTTGAGTGTAGAATTCCAAACGTTTACATTATTCTGTAATCCACGCTCATAATCACTAAATCATCTGCGAACAAGCATTCCGATATTTCTACAATTTCCATGTTCTTATATCCTACTTGCAGCTTTTTCAAACTGGGCTTAGAGCTCTCGCCAAATCGGATGGGGCCAAGCTGCGCGAAAGTGCTTACGTCACAAACTACTATTCGTCAAATAAATATAGCACAATAAAGGCAAATTCACATGTTAAGAATTATGCTAAATAATGTTTAATAAAAGGACAACCTTTTGTTTTTAAATGTTCAACAGGAATCATTTATTATTTGTGCATACGATAATATATAATTTCCTTATTACTTTTCATCATATTAATTACCACACAACCTTTATCATATGGTGAATTAGCCTTAATTTATGTTTGACCTGAAACGTCAGTTTGTTTACAATTTACTTATAGGTTAGAGTTTTTACTTTTTCATCAAAGATTGGGAAATTAAACACAAGAAAATAAAGGAAAAACCGAGCGACAGAAGTAAATAATAACGTAATGCAGAATGTAAATAAACAAGATGGCGGAACACTATGTTTATTAGACGGTCTTATGACATCGCTTCTCTCTCATATCATTACACTATCTCTATTCAGAATGATAATTGGTATTTGCGCAAGATCCATCCGATTTGGCGAGTACTCTACATTCTTTTGTTATCTCGTCTATGAAGACATGAATAGTACTGGGCTTAATAGTCCTCCCTGTCTTAGTCCTTCAGTTGTTTCGAATGGCTCCGATTTTCTATTCCTGCTTATTATGTAATTACTATTCTTGTTGTACACACTTTTTATAGCCCTTATTAGTAAATTGTCGACTACTCTATTTCTTAAACCCTTCCACACCTTCTCTCTCTTTACTCGGTCAAATGCTTTTTCCAAATTTATGAAAGCAAAGTATGTCTCTTTTCTTCTTCATTTCCATTTTCGAGTATATGTCGGAGCTTTGGTTTAAACGTCCGTACTTGGTTTTTTCTATAAATTCTTTGCAAATGACTTTTACTAATATTCAGTCTTTGTGATCGAACTTGAAGACCACACGTAGATTACGAAAAACTGTATCAACGCCAATAATTTTGCGTTATAGTTTATAGCGTAAAATTATATGATCGTATAACTTATAGACCATTTCTATTCATACAAACTTTTTCTCTTATCTGTGAAATGGACCCCTCGAGCATCGCGGCTATTAAATTCTCTTACTGTACGTGTATATTAACATCACAACTTACTATTCTTTATTTTAACAGGTATAGACAACGAAAGCGACAAGAATATACTGTGCCAAACAATACTAGACGAGATGTGGAAATACGCAAACTCATATTCGATAGGAAATGCGGAGAATATCGAAGAAAGATTACCCGTTTGGTATATAATGGACGAGGTAGGATCCGCGATACAACACAGCAGTAACCCCAACTTCCGTATGGTGCCATTTATATATGTCAACGATCAAATGACTTATTCGCTGATATTCCCCGTGAAAGATCTACTATTTGGAGAAATCATATGCCGCGATTTCGTGGAAAACGTAACGGATCCGAAAGAGAGACCAGCTTATGAATTACCCTGGAAAGAAGCCTCCTTCTTAGATGTTGATTTTAACCATTTAATGCAAGGAGGGGATTACTTTCTAAGCGGACATATTAAAGAATCTTTACCATTGTTGGGAAATCTCGAAGAGGTGCAACCGAAGAAAAATCAATACAAAGTTTTCACGGAATATGAAATAATCAAAGAACATCTAACGGATAATCGGTTTGAAATCACCGAAGATGAAGAAGCGGCCGATATTTTGTGGTACACGAAACATTTTAAAGAATTCCAAGAGTTGAGCGAATCACCGCAGAAATACATCAATCAATTCCCATTCGAATACATCCTGACTATTAAAGATCTCTTATGCATAACTTGCAGACGGAAACAGATGAAATCGCACAGTCCTACTACGTTGCAGACTTATCCGCTGTGGTTACCGACGACATACAATTTAAAGACTGAACTGATCGAATTCGTAAGCTATTACCAACATAGAGATAGAAAAGGGTTAGATAATCACTGGATAATAAAACCGTTTAACTTGGCTAGAGGTTTAGACACGCATATAACGAATAATTTATCTTACATAATGAGATTGCCGTCAACCGGGCCTAAAATAGCGCAGAAATACATCGAGAATCCAATCCTATTTCATCGTGGCGAAATCGGAGGTAAAGTAAAATTCGACGTCCGATACGTGTTGCTATTGAAATCCGCCAAACCTTTAGAAGCGTACGTTTATAGGAACTTCTTTTTACGGTTCGCGAACAAACCGTTCGAATTGAACAATTTCGAAGAATACGAAAAACATTTTACAGTCATGAATTACACAGATAACGCCACGTTGAAGCATATGCTCTGTTCCGAATTTAAAACGCACTGGACGGAGCAGTTTCCTGGAATCGCGTGGGAATCTGTCGAAAACGCCATCTTTCAGATGTTCGCAGAAGTGTTCGAGTGCGCCGTCATCGAAGCTCCGCCCTGTGGTATTGCGGAAAGTCCGCAGTCGAGGGCGTTGTATGCGGCGGACATCATGTTGGAGTGGGGGAACGATGGGAGTGTGCAGCCGAAATTGTTGGAAGTGAATTGGACTCCCGATTGTAAGCGCGCCTGTTTGTACTACAAGGACTTTTACAATGATATTTTTAAGTTGTTGTTCTTGGATGAATGCAATGATGAAGTGTTTAAGAAACTGTTCTAAACGTTTTACGTAAGATAAGAAAAACTATTGTGTTTATATGAAATTGCTATATTTACGAAACAAACTGTATAAACTAATATGCAAATATAAAATTAACTAAGAACCGTTTTTTTTATATACACTCCGCCAAAAAAGTATCGCATAATTTAGTTTTAAATCATAAAAGTATCGCATAATCTTTGTTTGTAGCATAAAGTTGTAAATATACTTTAATCCGCTCTAAGATATAATTTCTATGATTGTTTAAATAAAATACAGGCCAAATAAAAACAAGAACTCATACTTGAGATTTTTATTAAAACAAGAAATTATAATTTTGGAAAGAAAAATATCATAACAGTAGCTTTTAATACTGAGTATTGCCACCTCTGGCTCTTATGACCGCTCGCATACGGTTTGGCAGAGATTCGATTAACCTCCGTATATAAGCCTGATCCAAATTCTCCCACTCGTCACGGAGAGCATTTTCTAGTCCATGCAGGTTCGCTGAGGCAACATTTTGGGTTCGTATCCGTCTGTGAAGGAGGTCCCACACGTGCTCGATAGGGTTCATGTCCGGACTTACCGCAGGCCAATCTAAAACTGGAATACCAACATCGTTAAGGTATTCCTGGACGATTATTGCAACATGCGGTCGTGCATTATCGTGCATTAACATGAATTCGTTTCCTATAATTGGCGCATACGGTACTACATGTTCTTCTAAAATTTCCGTTATATACCTGTGGGCAGTCAGTGTACCTCTGTCTACTGGTACTAACTCTGTACGACCTGTTAAATAGATGCCTCCCCAAACCATAATAGAGCCACCAGCGAGATTAGGTCTAGGTCTGATATTACACTGCGAATAGCGCTCACCGTCTCGTCTGTACACTGAGATACGCCTATCTGAGGTGTAAAGACCAAATCTTGACTCATCTGTGAAGAGTATATTGGCCCAGTCATTAATGTTCCAATTTACATGTTCTCTGGCAAACCTTAAGCGAGCCACTCGGTGGTTCCTAGTGAGACGAGGGGCTGTTACAGCTACTCTAGCTCTTAATCCACTCTGTCGTAACCTATTCCGAATAGTTTGAGTACTCACACGAGTATTTCTGACTCTAGCCAAGTCGTTCTGCAATTGTCTCGCAGTGACATGTCTTCGACGTAATGCTTGTAGTAGTAAATAGCGGTCATCTTGGCGAGTAGAACATCTTGGGCGACCTGGTACAGGTCTTCTACTGTAAATGCCTGTTTCCCTATATCTGGCTACGGCTCTAGAAACACTTGACTGATTGATGTTCATCAAATTAGCAACGTATGCTTGAGATCGTCCATCTTCGATTAAAGCAACTATAGCAGCCACTTGTTCTGAAGTTAAATTGCTCATTTTAGTTTTAAAAGCGTTGGTACAGAACTCTGACTTCGCACTTTAAAATTTGTCCGTATAGGAAGACTTTCAATAAACAACTGAACAAACCTTACACATATGCATTTTTCTAAATGTGTTTGTTTAGAAAAAAAAAAAGTAAAAACGCTAAGTTCCATTATTTTCTTAGTGTTTTTATAGTTCACATACACGAGGCAAACTTTTTGTGAACGTATAAAAATATCTTGGTTCATAAATGCCCTTTTTTAGTTTATGCGATACTTTTTTGGCGGAGTGTATATACAGGCTTATCCACGCTATCGGGTACGGAATATTGTGGTCAAAACACGTGACGCTCAAAAGTTTCACTTTTGGGATATATGGGCGGTCTATTATGGGTACTTTTTAAATTATTTTCATAAAATAAATAAACAGTTTATTGCAATTTGTAAATAAACAATAAATTTACAACAGCAAAATGTCAAAATAAGAAAAATACAAAAGAAAAACGAAGTACATACATACTGATGTGGTCTGGCAACTCGGTTTGCGTAAATTCAGTTTCTTTTTCTTGTTTATTCCGTTATGCGTTTGTCAATGTTGCGAGAAATTTCAAATTGTTTTATTTTTATATAAGAGAGTAAATGTTTTGGATTGTTTATTTTAATTTCATTCTGTTGTACATTTTGCTTTCACTGGTTTTGTATATATTGTTTTGTTTTTTGCGAGTTCGCGGACAGATCTTGGTGCCTTGCTTCGCACGCATCGGAGAATTTCATACATATACGATTGTTTTAACCTTTTAAGGTCAGTTCCCTGATAGACCCGAAAGTAAGTAGATGTTTATAAAATTGTATTGCATTGCAGACATTTTCTGATTTTTTGAATTCACGTATTTGATGTTATCAAGTCCATCACGGAACTCATTTAATAATAATTGATATTGTATTTTTGTGTACACAATTTAGATATAAGATCTGTTATTATTTTTACGTGCAGGAAGATATTTTTAAGTTTAAAGAGTTAATTTTTTTGTTCGTTGTAAATTTTCTGATTTGTAATTATTTGCTAATCACCTCGGGTTGGGTGAACAAAAGCATTGTGCTTGCGTTTATTTTTCATTTATTTAAATTACTTGAATTTTTCACGTTTAATTTAGTCGTTTTAATTTTGAGACCACGTGGATTGAATTGAAGAGAAAAATTTTTATCATCCTGAACGATTTTTTTTGTCTTTTGCCTTGTTAAAGGATTTTGAATTGTCCTTTTGTAATTTAAAACCAGCAGTTTTATTTCGACCAAGATCTTATGTCGAAGGTTTTTTTTTTCTGCAAAGTTTGTAATTAATATTTTTTTTTCTTTTTTTTTATTAATAAAATTATTGGATTAATGTCATTCAAAATACTCTTTTATTTTTTTGATCAATCCTTTTAAATTTCTGGAAAATTAATGGAAGTCAGATTTCTTTCACCCACAGTTTACTTTTGATGATTGTAACCCTGAGTTTAATTGTTTTTTTGCGCCTTATAAAGAAATTGCATTCATTTCACTTGAGCTAGCTAATTTAATTTTGAATTTTTTAAATTTCATTTGGTATTTTTGTTGGTACTTTCAGTACACAGCAATACGTAGGTATTCAAAATCTATCGTAATTAGCTATTAACAAAATCGTCAACCCTGTAGGGTTCTAATTCACACAGATATTTGAAAATTGTTTTTTTAAATGTTGTGAGGTTATTTATTTGTTTAACGGC
This sequence comes from Cetonia aurata, assembly GCA_949128085.1. Lineage (NCBI taxonomy): Eukaryota > Metazoa > Arthropoda > Insecta > Coleoptera > Scarabaeidae > Cetonia > Cetonia aurata. The sequence goes on along the minus strand of OX421883.1, from coordinate 3,845,287 downwards.
AGTTGGCAGTTTATTAAAAGATTTATAACAGTTATACGGTAAACTATTTTGTGTTGATGACAGTCTGTGTTTAGGGTAGCGGTAGTTGTCCTTATGTCTAGTAGGATATATACAGTGGCGGACGAAACATATTGGACTTTTTTTTTATTTAACTGACTAGACAGCCAATGAGCAGGTGTTTATTGCCCATTGTGCATGCATGACGCAGTTTAAGCAGTCGTAGTACGAGTTTAATGGAAGCAATATCGTTTTCATTTGAAGAAGAAAATTTTAGGTATTTCCTTAGAAATTGAGTAAAAAAGTGATTATGGCTGGAAAGAAACATTCAGTTCAATTATATACGTAGATCTTCTTGGTTTTTGAAGTTGTATAATTAAACAACTATTAGTAGTGAGTAAAACGTTTCGGTTTAATATAATCAAACCTTAGTCATTTACATTTTAAAAATTAATAATGTACAAAATAAAATGTTGATGTATAAAAATATATAACATTTTTTATTTTATTGATAAAATCAGTTTGTTTTTTGTTTTAATTTGAAAGTTTTGAAATGTTTAAATAAAGATTGTTTTGTAAATTGTGTCAGTTGTATTTGTTATGGTCGGTTATGGCTAAATATGAAAAACGTTACTAATTTTTACTAAAATTTCATTTATAGAATTAAGTTTAGTGAAAAATCGTGTGTCAGTTTTATCATTTACAGAATTATTATGTTTATAAATTTGAATTATTTCAAGTATAGTTCGCGCTTTATAGTTTTGTTCTTGGTTTAGAATTGATACATTGTTAAAATCAAATGTATGATTTTGTGTTATTTCATGTTTTTTTAAAGCTGTAAGAATTTTGTTATACTTGTGTCCTTTTATTCTATTTTCTAAATATTGCATAGTTTCGCTGATATACACACCATTACAATTTTGACAATTTATTTTATATACTATATGTGATGTTTTATTTTTTTCAGTTTTCGATTTTAATTTTGTATAAATTTGATTTTGTAATTTATTATTATTTTGATTTGCTACTTTAAAATTATAAGGCTTGATAAATTGATTTATCTTTTCAGAAAGATTTTTTATGTATTTTATAAATGTTTGACTATCTTTTATAGTTTTTGTTGGTTTATTATAAAAACGGAATATTCTTTGTTTGAATATTTTACTGATAAGATAATTTGGATAATTATTTTGTTTTAGAATAGTTTTTGCTTTATTAATGGTATCATTTCGAAAAATTGGACTGGTTTATTAATTAATTTTATTTAAGTCACTTATAACCTTTATATATCTTATGGTTATTCAACCGAGCTGCGTAAGGTGCTGATATCTGGCGGCGATAGTATAAAAGTACTGATGAATGAAATTAAATACCGCCAAATATTCATTGGAATGCGAGCTATGTTGGTTACAGATTCTGAAATAAACTTGGCAGTTAATAACAAAGTAAAACCAATCAAAATTAAGAAATTACAATGCAACATTATTAAAAAAAATTAATGGGCACGCCAAACCTGACACACCATCTGAACGCCATCCAAACGTACTTCAAACCGGTTGAATAACTAGATATATATAAACAAGGCTTATAATCACTACTACCCCAAACAATAATTCCATATTTCAACTGAGAATGACAGCAACTGTAGTATACCATATGTAAGATATTACTGCTTACTAGATCTTTCAGCTGACGAACAGCATAGCAGAAACTACCTAATGCATTATTATAAATTATTACATTCTAAGTTTATGAAAACTTGTTGTAATTGTAAATTATCTGACATCTCTAAATGCCATAGGCAACTAGATACAACATTAGAACTTTTATTTGAAAAACACCAAATGGTGCAAAAAACCATTATTTGGCGTATTCTGTAAAAACGCGAAGACTAAAAGCTTAAGGTATAAATACCATTCGACAAGTGATTAAAAAGTGCATTTGCTGGTAACTTAAAAAATATGGCTTCTATTTAAATGAATCAAGTTATAGCCACTTAAATTTTTGTTAGTCACCCGATCGGCCCCGGGTGTGAATATTGTCCATGTCAGCCCTGATGTTCATTCGGGTGGTTAAGGGTTTTTAATCCATGTACGTGGCTAATGGTGAAAGCCGAGGCCATTAATAATAATAATAATAATAATAATAATAGCCACTTAAAGTGCTTATTTGAATAGTTTTAATTTTTGTACAGCCTGTATAACATGGCAAGTTTATTATAATTGGGTTATAAAATATAATCTATTGTTACATTTCATTGTGAATTTCCCTTACACAACTTAAACACTTCTTAAGTATTTGAAACATGAGAATGAAGTTAAATTTTCACAAAATTCAAATTATTTAAAAAACCTTAAGGTTTACGTATTATAAACATTATTAAAACAGACATTTACTTTAATCAGAGAATCGAAAAATGCAATAATATACAAGGGTTCCATTAAAAAAAAACAACTTTAATACTTTTAAGGCTTTTGGAACACCCTGTATAACATAAAAATAATTTTAAAAAGTATCCGTAATAGACCGCCATATATCCCAGAAATAAAACTGTTTGAATGTCACGTATTTTGGCTACAATATTCCGTGTCGTATAGCGTGAATTGTACATATACACTACCAGACATTGAGGTTGCGACAACTATTAAAATTTTAATAAAGTTATTATTTTTCTATAATCCCGGCAAATATAAGGGAACATATTGTAAATTTAGTTTATTTCTTGCGGCTCGTGCTTACGTCACAGGGAGGGCTATGACAATGATTGAAATTCTTCGTATGCTCTCGTCAAATACGGCAATTCTGTCACGAAGTTGTACGAAGAAGTTCGATCATTGGGCGAGTTGCTTTATTCACCGAATGATCCACGATTATGCTGCATCTCTGTTTAATACAATAGTTAGATAGTGATAAAATATAATCGGCGGATCCATCGATCCAAGAAAGAAACCATCAGTAATAAATGTACGGGTGCAGCGTTCCAATGTTTTTACTTATTGCTAATGAAATGAATCGAGTTGGTTTTATAGAGGTTTCAAGCGAACTTGTAAATTGTACATAATTAAGCGCGATATGTGTAGAGTTCCCTCTTTTATATTTAGGATTGATGAAAAAGGGGAGCTTTCCTCCAATATATACATCTACGATTCTTGCAAATCTTTATATGAATACAGTTAAACTTATGGTAAATTTTCTTAGTAGTAGCATTATTTGTAAACTTTAATACGATGTCCTGATTATGTGTCTATAGTCTTTTGATGATACGTTAATGACTGGCTGGAATGGTTGATTCCAGAGGCAAAGAAAAGTGATTTATCATGATCATCATTAAAGGCGATATGTGTGACATTACATAGGACTTAACCTAACAGAATAAGTGATAAATAAAGAGATGCATATTGTCATGTTTGTGTTATTCTGAGAAGGTGTAATAAGTGGATGTTGAATCTTCCATATCGGAAGACCTGGCAACATGACCCCTTGTCGGATGCTGCAATCATTAGCTGTCATTGTCTAATGTATGGAACAGACTCCGTTTAAGAAAAAATAGAAGTTAAAACAATATTGTGTATGCTATGCATGTATAATAATTTAATACAATGTCGTCAAGGGTCAATTAAGCTAAACCCGTCCATGGAATCATATCATTTGTTTTATAACCATGATTACATGCTGATGTATTTTACGGTTTTTAAATAAATAATTAAACTTCCATAAATAATGTGTCACTGATTTCGATTCACACTACTGTTAATATTCACTTTTCTTTCATAATTATCATTAAGATGCAGTAATTGGGTTTTGGAACCTTTGGTGTAACACTGATGCTAACTTGGTTAGCGAAACGCGCGTCGAGAGATTGTGCATTGTTGTTTGGTGATAGTGGAAAAACCTAGCATTGACTTTTGTCAGTGTGATAGTTATCATTAAGATGATTTTTTAGAAACCTTTGCAATAATGCTAATAATAATAATAAGTATTGAAATGCACTCATTTTGCTCGTAGTATTTTTTTTCCTATATCTAATTTTAGATCAAGTGAATTAGAAATGTAGTTCGTTAAAATTGAGTTACTAATAATCTAATAAATAAAATAGAAAACAGCGAAATTTCATAAAAATCTCAACATTTTCGCGCTTTCTACAATAATTTCTTGACCGGAGCTGAAAATTAATTATTCTTTCGTGAAAATAAATCTAATTCATCGGGTATGACGCGGCTCGTAGCCCGCTATTGCCAAATCTTCAACTATCTGTATGCGTATGTATTTCTGAATATCATGAGCTACTATACCGACCGATACCGATCTCATACGTGCTTCTTAGGTCATTAATTACGCCTTTCATATAACACAAATGCTATTTTTTTATGTTATTTCTTCTTATTTGTTCGTATTTTTATTCCTAAGAATAAACTTTTATCCACTTTTGTGTTATTGCTGTAACTTACTAACTGTCCTTAAATCAATGGCCGGCAGTGTATATGTGAAAGGTACTGAAACAGTAATTTATATATGTATATACTTTTTAAGTTCCTCTACTTTTACCGCGTGTTATATTTATTATCAAAAGACGAGCATGTGGCCACGCCATTATATATTCCATTCATTAAATTAAAATAAATTAAAACGTATTATCACATACTCTTAACTATTGCGTCGTTGTTACCATCTATGATAACAAAGACCTGGCCTAGTTCTTCGTACGGGTAAGTCCTCTTCAAAAACGTATCTAACAATTTGATCCCGGACACCAATCTAAGTCCAGGTATCAGCGGAATGGCTCTGAATTCTAATTCTTGTGTCGCTCGCGGCGGCAAAGGTTCTAGTTTCTTACCCGACACCCCACACCAAGTCATACCCTCGCGATCTTCAAGGAACAGTACCAAATCTATTGTACGTTCGCTGCAATAGAAATAAACAAGATATGTAGATTGCATTTAAAATGCTATGCGTCCGAAAATATGGTATGCATTTAACAAAGTTTAATATGGGGCGTAAACACAGAGTACAGGGTTAAAAACCACAAAATTAAAGCTTTATTAAATAGAAAATACTTGTATAATTGATAAAAATAATGTGTGTTATAAAAGAATCTCAAATACAAACAATTAACTTTGCTTGTTAATGCGAACACATCGAATGTAAAATATTGAGAAAATTTGGAAGTTAAATAAATTTAAATATACGAAATGCAAAATTTTTAAGTAAAATCCGAAAAGTAAGATTTTGAACATTAAAACTATAAAATTAAGAAAAAAGTAGCCATGTTGCTTGCACGTGGATTGAGGACGAACAAGATCCTATGTAGTACCTTTGATTAGTGATGTTGATCGCCTTCAAAGCTTAGAGTTTTCAATATGCTTTCTCGAAAGTGAAAGAAATAAAATGTTCTACTGTAATACTGTACTCTCTACTTATGTATTTTTTTGTCCCGAAGCTCTAGGCATAGCAGTTTCCGAGATACAGCCGGTAGCCACCCTTACTGAATAACCCGGTACAGTTCGAACTATCAATTAACATTGTAAATGTATACCATAAATTCGGATCAAAATAAAATTCCACATAATATACGTACGAATTATTTGCTAATTTACATTTAAACGTAAACTGCTTCTCTAAAACAACAAAATTCGGCAATTCAATCACCGATAATCTAATATCGCCATAATCAGGACCCTGTAAAATCGAATATTATTTTATTTTTTTAATACACAACCCTTTAAAGAAGAAAAATTACCATTCGCTGCAGTTGACTAGTTTGCAACCGACCTTTTTCCCCTAAATTACTTCTCCAAACTATATCCAATTTCCCAATATTCGTAGCTCCACTTAACAACTTCAAATCGTTGGATAATTTCGGATCTGGGGTTAAACAATATAAAAACTGGCAAGTCGATTGCGGTTGCAACAAATTCGTCTTTCCGAAAATACTCTTACCGGATACAGTCGAATTGAGTGATGTCACTGAAGATGATACAATAAGTTTAAACACTTAGCAACGGTAGAGTTGTCATGACATACCGTTGAATAAATTCGAAGCATCTAAAGCTACTTTTTCTAAACATATCGGACCGGCTGTAATATTTTGGACTTGCGCTTCTAGATAAACGTCGTCATTTTCAGCGTTGTAGAATTTTGTTTTTACATCTAACGGTTTTAAGACTTGTATCTTAAAAAACTTTCTAAACGACATAGGAACACAAGTAGGTGTTTGGTAGGTTACTTCACAAACTAATCTAAAAGCAAATATAGGATTTATACACCTTGAAATTCGCTTGACGTTGTGAAAATCAAATCTTAGATTATAACTCTGTTTTTCATTTTATTATAAAAAAACAACGGACCAAGTATAGTTCCATGAAGAATACCTGAAGTAAATAACTTTTTCTAGATTCTTCTATTTTCACTCTTTACTGCCTAAAATGCAGCAATAGTAGTTTTAATTTTACCCAAATTTTTGTAGACATAACGAAATCGCTTTGTAATTTGAAATACATGTTCCACCCCTAACCTTGTAAATCGACACAACTTTAACACTTTTAAGAGCATTAGATTTAACAATAAGAAAATGAAAACATCTGCAAGAGAGCAATCAAATCAATTCCTCAAAATATGTCTTTTAATTCATTAATTGCAGCATATTTATATTTCAAATTACTTCATAGGTTTGATAAATATTCTTTTTAGCATTATTTTCATTGTCTGTTTAATTTGTTTACTTAATTTTAGGTGAACATCACAAAATTTCGTATAAAAATTAAAAAATAGAGCAATAATCAAAGATCTCAATGTAACATCCTCTACATACATATGTGTCCCGATTTCTTTAACTTCATGATGAATTACCACATTGACCGTCTCATCCGGGCCTAAAGTAGGGGTCGGAGGATTTGCCGCCAAAGCTAGACGTTGTGATGTAGTTTGTAGATCAATCTTCGAAGATTCAACTTCATTACAAAAACACACTCACTTCATAACTTCACCAATAACTTACCTTGACACCGACATTACTAACTGTCTGTTGAGACTCACTATACACGCAAATGTAACTGGAAAACGTTTCGCCAAGATATATATTGACCGGATTTTGTGGTAATAGTAAAAACTGGCCAATCCCTAGGGTCTCTGTACCTGGAACGGATGTCGGATCCTTCTGCAGTATTTCATTCAGTAGGTTTCCAGGAAGGTCTTTACTGTCGCACGTTAACGGCAGTGGACTCGTTAATGTCGGTTTGGTAAGTCTCATAACTGCAGTGTAAATCAGGGAGTATTAAAAAAAACAAAATTGTTATGATGAACTAACCTTTTAGTGAAACTAAATGTTCTTCTGGTTCCATTATGCCAGGTTATTTTGTTATAACTGTGTTTTATTTGCATGTAAGAGTTTAAATTTTCTGATTTCGTCCGGTTGAAGATCTAAATATTTGCAACAAACAAGCCCTATCAAAGAAACATCAGCGATCAGCCTCTGTAAAAAGTACTGTTTGAGGTTATATCACCAATGTCAAAATATTTTTTTTATTTAAAAAAAAAATTAACCAATGTTGAAATAAGCATGTTTTTAAATTAGTTAGAAAATCTGTATATAACTGCCCAGAATATTTAAATACATACAAATACTAAATAGTATTTTATTATTTACCAATTAATACATCCTATATGCATTGGTCAAGTAATCTATGAGAATAATATTTCAATAGCGTTTGTACAGTGAATTTAAATCTTTTATTTTCATAACAATTACTAAATAATATATAATAAGAAAATTCAAATTTCCCAAAATTATTATTAATACTCGCGCTAAAATATCTATCCAATTGACGCGCCATCTTATGCCTACTGTAACAAGTTTAATACTTCTAGAACTTCAGAATTAATTTTTAATTTTAAATGTAGGACAAATTGATGAATATTTATAATCTAATGAGAAATTAATAAAATATTGAGACATATAAAAGAAATATTTATTTACACAAACTTGAATACATCATAAACTAATCGTAATTATCACTTATTAAATAATAATCACATTAACTAAATTATAATAGTTTTTATTGTTATAATAACTATAGAATAAAAATATTTTTATGTACGATGATTGAAAATTTGTGTTAATTGAGACCGTTCATATCGTATTCCACTTCATTAGGATGTACCACTTCATTATCATTAAATATCTCATAGCTATCATTCTCAACTATTTCTACATCCTCACTTTGCATATCACTAGATTCATTCTCTTCACTCTGGCTGTTAACATCATGTATGCACTCGATATTCACCTGAGGCGATCCATCAATCCCATGCAATGGACACTCCACAGGGCACCTCCCATTGTTCTAGAAAAAAACACTCGTTAATATACACAGGCACTAATCACTGTAAGATATTCACGTGAAACAATCTGTGAGTCCTTTGTATGTCTGCACTCTTCCTAATTTGTTGTATAAGATGATATTGCATGTCTAACTTCTGTATACAACTTTCACATATAGTTTTTGGTAATTTATCATATTTATCCACCTGAAATAACAATGCACGTGAATAGGAGAAGGCGATAATACTCGAAATCTGCTACTTTGATGGGAATGAATTGAATCTTCTTAAGCAAATCCAATTTTTTCGCTTTTATACTGTACAGGTGTATAACACATTTTTTCTGCTCTGAACACAGTCTACATATGAACCCAGCCATAATTGCATTTCCGTAGCTACCCATATTTTATTCTATTCTACTTTACTTGTCTTTCTCAAAATTTAAACCGATGTAAACTCTTATACAATACGGAAAATCTTAGAAATTTCTATTGTTATGACATATTTTGACAGTTCGAAATACAATACAATTAACATATATGAGTTTCGTAATAACTTCTAGGTGGCGTTAAATTAAAAAAAAAATATTTCGAAGTTCTTTTTCAAATTAAATTCTTATTTCATTCACAAGATGTAATTTCACTTAAATAACTTTCTTATTAGCAACATAAGCATTTCAGTTAAGAGGAAATAGCCAGTTTGCTGAATGTAGTTGAAAGTTGAAATGAAACTGCATGCTTTCATAACTGAATGTAAGATATTCGACAGTGATGTAAAATAATATTAAGACTAATTTTATAACAATTTTTTTCATTATGAAGGTTTCTGTAAGTAAATTAAAGGTAAAATAGACAAAATAATGTTTTGTTTTTAAGTTACTTTACTTTGTTCGTGGTTGGCACTACTGCTGATGCTAGTAACTGTCAACGTCTATTTAAGATTTTAGCGGTTTTGTTTTGTTGTGAATGCATTATGTATGCGAAATAGGTTGTTACACGATTAATTTCATAATTAATTTGTGATTTTGAAATACCTCGACATTGTGTGCATAGACAACGTCTGTTTTTAATGTATTTAACCAACGTGGGTGGTGTTGTGATGTATTTTTAGTGTCATGAAAGTACTCGCAGTGCACATGTCCAATCGGCGTAAGAAAACATACAATAGTAATCAATTATACGGCGAAAATAAAGCTTCTGAAATAACAATTAGAAAGCCTCTTCAAGACAAAGGTAATTTCATTAATATATCTTGTGAATTTTCGCGACATGAAAAACACAAACTTGCAAATCCATTATCAACAAACAAATCAAGGAAAAGATCTTACTTAAATTACTCAAATAACAACACAATATCGAAGAAAATGACGCCTTTACGATCAAATCAAACCCCAGATTCCAGTGTCATCATCTCCCCTTCTGTGGTAGAACTGGAAAGAATTTCGATTGAGGATCTAAGTAAGCAATCCTGTTTTGATCCAAGTGTACTGTTAGAACATTTATCCGAGGAAGATTTAAGTAAACATTTAAAACAGTGTAATGTTATTGTGACTAATGTGTTACAAGAATTTGAGCAAAATAAACAAGTAATAAGAGGTGATAAACTAGGAAATGTGAGTACGAACAGTGATAATATTAATGAAAATCAGAATAAGCGTGTATCGTTGAGAAAACGGAAATGTAAAATTGATTACGCACAATTTCACAGAGGGTCGTCTCTTGCAAAGCAGTCAGTTCAAGATAAAGTTCCGGTATACAAAACACAGGTTAAAGAAAAAGTTAAAGCGCCGAATGACGTGTATGATTTTAATTCCTATTCAGAGAATAAGAAAATTAGGAAAAAGAAGAAGAGTATGCCGTTTGAAAAACACATGGAGGTGGAAATGCAAAAAATTGAATCGAAAAACAAAAAACAAGCAAAAAGAACTAGACGAGATGCTGTTCAGAATAAAGGGAAACGATTCAAAGATGTTAAAACAAAGATTAACAGTGAAAATAGAGAAGAGAACAAACAAGAGGTGAAATTGCACATAGAAGATCCATGTATAGTAATTCCTGTTTGCAATGAAACGGATGTTGAAAACAATGATTTGGATTTGAGTGACGTTGATTCAGCACCATTGGAATTAGAAATTTGCACTGAGGAGAAATTGACAAGTGTAAATATTATAAATAAAAATTCTGTACCTGATTCTAGAATAAATATACTTCAAGATATTCAGTTGAACACTGAAGAATGTGACAATACTGAAGTTTCTAATAATAATTCACAGGAAAATTGCAGTGAAGACTTTGATGAATTGTTCGATTTTGAAACGTTGAAATCTCCCGTGGGAAAATCGACCCCTTGGAGAGCTAATTTGGCAGTCCGACGTAATCCATTCTTTTTACAATACAAAGAAACTTCATTACCAAGTTATAACCAAGATATGGTAATAGATAGCACCGCTGCAGAAAAAGCATCGATAGGTAACAAAACACCAAAGAATCTCTTTCCGAGCTCTTCCAAAACAAAGCAAACTAGCATCCTTTCATACGTAAATGGCCCATGTGATTCCCCTGACGTTATCGACAGTTCCCTGTTTGATATACACGAGCTAAGTCCCGTTAAATCACCAAATAAATCGCATAAAAAACTGTCGAAATCTAACTCTGCCGACAAAGAAAACCAATATTCAATTAATTCACCCAGCAAACAAGATATTCGGAAAGTGAAACGGCAGATACTCTCTGACAAAGTGGATAATACACTAAATATATCAAACAGCCCTGCAAGAAATTCATTTAGGTATGAGAACGAAGTAACTTACTTCGGTTTTGAAAGTCTGAACGACACTCCGAATATAACTGAACCACAATTGGAAAAGAAAACTAGAGATATGTGGCTAATCGGGAAGCCTTTTCGGGTGGAGAGATATTTAAAACTTGGCAACATTTGTAAAGAGAAAGCCTTGGATGAAAATCATGAAAAACAGGACAAAACAACAGGGGAAAATCTTGAGATTTCCAAAAGTAAAGATACACAAGAAGATATTCCGCCTGAAGCCGTGCAAGAAGAAGGAGATTTGTCGTTAACTGTGGGACTATTCGATGATCTGGAGCCAGTAAATAGGAATGTAAGTTACAGAAATAAAAATTACTAAAATTGAGTAGGTGGTATGATTTTATTTATATATTCGCAGAATGTGTCAAGAAAATATGATCGGAAACATAAAAGGCGTGCTAGGAGGCATTCTGTGGCTTCAAATGATGGTGATGAAGACGAATATCCACATCCTAAAAAGAAAAAGAAGGATAAAAGAACAAAAGAGGAGGCAAGTACCGAAAATTAAAAATATAATTATAGGTTTGTTCAAACAACAAGTTCTAAGTCGTTCTCTGAGTCATTTATTCACTTAAGGGAACTTATTTATATATACTTATTCGTTCTTCTTATGCTTAATCTTAACTTTTTACGATTATTTTAAAAACTTTATAAGACTGGTAACACAGATTAGGTTTTCAACTTCGTCGTGCAATAGATTTTATTTGCGCAGTAGGTAAAAGAAAAATGTTGTAGTACTGTATTTTCACCTATTACAAATTAAAACCTTCATATTGCATAAGAAAACACAAATTTTACAATCAAAAATGTTTTTTATTCATCTAAGAAATACCTAAACATTTATTTATGCAAAAACAACTAGAATCTGATATTTTATTTGAATATTTAGCGTCTCTTTGGGCCATAAGTGTCAAAGACACCATAAACACCTGGAAATAGCATCTTTTACATGAATCAGCATTCTCTATTTATTGTACTAGAATTTTATATATTTAATTGGTTTAGAACTGTTGTTTTGAACAAACCTTATAATTTTTTGCTCTTCAAGTATTTAAGTTACATCAACCGATTAATAGATGGCGCTTTTATTTATATTTGAAAAAGTTTTTTTTTTGTAAGAATAACCATTTTAATAATTTATAAAACTATTTCTTTATAGGAAGAGCAAGCTGAAAAATGGGCCGAGGAATTCAACAAGATGTGTGATGAGGTTGACGATTTTGCACTGGAAATGGAGTAGCTTTATCTATGTTTTTTGTTTTTTTTTTTTTAAGAAAGAAGTGATAGCTGTACATATGTATATTTTATTTATTGCAATGAATTTCGTATTTTATTTTTATTGTATAGTTTTATCTGGAATTTATAATTTTATTTGACTTTAAGCTGATATAGTTTAAAATTTAAACTATATCAGCTAAATTATTATTATATTATCTAAAAATTACATGAAAGCATATTTAATATGCTTTCATGTAATTTTTAGATAACATTAATGAAATGGTTTTTATTGTATATAATATTTTCTTGTAAGCGATCTTGCTACAGTTTTATTTATGAGTTTTTGACGCGGTTTAAAATGGATTTAGTTTTAGTTTCGAAATATTGATCTAAATAGGTATCATACATTCTACATGCTCAGGTAATATGCCATACACCCAACAGAAAGTTGCCATGTAATTACTGTATTTTAGATTTATTTTATATTCATATATTTTTCTATAATCAATATATCATTGTTTTATAAATTTGTGTTATTATTTTCCTCTCTTGTGGATGTGGTACTGATATAATGATAATTAACGGCTAATTTTATACAGCGCACATACGGCAATTTAATATTATTTTTAGAAATGCAAATAGCATTTAAACCTTAAATTAACTTGCTCTGGTTGGTGGTTTTCCCTATAGTTTTATGAGTACAATATTCAAAAAAAGCTCGTTTCTCTTTAATCAATAATGATGGTTATAATACTGGGTTAGATTATATTATATATACATCTAAACATTTAATACAAACAATAATAAAAGCGAATACATATAGTGGTACAAGAAAGTCTTTGTACGATAGTACCGTAACTAAAAAGTAACATGAAAATGAAAAAAAAAAAACCAGATGTGAGAATTTTAGTTTTCTGCAAATATAAGGATAGTTCCGTTATAAGTACCCAACATCTTTTTTTCTTTTAAATGAATTTCTTATAAAAAAAAGCAAATATTGGACTTCTCTATTGGTAAATCCAGTTCTTTGTAAGATAGTTGCTTTTTTATGGAAGTTGTATCTGCTTGGATAATATTCAATCGTGTTCAAGCAATTGTATCCTCGTATGTAAACGTTGTATTAGGAATATTGGAATATAATAATGTTGAAAAATAATTTAAATGAATATTATGCAAGAAGGTGTTAGTGCATTGAATAAATATCTCATACCGACATAACCTTTTATTTAAATTTATATACAGTAATAAATAAAAATACAAAACTAAGTGGTAGGTATATCTAAGGAAAAAACTTAAAGAAAACAACTTATAATTTGCAGACGTCCAAGTTGGTATTTAAAAATATTATATCAACATTTTTCGCTGATAGTCGATTCCTCCTTCTGTTGGCAATTTGACCAGCTTTTGAAAAAATCCTTTCTGAAGGCACTGACGTCGCTGGTATTGCCAAATATTTTTCTTGTAGCGCATGCAATTCCGGTATGAATGATGCATGCTCCTTTCAGAAATCCTGCCGGTTTTTCGTCCGATTTAAACGTGGGATTCCCATGTATTTTGCTATTACTTTTCAGATGAAGTAGTAGAATTACTTTTCGATAATTCTAATACCTTAATTTTTTTATTGCACAACAAGCATATTACGTTTTCGTCGTGCTTTTCGAAATATTCCCACGCGGTAGATCGTCTTTTTCAGGTGCTCATTATTACCACTAATTACCACTTTGTTTCACTATTTCAATCACACTACAGAACCTTTATTTAATAACGAAAATATTATACTAAGATAAATTCTGTAAATACAGCTTTGTCACACCTTTAATTTTTTAAAGAGGAATAAAGCTAAAAAACAACACTGCAAATAATTTTATGTGTATTGTAAAACATCAAACAAAAACCTCGCGGCACCGAAGTCTTTCACTATAAAACGTTATGGTTATATATTATAAAAACTCCTGTTTTTTGTAAAAACTCACGGGACATATTCAATTTGATATTTCTATAGCCTTATCAGTAAATGTTATCTTTAGGATACCTACTACACTAATATTGTTTCCACCCTTTTATTATTTCACACCTTAAAAATTTCTTTAGGCAAATCAAATAACATCCATAGATTCCCAGTTACTTTTAAATATCTATTATGTATCCATATCGTGGCAGCTGTTGTAAACAGAGAACGCAAAAACTAAGCCCAAAAAAACACAAGTATGGTAGGATCACATCTACCAGGATACACGATATTTAAAAATTATTTATTTATTTGATTTTAAGAATTAAGTAATACATTTCAACTCATAACTACTTCTTACTAAGACGGTTAACTTAAAATATACGACGTTACGAATTACGAATAGTGTGTTGTTTGCTATTATATATAATAGGTGAATCTGTTTGATTTCTGTATATTTTTGTTTCGCTGAAGTTGGAAATAAAGATTATATTATTATTAGTATGGAAATAGCAAATACGTGACAGACGTGTAGTAAAACCAGAAAACCACAAATAACAAATCACATGAATGAAGACAAAGAATGCAAAATGCAACCATGATCCATGATGCAACTGTAAAAAACAGAACCACCAATCTAAATTTTGTATACAACCTAAACAAAGCAACTTCCCCAATTTGCACTCACAGCGCCATCTAGAAACGTCTCTTGTCACCACCAATTTTTGTTAACAGTTTGGCCTATTAAACTTACCCATCTAGAATATTGTCTCTGTTAGAATTCTGTGAATTCTGAACTCATACAAAATGGAACTGCAACAGAAATTTTTATCCCAATAAATCCATTAACAATAATAAATAAAAATAAATTATTATTTTTAGATTCTCTTTTAATATAAATACTCTCAAACGCGGATAATTCTTTCGGGGATGTTACACTTTTTAGTGCTTCGAGGTTTTCAGTATTGATCTTATGGCCCCTTTCTATTTGAGAAACTTCTCAACATCACGCTTGGGTGAAGGCACGTGCCAGTATTCCTACAAAGTGCCACATTGTAACCAGAATCGTATTTATTTGTCTGTAAGATGTGTTATGAGTATGACATGACGCATTTACGTATTCTTCAATAGAATAAAATATTGTATAAACATTTATTTACAATACATAAAACGTTTAGATATGCTAATGTTTTTTGTAAATAATGACGATATCTGGTTCTCGCCCGTCTTGTCTTTAATTTGTATTTGCATGAATTGCGCAAGTAAATATTGTGTGAATATTTATTTGGCAGCAAATTGATAAAACCAGTACCTATATATTTAATCAATTCTTTTCCAAGAAATCTAGGTAGGTAAATCAAGGGGTAATAAATGTGTGTTATTTGTTATGCCTTTTTAAAATATAAAGTCGTTGTTTTTCTTAGTACACATTCCTACAGTTATTAGCGAGTCCCTGTTGTATTTGTTGATTACGGTTCAAGAATATCAACATATATAAGAATAATATAAGAAATAATAATAAATTTTATTCCAGTTTCAAGGTACAGCAATTAAAATATTGATGTAAAGGAACACAGAAAATACGTCACAAGAAAGAGAGTATATACAGTTTGGTATTTTTATTCTATATTTAAACTCTCAAAATTTGCTGACACCGCTGGTTTATGAATGAACAACATATTTACTAATAAAATCGTCGCTATACGCGAGCTATTTATCACTGATTATGTAAATGTTCATAGATTATAAGAATTGGGAAAAATATCGACAAAATTAACTAGATGTTATTCTACCAAAGCACATGTTTGCTTTTACCATTTATTAAAGAAAATGCTGTTTGGAAACATTAAGACGCAACCGAAAGACCTTCGGCAAAGTTTGTTAACCGTATGCGTTCAATGTTGGTATATCTATACTTTGGCTTGCACTTGCTGTGCAACCATTGCGTTTTTCTTTTCATTTATTTAACGTATGGCACCATATATCAAAGATTAGGTAACGCAACAGGTTTAGGTAAAGCGGATACGACTGACACACAGTGGTTTAGAACGCGAAAAACCCCATTAAAAGAAATCAAGGAGGGATAAATCTGGTGAACGTGGCGGCCATTTGATATTTTCAGAATGAGTTCCGATCCACCGATTAGGAAACTGTTCACTGAAATAGTTTCGGACAGACACAGCATTATGTGCAGGGCAACCATTTTACTGAAAGTAGATGTTTTGCATATTTATGTCGGGAAGTTGCTGTACAGTAGGTAGAATGTGGGTGTTCAGTAATTCTAAATATGCATTTGCGTTCAAATTGCCATTGATAAAAAAAGGCCCAATAATATGGTTGTTTAACAAACCTGCCCAAACATTTACTTTTTGCTGTTGCTGACTAGATGAACTTAAATATCTGTGCTCGTTTTGCTTAGCCCAATATGTTGTCGCAGATGAATTGCGACTTCTAACAAAGGAAAATAAGATTCATCGGTAAAGATAATATTGTTTACCAAATTACCATCTCGGTTAATTAAATCACTTAATTTTTCACAAAATTCCATACGCTTAAATGCATCGCCGTGAAATAATTGTTGGTGTTTAGAATATTTAAAATTGTGATACCCATTTGCTTCGAGTATTCGCTGAACGGAAGAACGGGATATGTCTAAATCATTGGAGATAGTGCCAGATGACATGTTCGAATTTATTTCAACTGCAGCACATACTAAAACGGACGTATTATTAGAAATTCTGCGAGTTGGAAGCGATGTTTTTAAATTTTCGACCGAACCGGTATTGTTGGTTTTATTTTTTAATTTGGGGTATTTAGCTGCAAACACGTCGCATACCTTTGAAAAGAATTGCCAACGTGATACCACTGCATCATTTCAGCTCTCTTCTCCACAGTATAACGCGGCATTGTGCGCAAAAATATGTATTTAAAACTTAGACAACCAACTTACTTGAACTGCCTAATAATACTGATCACTGATCAGTCTACGCGATACGCGTGCTATTATCGAACTACAGCGCCACACCTCGCTGTTGGGTAGAATGGGAGACGGTAGGGGTATATGTACTTCCCCGCCGTTTACTTTGCAGAGATTGAAACTGTATATATTTTGAACTGATATATAAACGACTTTTTACCTTAACATCCCCATTTTGCGCGTTGTTCCCTTACATAATTTCAATTCTCCTACCTGATTTGCATAATTGCCAGGTATTTTACATATATAGGTATATACCCTAATAAATCTCCTACCTACAAAAACCTATGTCAACCGAAGGCGCACCTGTCTAAATGGTGAGCAGTTTTTATAGTTATTGCGCCTTAGACGATAACATTGTCAGGAGCTGTACATACAATAACGAACCTTCATTTTACGTACCTACTTGGTGTACACTTATAACTATGTCAGTGGATTTTCGTTCTAGTTTTTATCGGAATAATTACCTAGAACTTTGTGCCTAATGACAGAAGCATGTACGTATCTTACGGGCGCCATAGCATAGCAACTTTTTAGAACGTGAGACGCCCTTTCTTCTCTGGAAACTTTCTTCGCCATAATAGGTAATTAATTTTAATTATCCGTGCGTTAAATTGCAAGAGAACAATGCCCCTAGAGTGCTGTTGCTGGTCGATTCTCGTTCTCTGTTACCATCACGGTCTGAATGCGCAACCAGTGCGCATGCATTTCAGTAGATCGCGTGTTTAACATTGCAAGAAGAACACGGAATGATGCTATTCCGAAGATATTTTTATTACATTTAAAATTTTAATTTAAACTACAAACGGGATCGTAGCAAGTAATTAACGGTTATAAAAATACGAAAACAGAGGTAGTTTTGATGTTGGTAACACGATAGGATAAAAACGGTATAATATAGGAATAAAGGAATCTAGTGTATAAGAAGCGTCGAATTTTAAACACCAGAAATGTGGAATCGTCATACGATGTCAAGTTGGGAATAAAGCAGTGTTGGTTGGCAGTACGTTTTTTACGCCACAGTTCGTGCTCGTAATATTTCTACACCGTTATTGGTTGTTTTTTAAGGTCATTGTAACTACTAGATCTAGATGAATATATGTAGGTGACTGTTGTAATTCTATACATACAACATAGATTAGGTCCACTAACAAGGGAACACCGGCGGGTGTCCCCCTCCGATTTCGATGAAACTTAACAGATCGAAAGAGTACCTTAAAATAAGAGACACGTATTTTTTTTTATCGGCGGAACCGCACGATTTTGGGGTACAGCCCCCTCCAAAGTTTGGACGATTTTTCAATTTTTGCAAATATTTCCAAAATTATAACAGATATTAAATTTTCTTCTTAACATAATTTGCAGCATATTGCATGGCCCTAAGGGTGGCGTCGTCCGTATTCGCAAAAAGTTAATAACGGGGGACGGGGTACCCCGTACCCCCCATTTTTTTACATTTTTTCTTTTTCTTATTCATCAAAAGAAGGCCGATTTTACATAGAATACGATGATGTATAACAAGTTTAGAAAATTAATAATTGTAAAAATAGAAAAATAATAAAGCTTCAAATTAATAAACTTGTCTATTGATATAAATCAAATGAACTATAACAGAAATGAGTTTTTATCCTTAACCAGCATAATACATGGTCTCAAGGTAGATATCTTCATAAAAAGCTAATAACGCGGGACGGGGTACCCCATACCCCCGCATTTTATAATAATAAGGTTATTCATTATTCATCAAAAAAAGATCGCTTTTACATAGAAAACGGTGATGTATAATAAATTTAGAAAATTAATAATAGTAATAATAACTCAAAATAAATATATGTACGTGTATATTTGTGATGAATTTGATATGCACATCTACGCATACGTGAGTTTAATTAATTATTCAGTCACTTCAGATATAATTGGTAATTTGCATTATTAATTTAACGCGATAAGGGATCTGGTGATTAATCATATTATTATATAGATAAAAATAAATCCCCGAATGCATAGTAATTAACCACGAACGTTTAAGTGGTCACGTCTGCATTTAGGAAATAGGTATATAAGACGAGTATTCCAAATGAGAACATTAGAAGTCGTTTTTCGTGCAGTGTAGGTCAGTACCTACAGTTTGGCACAATGGCGGTCGTAAATATAGCAAATGTGTTGAACATGTTACTTGCAACTCAAGTTACTAACATCGCAAAAATAGAAATAATGAGGAAAGACCTGGGCCCTTTAAAAATCCTGTAGAGTTTTGTTTTAACAAAGATGCGCAGTCTACACCCTTGTGTAGTATTTGCAATAAACCAGCTACTGTGCGGTGTTCATGGTGCAAACAAAATCTGTGTTTTAAACACTTTTACACAAACTATCACTACTGTAATACTTACATAGCTTAATTACTGTATGTATATTAATCTTGTTCGCTATTGTAATACATATATACCAATAATCGCATTACAGTATGTTATGTATTTAAACATTTATAAGCATTATAATGTTTTTCTAATTCTGTTCTATTGTTTCCGAAATGTTATAATCGTTACAAACACATTAGTTATATTTATGCTCCATTGAATACTTATATTGTACACCTACATTGCACGAAAAACTTGAAATAAATTAAAAAATATATATGTATGTATTATTTAATCCTTCGTCCTGTGTAGCAAATTTGTTCATATATACGCACTAAAGGATTACGGTATTCTAAGAATGAATAACATTTTATTAAGGAAATATATAAAACGCAGTCACTAACTGCAGTTGATAAAACGATTTATATTGCTACAACCGATAAAAGTTTCGTATAGTATATAGTACAAGTTAGTAGGCATAGAAAGGTTTGACCATAGCTTGTCGAGTAGATACAATTCTAAATTAAGAAATATTTAAGTAAGGAGAACAGCGGAGTAACGATAACAAATAATTGTTGTTAATGTACTATATTATTACTATTACAATTATTTTTATTATTAATCCTCCTAATTTATTACCATTGTTTTCTATATAAAAGCGATCTTTTTTTTGATGAATAATGAATAATCTTATTATTAAAAAATGCGGGGGTATGGGGTACCCCGTCCCGCCTTATTAGCTTTTTATGAAGATATCTACCTTGAGACCATGTATTATGCTGGTTAAGGATAAAAACTTATTTCTGTTATAGTTCATTTGATTTATATCAATAGACAAGTTTATTAATTTTGAAGCTTTATTATTATTTTTCTATTTTTACAATTATTAATTTTCTAAACTTGTTATACATCATCGTATTCTATGGAAAATCGGCCTTCTTTTGATGAATAAGAAAAAGAAAAATGTAAAAAAATGGGGGGTACGGGGTACCCCGTCCCCCGTTATTAACTTTTTGCGAATACGGACGACGCCACCCTTAGGGCCATGCAATATGCTGCAAATTATGTTAAGAAGAAAATTTAATATCTGTTATAATTTTGGAAATATTTGCAAAAATTGAAAAATCGTCCAAACTTTGGAGGGGGCTGTACCCCAAAATCGTGCGGTTCCGCGGATAAAAAAAAATACGTGTCTCTTATTTTAAGGTACTCTTTCGATCTGTTAAGTTTCATCGAAATCGGAGGGGGACACCCGCCGGTGTTCCCTTGTAAGTAGGTACTGTAACACTGGATCCGAACATTCTCAGAGTAAAGACCGGGTTATATGCAAAGGAAAAATATTTGCATGGATTTATGGATCAGGAAATATGCAATAATTTGGGCAATCTATGTAAAATAAATTGTGAAAATACGCAAAAATTTTAAAATAAATAAAAGCAGAAATTCAAACATGCACTTTATCGCATAAAATTTTTTTACAACATATTTCTAAAACAATTTGTATTTAAATGTTCGTCAAAATTGTGTAAAAGAAAGTTTTGTCTTTTACACTCAGAAAATTTTTTAGTAATTGCAAGTGAAAATTTAGTATTGGCAACTAAAAAATTCATTTCTATATGTGACAAATGATCAAGCTACTTACAGTAAGTAAAGTCGTGTTTCTAACAATGATGACTAAGGATTGGGGAAGGACATCTCTCAAAATTTACGTGTTGCGGTTACTATAACCTATAAACAGACTCTTGAGCGTATAAGAGTCATATTTATTTTTTTTATCACAACTCCCGATATCCTTAAAAATGGCTGGTAATCATGTAAAAATTATCGCTAATATTAGGAAGGGCATCGGTAGGACGACATGCCAGTAATAATTATATCCCTCGATATCTTCGACATCCTTCAAGATTTACGTATTGTCATTCTTCAAATCGATAACCAAACTCCCAAACTTATAAAAATCACATTTATTTTTCTCCCATAACTTCCAATGTCCTTAAAAAATAACCGCTAATATTAATATAATTCCCGGTAATGTTAGGAAGTACATCGGTAGGAAAAAAACCTCAAACATATAAGAATGTCCTATAAGTTAGAAGATTTGTTTATGGGCTTCAGAAACGATAATATAAAACCGTAGAGATGATAGAGTGCTGATATTGATCTTAAAACTGTCATCAATTTAAATGCGCCATATCGGAACACAAACGTCATCGATGAGGTCGATACCATGGCGGATATTCAAATAAATAAAGTTAAGAATATCAATAAATTTTAATAGCACTTGCAATTTGTAATGATAATTAGTAGCATATGTTAGATTTTATCCTATGTATTTTATATGGCATTGTTTTTTTTATTAAAGTTGTGGATAACTTGGAACTATAGACAGTTTCTAAACTTTCGATGAACTGGTAACATATACTTCATTCGTTCTCAGGTTTAATAAGAGAGAAAAGAAAATTTTTTTTTCAATGCCATATAAAAATACGTAGGAAAAATCTAATACAAGTTTCATGAGATCTTCACGACTTGTCATAACAATCCAACATTGTATGTTGTCTTTAGGAGTAAATAATATACTGCAGTAGTTGTGGCATAATTTAGTGATGGTTAAATAATATTAGTTTACTTAATTCCTTCCATATTGATTTTCCTTGTATTTTCTTCTGTAAACTTCTTCGCTAAATTATGAAATCTAATTTTGCTATAAGACGATATTATGGTTTTACTTAAAATTGAAACATGAGTTTCTTCCAGAGGTGACATATCTAACAAATGATGGGATAAACTAGAAAAAATGTTTTGGGGAACATGACTTGATAGTAAATAAACAAAAGCCATTAGGAAGTTTTCTTCTTGTGGAATCTTGTTTCCTGTCAAGACTATTCCTTTCCGAATTTGTTTTTCGGCGAACTGGTAAATATATCGCAGATTAATTTACCTAAGTAGTGAAAAAAATTTAAAGAAATATACATTCCGCCAAAAAAGTATCGCATAATTTAGTTTTGAATCATAAAAGTATCGCATAATCTTTGTTTGTAGCATAAAGTTGTAAATATACTTTAATGCGCTCTAAGATATAATTTCTATGATTGTTTAAATAAAATACAGGCCAAATAAAAACAAGAACTCATACTTGAGATTTTTATTAAAACAAAAAATTATAATTTTGGAAAGAAAAATGTCATAACAGTAGCTTTTAATACTGAGTATTGCCAGCTCTGGCTCTTATGACCGCTCGCATACGGTTTGGCAGAGATTCGATTAACCTCCGTATATAAGCCTGATCCAAATTCTCCCACTCGTCACGGAGAGCATTTGCTAGTCCATGCAGGTCCGCTGGGGCAACATTTTGGGTTCGTATCCGTCTGTGAAGGAGGTCCCACACGTGCTCGATAGGGTTCATGTCCGGACTT
This sequence comes from Cetonia aurata, assembly GCA_949128085.1. NCBI lineage: Eukaryota > Metazoa > Arthropoda > Insecta > Coleoptera > Scarabaeidae > Cetonia > Cetonia aurata. The sequence goes on along the minus strand of OX421883.1, from coordinate 3,822,235 downwards.
ACCGCAGGCCAATCTAAAACTGGAATACCAACATCGTTAAGGTATTCCTGGACGATTATTGCAACATGCGGTCGTGCATTATCGTGCATTAACATGAATTCGTTTCCTATAATTGGCGCATATGGTACTACATGTTCTTCTAAAATGTCTGTTATATACCTGTGGGCAGTCAGTGTACCTCTGTCTACTGGTACTAACTCTGTACGACCTGTTAAACAGATGCCTCCCCAAACCATAATAGAGCCACCAGCGAAATTAGGTCTAGGTCTGATATTACACTGCGAATAGCGTTCACCGTCTCGTCTGTACACTGAGATACGCCTATCTGAGGTGTAAAGACCAAATCTTGACTCATCTGTGAAGAGTATATTGGCCCAGTCATTAATGTTCCAATTTACATATTCTCTGGCAAACCTTAAGCGAGCCACTCGGTGGTTCCTAGTGAGACGAGGGGCTGTTACAGCTACTCTAGCTCTTAATCCACTCTGTCGTAACCTATTCCGAATAGTTTGAGTACTCACACGAGTATTTCTGACTCTAGCCAAGTCGTTCTGCAATTGTCTCGCAGTTACATGTCTTCGACGTAATGCTTGTAGTAGTAAATAGCGGTCATCTTGGCGAGTAGAACATCTTGGACGACCTGGTACAGGTCTTCTACTGTAAATGCCTGTTTCCCTATATCTGGCTACGGCTCTAGAAACACTTGACTGATTGATGTTCATCAAATTAGCAACGTATGCTTGAGATCGTCCATCTTCGATTAAAGCAACTATAGCAGCCACTTGTTCTGAAGTTAAATTGCTCATTTTAGTTTTAAAAGCGTTGGTACAGAACTCTGACTTCGCACTTTAAAATTTGTCCGTATAGGAAGACTTTCAATAAACAACTGAGCAAACCTTACACATATGCATTTTTCTAAATGTGTTCTTTTAGAGAAAAAAAAAGGAAAAACGCTAAGTTCCATTATTTTGTTAGTGTTTTTATAGTTCACATACACGAGGCAAACTTTTTGTGAACGTATAAAAATATCTTGGTTCATAAATGCCCTTTTTTAGTTTATGCGATACTTTTTTGGCGGAGTGTATTATCATAATTTCAGAATATTTTTAAGCTATGGCATTATTCTGCAACTTACATATGAAAAGTTAGTTCTCCGTCATCTTTGTAACTATTGCTTTTGCAGGATTTTACACGACACGATGGCATCACTTTTCTTTAGGAAAAACTACCTGGATTAATTGTCATATAAGTCCAATTGTTAATACTATAATATGCGTACTTACACCACAGCCTTACACGTAAAACAAAAATATCGGGTGAATAATATATAATATTCGAAACAGTGCGTGAAAGAATAAAGCAAAGAAAGTAAATAAAACTATCAAACTACAAGGTTAGGTAACATCAGTAACACTTGTCAACTTGCAAAAAACTTAACGTGACTTAACACAAATACTTCTTAAAGAAAACTAACGTAAGCATGACGCTACATGAAACATGACGCATATAATGACGCCTGTATTCCAAGATGTCCTTTAGTCTGTTTGATGATGGTGCGCCGTAGCGATGCGCATACGGTTCATTGGCGGTCTATCAGGTCTGTGGTGCATACGCGAGTGTCGGCTGACGACTGAAGCACAGCGCTCCGAATGAACTCACCTAGGGTTCCCAACTACTTGATCTAGGGTTCCCATTTTAGCGAAAGCCGCTGCCAATTCTCCCGTAAGGTGAGCTATCTGTATTGCTTATCTGTGGTTTTACTGTAGCTCTTCCTCGTTTTTCCCAAACAATGCCGAATCATCTGCAAAAGCGCATTGCGCATTCATTATGTTTCTTCCAAAATAAATATAAATAAGTACATATATGCGCACGACAATCAATACTTTCACCGTTATGCTACCATCTGCGTTCAAAGTAATCTTGGCAGTGTTTCGTGTTTATGAGGAATAATCGGCGACGGTTGTGTTGATGCGATTGTATATATCACATAACTATGTATACTTTCTCGCCCCATCGCAAGCTTTATTCTAACGTATATACCGCTTTTCTGCGGCTTATTAGCGAACCACAGACCAAACAGAGTTCAACGGCTTCGTCGGCCATCGACGTGGTGAACGTTTGCGCTTGACATTGCGGTATCGGCCGCCGTGAAAGAGAACGTGCACGCATAGACAACTAATGGAATTGATTTCGCGATTCTTAATCCTTTATAAGTTGGCGAGCGTGACTACTTTACTTAACGTATATTATTATTGAATCTATTCGGTTTAGATTTACAGCTTTAAAGATCAAATATCTGAATGGGCTGGTCAGGAGAATTTTCTTTTCTATATATACAGTATGTCTCCGGATGTAGCAAGTAAGGGAATACCATAAAGATCTGTATTAGGACCACTTCTTTTCTTAATATACATGAACGATATCCCTACAAACGTTGGTTGCACTAAGATCCAATCAGCCTGTTTGCTGATGACACGCTCATTTTGACTCGGGGCGCAACACAAGACACTGCTCTAGATAAGGCACAGATTGCACTGGCGGAAGCAGAGGAATGGTTCGCTAGCAATAAGCTGCATTTAAATCACATCAAAACGCAACAGGTGAGACTGACCACCAAACAAATTTCTGAAGGAAATAGTGATGCGGTGAAGCTCTTGGGTCTCCGCGTGTCATCCGATTTCCGTGTTGGAGATCATATAACGCATTTATTTACAAAACTGGCTGCAACTTATGCACACACATGAAGCGGCTAGAATAACCTATTTCTCGCTATTTCATTCCAGAGCAGTGTACGGAATCCTACTTTAGGGACACACGCCACAAGAAATTTTTCTAAAGCATAAAAGGGCGCCATATTCCAAATGATTTGTCAAATTTTTAGGCCCATTCAAATTCGTTACAAGCGACTTTTGTTAATCCTTAAATCCCTAAACTTTCGCCTTGGTGATTTTCATGGATGGCTTCTTACGGAGTCAGTAGTTATCAATGTAGCAGCGGCATTTTCATCATAATTATCTTTGTTTCTTTTTAATATCTTTGATGTCTCCTGTTCTGTCAAACTTTTTCACCAGCTATCAAACGCAATTAATGGAAACGAATACCTGTGGATATTTTTCATTAAAAAGTTCTGTTGCATGACTAAAATCAGATCAAACAATAACCCAAAAATCATCCTGTAAGTTTAACCAACATTTCGATTATGGAAAAGAAGTAATTCAAACTCTTTATAAAGAATGATTTTTTCCGTAAAAATGAAAACTAAATAGTTTATAAGTACCTATATAGTATAATTCATAAGTCTATCCGGGGACACACTATATAGCGACTGGAATCGCAACTTTCCAACCTTTCTTCTATAAAAACAGAGATCGATTTCCACAGCTGACACTCGCCAGTCGAGCACGTGTCGTGTGAACTTGGCCGTGCAAATGGAGGGCTGCGTTTCGTTGGCGCGTTTCTGGTCGCGGTCTGCGTACTCGATTTTCTATCGAATCTTAATGACTGAGTATCGACGCGAATGAGTTCTGAAAAGCTGAGTGAAAGTCGATAAAATTGATCCGCCGTTCAAAAGCGGGTCACATTCTAAATTCACTCGGAACAATTAACACTACGCTTTTATTTATGTATTTATTTATTTATTTACTCGGATTACCACAACAACGTTGTAATGTACACTAATGTCAACGGAAGTTTGGTCAAGGGAGAAAGTTTTACAAATATCTTAAACCAGGGGTTCAAAACAGAGATGATAGAGTGCTGATATTGAACTCAAAACTGCCATCAATTGAAATGCGCCATATTGGAACACAAACGTCATCAATGCACAGACCTGATAGACCGTATGCGCATCGCTACGGCGCACCATCAAAAGTCGAAAGGACATCTTGGAACACAGGCGTCATTACTTGCGTCACGATATATGTAGCGTCATGCTTACGTTAGTTTTCTATAGGAAGTTTTTGCGTTAAGCCACGTTAAGTTTTTTGCAAGTTGACCAGTGTTACTGGTATTACCTAACCTTATAGATTGATTGTTTTATTTACTCTCTTTGTGTTATTATTTCCCGGACTATTTCCTAATATTATAAATTATTCACCGAATATTTTTGATTTACGTGTAAGTATGCATGTTATAGCATTAATAATTGGGCTTATGTGATAATTAATCCAGGTAGTTTTTCCTAAAAAAAAAGTGATGCCATCGTGTTGTGTAAAATCCTGCAAAAGCAATAGTTACAAAGATATAGAATAATGCCATAGCTTAAAAATATTCTGAAATTATGATAATACTTAGTGTTTCTATGTGGAATAATTTTTTGTAGAATGCCCAAATATTGTTGTGTGGATTACTGTTACACACTGTATAACTGTACAATAAATCCCTGCAAAAGTAAGCGTGCATATGTTTCTTCACTACATTTCCTCGAAAAGGATTCTGATTGAACGGGACAGATTGTGCGAATTAAAGAGGAAGTTATTCCAACATTGAATTCGGACAAAGAACATCTAAAAAAGTATATTTTTATTTAGAATCACTTGATATACCTGAAAACAAATATATTTCTTTAAATTTTCTCCACTATTTCTTAGGTAAATTAATCTGCCCACCAAAGGAGGTACGATATATTTGCCAGTTCACTGAAAAACAAATTCGGAAAGTAATGGTCTTGACAGGAAACAAGATTCCACAAGAAGAAAACTTCCTAACGACTTTTGTTTATTTACTATCAAGTCATGTGCCCCGAAACACTTTTTCTAGTTTATCCCATCATTTGTTAGATATGTCACCTCTGGAAGAAACTCATGTTTCAATTTTAAGTAAAACCATAATATAGCCTTATAGCAAAATTAGATTTCATAATTTAGCGAAGAAGTTTGCAGAAAAAATACAAGGTAAATCAATAAGGAAGGAATTAAGTAAACTAATATTATTTAATCATCAATAAATTATACAACAACTATTGCAGCATATTATTTACTCCTAAAGACAATATACAATGTTGGATTGTTATGACAAGTCGTGAAGATCTTATGAAACTTGCATTAGATTTTTCCTACGTATTTTTATATGGCGTTGAAAGAAATTTTTTCTTTTCTCTCTTATTAAACCTGCCAACGAATGAAGTATATGTTACAAGTTCATCGTAAGTTTAGAAACTGTCTATAGTTCTAAGACAGTGCCATATAAAATACAATCTCGAGAGATTCAAAGTACGAGCATTACATGTCATTGTGGCACACGTTTTCTACAGTATTTTTTCTAATTTGCACATTAATCGCCTATATTACATTCCGGCAAGAGTCCCCCCCACCACGTTAATATCTCATTACAGCACAGTATGCTGCAATAGCCATATCAACATTTGTTGACATGCGTTGTCTTTTGTTTTAGCTTTATTACAACATCCAATTAGAAAAATATAATTTATTGACTGAGAAGGGTTACTTAGGCTACAGTAGCCTCCCTTGAACAAAACGTCACGAGCCCCCACTGATCTAAAGATATGTTCAGGAGTCAAGAAGGAAAAATATAAAATGCAATTTCGTGGAGTAAAACTTGATAACGTGCAACTTCAGGTAATGACGCCAAAACGTCTAATCTTGTACAAAATAAAACTACTGTCAAAAGAGATCCTTTTACATTACTCTAATTTTGCTTTAGATTTCATTAATTTCAAAGTTACCGAGAAAAAGTTGCAACTAAACGCGAACCCAGTCCTTAAATATCACATAATATGAAATGATTATCAAATTGCGTAAGTGTAGTTTTCCAAAACAATTCACCGATCATATAATATCTCATAGTTACAGATAACTATTTAGTTATTGTTTCCTTATTCAACTCTAATTTCCTATATTACAAAATTGACAAATTAATGTTATTAGAGAATCATAACGTCGTGTATGTACTAAACTGCATCAACAAATTAGAATGATTTACGATTGATGATGATGAAGCCACCGACTTTCATTTCATTAGATTAGAAAAGGCGCCCGAACCTCAAAACTGTCTATACACAAAGCGAGTTTAAGGTTAAAACTTTTATAGCGATTTGTGAAAGTCGGGAGAATGTGGCACGTTTTAACTATCCGTTTGGTTGGTTGTGTGTGAAGAGAAATTGCCGTTTCAGTAATAATAAGAATTCGTCTGTGGTAAATTGTAATGGCTTGTTCTTTTTTTTTTATTTTCCTTTTAAATAGTGGAATCCGTTGAAAGAAACGCAAGCATTAAAAATGCAAAAGAGATTTATTTGTTTTATAAAAATAGATTGGTACCTAATAGGTATATTTAAGAAGGAGATTGCCCGGTATACTATTTTGTTTTTACAATTATAAATTGTTGGTATATGAATAAATTAAGTGATTTTATTATATAGGTAAAATTATAGTTAAGAATAACTTAAAATGATGGAACAAGAAGTTATAATTAATATAAATATTGTATAAATATGAAAAAACAAAAATAAACAAACGAAATAAAAGAAGAAAATATGCTTATAATCTACAATTTGTCTCTTCGATGATAATACAAAATGTGTATCAACATTTATAAATAAGTATAAATATATTTTGTGATATACAAAAAAAAAATAAAACAAAGATCAACAAATCAGCTCCAATATCAAGAAGCATGAGTTCAACAAGCATTTACAATCTTACAACAAAATTAACAACCAAATGTTTGATATAAAATATCCAATAAATGAAAGGATTTTGGCATGATTTATATTAAACTATTGGTTGGTATTCTTCCGATTTCAAGCAACGATTTGAGGTCTCTGCCTGAATCCTTTTGATCCGTCAGGACCTTTGGGCAACCTCACCACGTTCTCATTCTGGAAAGCGGAACTATTACTCCTCGATCTAGCACAGCTACTATCCGAAGTTTGACTGGCAGAGGACGTCCTCCGACTTCCATTGCTCTCAAACCCAGATAAGCTACTGCAGGTACTGACTCTCCTCGAGGAATACAAGCTGGAATCGCTGGAATCCCTGCTACCGTAAGATAATCTGCGAGGCATAAATAGGAAGTTGGCTTCGGTGGTCGTGGCGGAAAATCGGCGTTGCAACCAAGCCGCTGGTTCGATGGATTTCGGTGGAAAGTTCACGGAGTTACCGCGTCTTAATTTCAAACGGGGATCGATTTTTATTTTGTCCTCATTTTCCCCATTCATCTTTTTCGAATCTTCTGCATCCCCTTTGAGATTTTTACTATTTTTGTTCTTGTTACTCTTCTTCTTACGTTCCGGATGTGGTATTCCGTTTAATTCATAGACCTTCAATGGCTCTCCTAATGTCGTAGCTAGTTTTAAAGCATTCCTAGCAGATTCTGAGGTCACGAATTCGACAAGGGCGCAAACCATGCCACTTAGCGATGGGTTCTTATTGATGAATTGCCTCACATCGGCCGGAATGGGATTCCCCGGTCGTAAGATCCTAATCAAAGCGATTTCCCCGCATTGCTTAAAGAGTTCTGCGACATTTTCAATAGTGGGCTTCTCGATGGGCATGTGCACAGCCACCACGGTTCTGGAAGGTGTGGTTTCGTCATATTGCGGTAGAGGATCGACCCTGCGTAATTTGGTTCCCGCTTCGTTGATCTCCAACTTCTTGGAACGCGATAGAGCATGAGCTACGACCCTCCAGTCTTTCGTAATGTGCTTCACCCTTTTGAAACTGGATATCAGCTTCAAGGAGACGTAACCTTCCTTATTCCTCTTGACGTGCTTCAATAGGAAAGCATCCTTGGTGATGTTAGCGTCGGAGAAGTAAAACTCCACTTGTTGCACTATTTTGTCGGCTAATTCCTCTGAGGGTGGTTGAAATGGCGGTTCTGCAACCTCGGGGGTGACCTCGCAACCAGAATCTTTACCGCCACCTTGAGATCCTGTGTCCGAAGCGCTGTCTGAGATCTCCCCCATGTGAGTGCCTTCATCTTCGATATCTTGGTGTTGGTTGGGTGGAGTTATCGTGGGGGATTTGTCGAAAGAGAGCGATACGTCACTGTCTATCGAAGATATGCTATCTCTGGTCTCTAGGATCTTCGATGGGGGTTGGAGATCGCTCTCTGATTCTTCTATTATCGTCTGGGTGGTTGGGTTGTCTTCGATTGGTGCAGGCATCTTTGTACTTTCAATTACTTTAATGTTATTACTAATTATCAATATTAATATCTAATATCACAACACTCAGTTTAGTTCCTTCAATAATATCACCACGAATTAAATAATTAATTAGAGAGATAGTCCTCCTTTTTTAACGCGCACTCCTCTTTCTCAAACTTCAAACCTCTAACTTTCTTCTAAAAGACCGTATTCCGAATCCTCTTGCATCGGACACTGGTATAGGACGAGGTGGTACGCGCTCTCTAAATTCGAAACTGGGTCATAAGCGTGAATGAACCGCGAAACAAGTGAAACGCGCGCGCGTCTTCTGTCACTGCGATCAATTACTCATGCTACTGCCACACTATTACCATATGACCTAGCGTACGGCGACTGTTTGACGTTTCGCGCTCATTCGTCGCTCTTTTATAGGCTCGCGACGAGTGCTACCGTGTACGGCGCCCCCCCACCAGCATCCACTAGAACGGCCGGCGATCGTCGATTGTCGTGGAATATACGCGTGCGATCTAGATTTTGCCTCGCGTGGAGTCATGGTCGCTCTAGTCGTGACCTACCTCAAGGGATCTCGTCTCCGATTTGTTGCGGGATGAACTTGACGACGGAATAGGGTAAAATCATAGTTTTTATTCATGTAATTTTATTGTTTGAAGTTCTGAGGGTGTCTCTGCGAAGGTTTACAAAAAAATTTTTTTTTATAGAAATTGGAGGTTTAAACGGAATCTTTAGACAGGATTTACCCTCCCAGGATGGACCCCCAGAGAGAAAATAATATAATTAGCTTGAGTAATTCTAGACTAATCTGCGCAGAGAACAGCAATCAAGTAGCGTACCCAACTATCTACAGAGATGGGGCCAACACTTGATTATCTGGGTTGATAATCACATAACATAGTTTTACTCTTAAAGATCTAATCTAGATGGTGTCTTAACTAATCTACCCGATCTAGTTGTCACAACTGTTTTTGTTGGGAGATTAGTGCACTGAACACTACGCTGTGATTCTCTGATATTTTGTGCCTTACAACTGTTAGATAAATCTAATACTTTACAACTATAGGTTCATCTATTGTAGGTGCAGTTGTTACACATTCGTTTAGAGATTCTTTAATATCAATCTTGTTTTTCCTAACAATGTTACCAGCTGAGTCTCGAAGAACATCTAGGAGTTTCATGATTAGATACTATATAACCTACACTGAGAGAAATAGATAGTACTCTTTAACATAAATATAGTATACTTTAATATATTTTATAGCTCCTATGGGGACAATCATATTTTATATTACCGGTGACAATATCTGTATAGTAAATATCTGTGAATACTTTTTATTAACTCGTATGGTAAAGTGTACTATATTTGTATTATTAATTTGAGCATACATGTTAGTAAATGTGAAAAAAATGTCTAGTAGCGCTGACTATATTTGATAATAACTGTTAACAATGAAAACTATAATAAATATAGTTTAATAATTTTTAATTATAATTAATTAATATAATTTGATTAGCCGGTGACACCCGGGCGAATTGCCGTCGTATCGGGCAGGATTGCGGGAATCAGACCGGCCCGTGTACTGTAGAGTACTACCGGTATTGAAGCGCCTCGTAATTCTCGTCTGTGGGCGATTGTCCACAGTACTTTTTACACGACGTTAACCATGTATAAGCATGATATAGAAATTACGCAGCCACATTTACCGATCACAATTTACATTGAGTACGAATTTCAAAGATTATGAAACAAGCGTAGCGCCATCTTTACGACAAAAGCTGTAGTATCACATATTTATGTAGCTAAACCAATTATGAGTATTATGATATTCCTACTATATAGATATAAAACTATACAGCATTCATTTCATTCCATCTCATTATTAATGCCGTTTTCAATAATCAAAGTAAGGTGACTGTTGCAAGCACCTAACCTAACCTAAATAAACACAACACAGCAAATTTGCTACACCTGTTATTATAACTGTCTTCACTACATTATATGCAATTTATTATATTCACTTGTTGTAAAATATTGTAAAACATTTCACTATATTTTGTAGAAGATTGTCACACAATATTTTTAAACAATTTTATTGCTTTCTTTGTAACCGTGATATAGGAAAATGCAACGCCGTTGTTCTAAAATTTTGCACAATAGTAGGAATTCTTACTACAATTTCCGTCAAACAGTGAAGTGTAAATATTACAACATGGATTTCTCTCTGTGCAGACACAAACATGCACCGACACGAATACGTACACCTGTATCACACGTACATAACACGTGTGAGTGGCAATACAGCTTATTGGTCGATTTCTTCGGTAAAGATCGACAATGAATAGAGCAAGGGGTGGGAAGAGCGTTACGAACATTTATGTTAGAAATTGAATATGCATCGAATACCTGGTAACATCCAGATTTTACCTCTCACTATAAGCATGGTAACATCTGGTTATTTTACTCTTAATACCCCACATATTGTCGTTTTGACAATAATTATGTTACTAATTAACAAAAAGAGATTTACTATCTAATTTCTACAATCCATTTTTCTCAGTGTAGGATTTACCTGCAAGTGAAAAAATCTCAACCCCTATCCTTTGCCACGGACGCTCAGGGATTTCAAATGAATGTAGAGTTTCTTTACAAGTCTTTCTGCTTAATTGCTCACATATTTTACATACCTTTATGAAATTTTCTATTTCTGCACTTAAACCAGGCCAATAGAAAATTTTACGAGCTCTACATTTTGATTTCTCTATTCCACAGTGACCTTCATGAATACGAATTAGCATCGATTTGCGTAATTGATTGAGGAACTATCAATTTGTTTTGATAGAACAATAATCCACTGCTAACAGACAAGTTATCTTTAAGTTTATAAAAATGTTTAACAACCGCCGAGATTTTGTTTTTAGCTGGCCACCCATTATTGACGTTGTTAATGATTGTATGCAACTGTGTGTCCTTTTCCGTTTCTCTCTGAACTTGTATTTTTCTCTAAGCAGCCACTGGAATATAATTTGCTAAACTATGCACTGCATATTCAAATGCAGAGTCAGTCTTTAGACCCGTTTCAATAAGAAAACCTCTGCTAAGGGTATCAGCAATAAATAAAGATTTTCCAGATCTGTACGTAACTACTAAATAATATGTTAACAAAATTCCGAAACCCTTCAAATTTGTCTTATGTGTGATAGTGTGGCTATAGTTGTTGAATCTTATTGTCAAAAATAATTGCACTGTATTGCAGATAGGATTGCTAATTGTAAAGCGGTATTAAAAGCGTGCAATTTTTATTGCATACATGAAAATTGCGAGCTGTCGCATTACAGTATGTATGCCATGTTATTATTTTGTTACTATATAATACTATAATAATAACATTGCATACATATACGGTTCTTTAAACTTCTGTTCATTTACAGCTGACAAAATAGCAGGAAGAATAAAACGAATTGTGAATGCTATTCTCAATTTAGACTACAGGAGTGTACGGAAGTTTCAAAGATGGTAAACAATCAATAGGTCTCGCATTTTCAAGAAAAAGCATTAGTTCCTTTCTACGTGTCAAAGAATGACTAATAATAAAAAATAAATTAACCTGCATTTGGCATGTAGTCCACCAACATAAAATTATTATTGACGGCAAACGTTCAACTGTTATGAAGGAAAAAGGAAAAAAAACTAATACGTAATTCTTTTTAATTTTAATCGATTTCTTTAGCATGAAATGATTCAAAGTAAATTTTATTAAGACACCTAATATAACCATAAAAACCAATAAACAAACAAAAACGAAGATCCATATATCAATATTCTGCCTCTGATATAAGCTCATGTCTCTAGATTTAGTGAAGAGGTGACTCAAATCTTTGTGCCTCAAGACGTATTCGACCCAAAACACCGCTCTATCCAAAGGAGATTCTTTCTGGTCGCGAAACAGCTTTGATATCTTCTGAACGTTCTGTTTGTAGCTAAAATCCAAATTTTTTTGGTAACTTTCTTGAATGAAATTAGACTTATACTTACATCGGATTAGCTAGAATCTCTTTGATTGTATTATATAGTAGATCTTCAGTTAATTCCGCCATTAATATCGTCTTTCCCAGCACTCTAGCCGCCATTTTAGCAGCGTTGTTCCTTTGATCCATGAATAAGGGCATCCCAATAACTGGAATACCGTGGTACATGGCTTCTCTAGTGCTCAACCCGCCACTGTGGGTTATAAACAGTTTAACGTTCTTGTGCCCTGAAAGTATTCAATTAATAATCGTGAAGGTTGTTATTGGGCGATGGAGTACTTACCTAAGATACTGTTTTGGGGGTACCATTTACGTATAATAATATTGTTAGGGGCTCCGTCTAAGTCATCACCATCATACTTCCAAAGTACTGTTTCTTTGAGTTTGGAAAAAGCCTTTAGAAATATCATTTTCTTTTCCATGGATAATGAGGATGGTTGGACGTTGGTTCCGAATGAAAGAAAGATGACCCCTTGTGTAGATTTGTCCAAAATCCGTTGTAGATCCTGCAATATCGAATTATGTGAACAATGAAACAACAGAATCTAAGTTTCTAAGGAGTTTTCTGATCGGCTATCCTGTAAGCAAACGTATTTTTCTTATAATTAAATTTTTGCCATTTTCTTTATTTCAAATTTCGTGTGTGAATAGAAGAGTTATTATTAGCATTTCCATTTTCATTTTTTATTAATACTGGAATTTGTCCACACAAAAAGGTGCTTTAAATTGTTATAGCACGTGGATAGCAATTTAAAGGTTTTGTTTAAGTTTAACGGAAAAATCTTCCTGAACAAACAATTTTTTTTTGTTTTGCATAGGAAATTGAGTTGTCCTGTTTTAAAAATTAGAGTCTTGTGCAGTTTTTATTTTAGTCCAGAACCTTAAGTTCAAGGTTTTCTTTCAGCACCTTCGAATGATTGTACATTAACCTAAATAATAAAAATAAAAATTCATTTTGTTTGAAACGTCGGTGGGTTAATAAAAATTCTGTTCTTTTATTTAATTAACCTTTTGGTTTTAATGTTACAAAGAAAGTATGACGTCATACACTCACTAATTATTCTTGTGGTTAAATTAAAGTTTTAATTCATGAGGGTAACTCTGGGACAGAGAGTTTTGTGTTCAATTTTAAAAATCATTTTCACTGAGCTAGCTAAATATTTGTTTTTTCATATTTCAATTTTAAAAGTCATTGACTTTTTTCTTTAGTGTGTTGTGTTGGATTCTCTATATAAATTAGAAGGTAAATCACAGCAGTACGTTAGATGTAGGCCCTATGAATAAAATCATTAATAGACTTCAATAGCGGCGTTTTTTTTTTTGGTTTAAATCGGAAGAATATCCAGAATATTATGAACAGAGCCCCCAGAAAGTTCTAGATGTATATTTTTTATACAAGTCGTACGTTTTGCATATTCGTCAAATGATAGGAATGTGGTTGACGCGCCGTCTCAAAGGCAATAACCGAGCCGCCGCGCAAGTGGTGAGTACAATCGGTGACAAGTTTTTCCAGTGACGGATAACAGTGAGTGGCGGTTAAAAGAGTGACGGTTAAACGAAGTTTTACTGTATATGATTTATCCCAAATAAGTGTCTAGTTTGACATAAGTAAGTATCTAATTTGATATAAGAAAAGAATTACTATATCCTAACATACACCACGCTAATCAAGAAAGACTCTTGAATGCAACTTGTTGGTAACTATGAGTAAATGAAGTGCTTGCACTGAATAAAAAATATATTTGTTCTAAGAATTTGCATTTTTATTAAAAAGAAGTTTTATCTTGATACAAGAATAAACAGTATTGAATTATCAAGAAATTCAAATATTACTCTGGAAGCAATACTTTCTTGCTTATACCAATTGTCCGCCTGCGTCCGCATTATAGCGATCCTGTAGTCTAAGCGAGATACACAGAGGTATCCGTACATTAGAACGGTAAAGAAGTATACGGAATATTCGACTCGATTACATGAGCATATTGCTATGATGCACTCGTATTTGCCAAGAAATCCACATTTCTACGCTGTCGCCGCACAGGCGCAAGAGCCGTCGCTCGCACACGTGCGTGTCAGATGCATTTTATATTTCGTCGGGAGAACTACTCGCTCGTACTATTTAATAAAACGCGTTGTTGGTAGGTAGAAATGGAGTACTATACGCCGGAGCAAAAACTCTTCATGATTAAACACTTTTACGGTGGTAATTCCGCGGAAGTAACTCGGGATTTATTTGCAGCTAATTTCCCCGAAAGTCAAATTCCCAATGCAATTCGTAGGACCGTTAATCGATTTGAAACTACATTTTCTTTAGTAAATAATAAAAATAAAGTTGTTCCAGATAAGAATGTAAGCGAAATAGAAATTCGGGTATGTGCTTTAGTTGAAGTAAATCCCACTATGTCATCTCGACAAATTGCTCGCGAATTAGGTATCTCTAAAACAACGGTTCATAAGATTTTACGTACTAATAAATATCGTTCATACAAATTTACAAGTTCACAAGTACTTCTTCCCGATGACACTGGTCAACAGTGAAATTGCTTCTTAGGTGAAAGTACCCAATCCTGAATGAATTCAACGTGCTGAACACGAATATCACATTGAAAAAAGTTGATTGGCTCACGTTCCAGAGATATTGACGTTTTGTCCATTGTATAGATGCTATTGCATAATGTAATGCAATTTAGTGAGTAAATGTTTTCTTACCATGTATTATAATATTGACATAAGTACACTTTTTTTGAAATATGCGTAAATGTTTTCTTACCATGTATTATAATATTGACATAAGTACACTTTTTTTGAAATATGCGTAAATGTTTTCTTACCATGTATTATAATATTGACATAAGTACACTTTTTCTGAAATATGCGTAAATGTTTTCTTACCATGTATTATAATATTGACATAAGTACACTTTTTCTGAAATATGCGTACATGTTTTCTTACCATGTATTATAATATTGACATAAGTACACTTTTTCTGAAATATGCGTACATATTACAGAAAACCCGTAGCCAATTCAGCTTTTTCTTAGTCATTTTCGTGTTCAGCACATTGAATTCATTAAGAAATGACTATTTTCAGCTTGGAAGCATGAACTTTTCGAAAATTTGTTGCCCAGTGTGATTATTATCGCCGGATGGAATTTTGCGAAAGAATGATAAATAAACATCACGATAACCAATTTTTTTTTAACAACGTATTGTTCACAGATGAAAAAACATTTTACCTACACGGGCATCATAACCGCGCAGTTTGTCGTTACTGGTCGTGTAAAAGTGTACATTTAAATATACCAACGCGAACGCAGTATCCACAGAAGCTAAATGTATGGGCAGGTATCATTGGACATCATATAATTGGGCCTTTTTTCATTGACGGCAATTTAAACGGAAATAGATACCTACAGTTACTTGAAAATAATATTATTCCGGCAATACGGGAGCGATTTAATATAAATGAAGTTTGGTTTCAGCAAGATAGTTGCCCAGCACACAATACACGCATTGTAACAAACTTTATAAACGCGGTTTTTGAAAACAGATGGATCGGTAACTCGGGCCCTATTAAATGGCCAGCGCGGTCCCCTGATCTAGCTCCAATCGATTTCTTTTTATGGCCCTTTTTACATAATACAATATACGGATACGGTGATCAACGGCCATCAAACCTAGAGGAACTGCGCTCGAGAATTATTGAAATCAGTAATACTGTCACAGCAGATATGTTAACAAATGTTCGTCGGAATTTTTATGATCGGTTGGGTTACTGTTCTTATCAAGAGGGAGGTTTATTTGAACACTTAATAAATTAATTTACTTCAAATTTTATTATTGTTTAAGAATAATATTCTCTTTTAGCTAATTGCAGGTTTATTGCAATGTTGAATACAATTCTGTTTTAAGAATTAAATATTTTATTTTCCATTATTTTATCATAGTTGCGTTTTTAGATTTTATACTTGTTGAACAATATTATTTTAGTTTTTATTTTAAAGTTTAGGAGTTCTGATTATTTATTTTTGATTTTTTATGTTGTTTATGAGGCTGTGATGAATTACTTCACTGACATGTTATCAGTGATTATCTGATGCTTCAAACAACTAAAAATATTTACTTATATCGGGAACACACTACCTCTAACAGTGCTTTTTCTTTTCAGGAATAGTATTTTCTACCACATGTAATGTTATTAATCACTTATGCTATAACATAGAACTCTAAAAGACTTTGATTTGCCTATATGCCCCAATACATTTATACGTGTAACTTATAATACGTCCGCTATCGTTTGTAAATGCCATCCGCGTGCCGCTAAGTAGGCGTGGCAATTCAAGGTGGCACGCCCATTTACAGTCGACCAGTAGTTACTAATCGTGCTATGAACGGTTGCCACACTGTATATGAGAATGAGAAACACTTAAATTTAGTGAGTCTTACTTGCCTGTAGAAAATACTTTTCTCTGTGTAGGTGGAAAAGTTTTACATCTGTGTGCAAAACTTTTTGAGTACCGTTCTTTGCTTTGGACAACAAGCATTGTAGGAAAACAATTTTTGTTTTAAGAAAAAGGGTACTTTCTTAAAACACTTTACTTCTGCACTTTCACAAAATTAATAGTCCTCTAAAGAATTTCCGAATTTAACTCCCCTGAAAATATCATTTGCTCCTTAGGTCATAAGTATTTTCATCGCTTTTCAATAAAAATAAAATTTTTAATAGTTTTCAACATGGCTTTACTAAAGGTAAATCAATCGAGACCACACTTTTTGCATATATGAATGGTGTTTATTCAATACTGGAAGATCGTAAGTTAGCTTGTGGAATTTTCCTAGATCTTTGTAAACCCTTTGATAACGTGGACCATGCTCTATTGCTATCCAAATTAGAGTCATACGGAATTCGTGGTATCCCTAATGCTTTTATAAATTCGTACTTAAGCGGGCGACAGCAAGTGGTAACTTTAACAGATAATCATCAAAATGTAATGTCGAAACACAGTAAAACAAGGTGTGCCACAGGGAAGTATATTAGGGCCACTACTATTCAATATTTTCATTAATGATATTTCTGGTATTATGACTTCGTCTGAACATCTTCTAGTAAACTATGCTGATGATACTAATATTTTATTTCTTGGTAATGATGCTACGCATCTGAAAAGAGAGTGTGATTTTTTCTTTTGCAAACTTAATGATTAGTTTAAGGCAAACAAACTAATTTTGAATGCTTCAAGAACTTGCTGTTTGGTATATTCTGCCTCAAGCGCTTCTCAAACGAAATATACTATTACTCTGAATGGCTCAACTATTGATACTGTATCATCAACAAAGTTCCTAGGTATATACTTTGATAGTTATTTGAGATATATTTTGATAGTTAGATGATCTACATTATATGTAGAGAAATTGTGTAATAAAAAAATGTTGATTTTGCAACCCTGAAAACTGTCTACTATGGAATTTTTTATCCTCGTATAAAATATGGTATAATTTTTTGGGGACAAAATTCGGATATCAGCAAAGTTTTCTTGGTGCAGAAAAGATTTCTGCGAATTATTTGAAATATGTCTCCATTCGATAGTTGCAGAAACCATTTTAGGACACTTGTTGACAGTTTGCGGAATCTATATTTATGAACGTGTCCAATACATAGATTGTCTTTGACCGAGAAAGGATTATTTTATTCGTCTATGAGACTATACAATAAGTTGCCAATGTCTATCAAATCCATTGTTTCTATTAATTCTTTTAAGCGTAGATTAAGGTCTGTTTTGATTGATATGGAACCATATCCTTTGAATGAATTTTTTTGTTATTAATTTTCATCACTTTTGATTGACTTGTTTCATGTATACTTTACATTGAAATAAATATTATATTATTATTATTATAGGTCGTTGAAATCAGTTCATTAACAGGACTGCAAAAATAAAGCATTTTTCATAAAACTCTACGACAACATGAAAAATAATTTTGTTCCATAAGTGGTTATCACATTGTATAATTGCTGATTAATCACTCTGACCATAAAACATGTATATATTGCAGAGTTGCTCACCTCAGGTAGTTTGTTCGATCGTCTAGTGTGCAAACCACCGACAGGGATGATATACGGTGGTAGTGGAACGGGAAAATCCATAGTCGCATCGTAATTGGTCAAGAGTAGCTGGAATTTCCGTTCAACCTCTTCGAAAGGAACTATATCCCGACCGAAACGTCTTTGTGCCACCTCGAAAAGCAAAGGCATGTTTCGCCACCTCAAATAAGTGTCTATCAGATTCAAAACTGTATTTTCTAATCTTTGATAGAAGCCCATATCGTCAGTATACGTCACCACGTGTATTGGGAAATAAGAATAGAATTCGCTACCCATCGTGTCAAGGATATATGGCGGGAGAGCGAAAGGGGAGACCGCTACCACAGGGGGGTCCCCAAAATATTCGATCACAGGGTATAGGTACTGCCCGCAGACGATGTCGAAAATTATGAGATCGAAAGTATCCTTGGGATATTCCAATAGCTTCTTCAAAGCGTCCGATTCCAGATCTGATTCCGCGAACGCTTTAATGTAATCCCACAACAGCAATAAGTCTTCGTATGGGGTGTTCGTGTTATGAATCAAATCGTTGATATTCATTTCCTCGTATATTTCTGCGATTTCTGCACAGATTCAAATATGATAAAAAATAAATTATGAAGGTTGAAGAATGAACTATTTCACCTTTTATCTTCAACACCGTATAATTCTTTGATTGTATCTTGGCGTCATCGTGGCCGATCAAAGTTATATTATGACCATTCTCTAACAGTGCACCTACCAAGACTTCGTTCCAAATGTGATGGCTTGGAGAAGCTACCAGAGTCACGAATAAGATGTTCGCGGCTGAAACATTTTGAACGATCACCATGAGAACGCACAGGTTGGCCGCGAACATTCTAAACCCTCTTCAGAATTCATACACGTTTGCTGCTGAAAATGCACTGATGGCTTGGCAGATGAACCTCTGTACTTTAAGACGAAAATAATAGGCCTAGTTACAGACGAGGTCAAACGCGTTATTAGCGATTTCCTTTGCGTGTTGCTATTATGTATCATCATATAAATTATTTTGTTTAAAACAATGTAAGCACCTGTTACACAATAATCTCTCATGTAATGAATCGATCACGTCATCTGACCTGTTCTTTCATCAAAGTTTAGTGCGACTTACGAAGACGGATCTGTAGGTATTAAATAAAATTTTAATGAAGAGGTTGCAGTTTATTTTTATGAATTTATATTAATTTAAGTGAATTAATTTTTCTACCCTTTTAGAGTGCTCTTTAAGGCTGAACAAGGCTTTTATTTAAGGTGAATCTGGACAACCTTTTAGTGAGATTCTTTGTCAGCAGATGGCGTTAATTTTTTCCGCTGTTTTTAGACATACCAATCCAAATATTTTAAATTTGAAAAAGGACTGTTTTTAAAACGCTGCGCCAAAACTGCGCCAACGTTTTGGCGTTGATTTGTGTTGCGACCTTGTGCGTAGGTACACACTAAAAGATTTTAGTAAATTTACCAGGATTCCTGCTAAAAATTCCAGTAACATTTGGGGGAAAATCACCAAAAATTACGTAGTTTTGTTTTTTAACAAAATTACCTATACTTTTGGAAATTTCCGACATATAGACCAGTATTTTTCAATTTTAGGTAAAAGGGCTACATGAAAACGTAATACATATTACTAAAATTTATATGCTTTCCCAGGGATTCTTTTTAAATTAATTCGTGATTTTATCCACAGTTAGGAAATTTACTTAGGAAACCAAATACAGTAGTACCCCCATATCCGCGGGGGTTTGGTTCTGTGCTCTTCCGCGGAGACTGAAAACCGCGGATAGTAGCGAACGCTTTATTTCCTTTATTTTATATGAAATATGAAGCAAAGTTAAAACAATGAAACAAGAAAAAATAGGTTATATATTTATTTCAAATAAATAAACAATAAATAAATAAATAAATATTCTTGTGCTGTGGCACAAATAGAATTTAAGTTTAATAAATATATAAGTTCATACATATGTACATATAGTACATATTTACATACACAACAAGAAAAACTTTATCATCGTGAGCTACATATTCATTCATCTTCCTCCAAGTCCAAGTTAGCAGTCGATTGTTTACTTAGATCCGAAGCAAACGATGTTGATGGCTGTGCATTATCGATAGTTTTGTCGACTTTTTCAAAGAACATTGTTATTGGTAGTTGTCGTTTTGTCTTCTCATTTCAATAAACGAATCCTCCAACTGTTTCAAGGCGTCTGTTATAGTGCGAGTAATTTTTATTCTGCGTTCCATTATTGGATTATATTCTACTATCTGTTCTTTAATTTTTGAGCAGTTCGAAATATCGGTTTTTATTGTTATTAGTTATGTTACTTTGTATTGTAATAAAACAATGCTACGAAAACCGGGTCATCCTATTTTTTAACAGGTAGTAGCACCTTAACTCTTAAAATTAATAAACTCAAGTGATTATCTGAATAAAGCCAGAGCCTGCTAGACCATTTTAAAAAATTTAATTTTCTCTGGCGAATTACAGAAAATTGTTTTCTATTTTTTTTTCTCGATAACGGTCAGAGATAAGAAAAAAATACAAGAGATCAAAAAGTTTCTAAACAAGACAGAAAATTTATTGCGCATTTTAGGATCTAGCAGTGGCGCATCGCAAAAAAAGTTCAGGGTGAGAAAAGAGGGCATGACCCCGAAAAAACTATTACCCTGTAGATTTACATCATCATTTGGCATGGCTAATGATGCAGGCCTTATGGCGTAACCTACCTTCCAAATTTGAGCAAAATATCTCAAAAACTGTAGGAGCTATACAGTAAAAAGTTAAAAAATCTTGAAATTTCAACACCCTGCAGATTAGTAACGAAGCGTTTGCAGACCTATGTTTATATGAAATTTTAGGCACAAAATAAACCAAATAATTACCCCCTTCCTTATGTACATGATATTTAGGAACACCCTGTATATGAAAATAAAGACCGTGAAATTTAAATACTACATAATTAAAACGTTTATCTCTTTACGGCTCTCAAAATTCTGAGTTAAAGATTTTTGGCTCTTGGCAGGATAAAGTCTGGCCACTCCTTTTATATAGTAAAAACCGCCCAAAATTTTCATAATTTTATCGTCATGTATAAGATAATAACTATAATTAATAAAGCAAACCAAAACGGATAAGTAGGTATACCGCTTTACTCCAATTTATCAATTTTACCATATCTAATATTAGTTCTAAATTATACCTCAATCAATATTTAATTAGCAACACATAAAATACTTAACTATTACAACACAAGATGCCATTTTCTAAGACGATATCATCAACAATGTAATAGCTGTAATTATTATTGTACCGTGATGCTATGTAAATTCGCCAAGCCACTCCACTCTTATGGTTATTAACTACACGAGATTTCATTATTAATTGCCTCGTCACGATATCTCGTCTTTTTATAGTATGTACCTATAGAATAAGAATGGATGTATTAGCAAGTGCCTCGTTAGCATAAACAAAACGTACAGGTAATAATTTCGAGCTGTCCATCATATTTGCGTGTTAAGAGACGGATGGAAAAAAGTAATGTTTGTTGTCAGCTGTAATATTATACAGTGTGTTAAAGAGAAAGTGTCAGAAACCTTCACGTGAAATACTTGAAACGCATGCTAGCTAATTCAATGGTAAAGAGCAAACACGCATAGCGAAAATTTATAAAATCTTGTAGTAATAACTAAATATCTACTATAACAGCTGTATGTTTCGCAGAACCTAGTTAACCTGAAGTAATTTTCTACCTAGAAAACGATTATGTATATAATATATATAAAATTCAGAAAAATGTATACAAAATGTCGTTATTGACAGACATGCATGTTTCGCTGTCACCTACAGCTCATCAGTGTCACTCGACGACATTTGTAATTTACGCTCAAAGCGTATATATGCTAATGCACCCTTGATAGTAATGTATGAGAGTTATACGATTTTAAACTCCTTATTTTAGCGAAGATATTTGCTAATTTGTCAATTTAGATTTACAAATCTGTTCAGATCCGAACACAAATTTGAAAATATATTGACTGAAGCCGCGAAATTAGCGTTTAACGCCATATTAATTGATGAAATTCAGAAAAATGTATACAAAATGTCGTTATTGACAGACACTGATGAGCTGTAGGTGACAGCGAAACATGCATGTCTGTCAATATTATCTTCAGTCAACCCTGGTACGTGGTAGGAATGCTGGCGCACCAGTAAACCTCCGATTATTACCTTAATAGAACTGTTATACTCTTTGTATCTTTTTACTGTGACTATCTAGTTATTCGTTTGTGATGTTATATTATAGTGAATAAATAAGACGTTATTTCAAATAAATTACTTTATTTCGAGTTAAATAATTGTGATAAACAGAGAAATGAATCTTCTAAAGATTCTCTCAGGGTAAGTAAGTTCTTTACTATTTAAGTTGTACAAAAATAAGATTTCTTGAATCTTAATCCAAACTAATAACTCAATATATCTCGTTTAAATATCAAAATAGAATTCAAATGCCCCGCTAAATTTCCGTCATAAAATCAAATATTGTCAATTAATGCCAACACAAAACCTCTCACAGCATCATACGTTTGCTTACATACAAAATCCTCTAGAAACATCACTGTTATCATATGTTTAACATACGATAAAATAACCTAACATTCCCTTTACGTTCTTAACGCCGGTTATAAATTCAAAAAATGAATAATCGCTTACTTCAACTACGAAAAACTGCTCTCTTATCCTTCAAATATGAATTCCAACTCCGCAACAATCTTTTCAGCTCCCAATTAATGTTCCAATGATGTCACAGCGAATAAGCTCGAACGAAACTCTTCAATAGGCCCCAGGGTTAGAAATACGCCACCCAAATCTTCGAAATCACTGGATTTCCATCATCTTGGCACTACATACGCAATACTCTCATTCTTGTAAGTAAATTTTAAAGTGAACGCCTCTTATTGTGATATAAATTTATAAATTTCTAGATATTATTCGAAAATGCAACTACACTCAGGAAATACCGAAAAAGAAGTCCCCCACAATCGTTTTCAACAACTTTTATATCTCCTAGGCAAAAAGGACCCCAGCAACGATGAAAGATATCGTTTCCAACGATACGATACAGTAAATTCAAACTACGTTCGTACAAACATCAGTAAGTGTTTAGTTTAGATTTTTACAACATGTTTACAAAAATAAATAAATACATAAATCATAATACATTTACATAAATAATTTAATAATTAACGTCTGATGCTGTAAGCTGTAGAGGTTAGGGATCGCATGATATCATAGCAATATATATATAATATGGACGAAAAAGAGACAAAGTCTCGCTGACTAGCACCGAATGCATCAGTGTGGTTTGTTCGCCAAGAATTGATATACACTGACATGCTACTGTAAAATTTCTACTACAGTCGTTCATCTGGATGTGTCCAGTGCTTAGCTTGAAACTACTAGGTGGCGCTTTGTCCGTACTCTAGACATGAAATTGTACAATGCAAATGTTTTAAAGGATGTTAAAAATAAATTGCGTGTGGGATTTGTGTTCCTTACACCATGGCTGCGAAGGAGACAGATAAAACTCTCAACGGTATCTAAAAACTGTATTATTTCTGCTGTTCCCTCTACTTCTTGCAATGATTCCTGATATCTACTTAAGTAATAAGGGAAAGCAAAAAAAAAATCAATTCGCACTAAAAGAATTTTACAACTGACTCTTTTCATCAAAACATCCCAGTAGTCCTCCCACAGTTCTGCTTAGTTGTTTCATATACGTCGTTTTATAGGGCAAGACTCCTAAAGTTATGTGTTTAATGGTCAATATTTCGGCCAGTGACCGTTAAAAGATTCATTAAATGTGGACAATCAAAGAAATAGTTTCTTGGTGATCAACTTCAAATCAAACCCAATGAATCACACCCATATGTAACTAACATTCACTTTGATATAGAGTGGAGTTGTCAAAATGCAGTGGTACCAATCCACATCCACAAATACTGTCATATTTTTTTTTTAACTTTTAAAACTTCATAAGGCATTTCATTCACGTGTGATATACGACGTTTTATCTTACAGGTGCAATGAAAATCTACGAAATTTATTTTCCTTCGAGCAAATATTATGCTAGGTGTCGCAGTGACAAATGGTTGTTATGGACAACCTGTCCAGTTTACCAATTTGTGAGTACTTTATCTCACTTCTGTAATATTTGATTTTAGTCACAGAAAATGGTAACATGTGTGTCAAAAACTGCACCTGTGAGATAAAAAAAATTAATCTGTCTGCCTCCCCTAAACTATCTTACACAGTAGGTACATGTCCATCTGAAATAGTTTAGCTTTCAGATTATACATAGGTTAAAGATGTAGCCACCACAAATTTTGTGACATTATTTCTTAAACTCCTAACATAATTGAAAAAAAAATCAACCAAGTCGTAAAAACAGGAGGTTTCTGGATTAATTGATTTTGCACATATGATAAATACATATACAATAGAAAAAAAATTGCATTAAAAATTAATTCCTGACATTGACACCCGTATTTTCGATTCAATTACGTTTTGCTTCTCTATCATACGACTAAAGTCACCTTATAATTCTCCCATTAAAATAAACAAACATCAACCGTTGCCGTATACCTTGAATTGACATTTCCAATTCCCATCACACGAGTCCGCCAAAAACACAATAAAATCGACAATGAGAGATAGAATCAATGGATCGTAGGATACTCGACATCATATGCACTTACTTACAGTAGAGTTAGGTGTGTGTTTATGTTTACACTACGGCCTTGTCTTATTTACAGACAATCAAGGGTAAGTATTTTTATTGAATTGAGCGTGAAAACTCGAACCTTGTTTATTATTTGTGTGTTTGTATATACAGGCTGTCTCTGAAATAAGAGTACAAAATATTAAAAATGGGAAACCCAAATTATACTGAATAAGTATCCAAAAATTCGTACGCCAATTGCAATATCGAATATACAATTAAAAACCCATTGAAACGTCACGAATGTGCCGCCCATGGATCCACTATCTGTGTTTATACTATATCTTAAGGTTATTTGTAAATACAGCTGTGATATACAGATAATCATTGTATGCAGCTGATACGAGTCAACGACTCCAATATTATTACGTACGCGAAATTTAAAGCAAATTTCAAAGAAGATATTGAAAGTAAAATGTGGAATCTATTAATGAATAACTCTATTCACTTGTGCGTAATCTGATCAATGACAGCTGCCTGAAATAAACATCATTGTTAAAAGTTGATATTTGATGTGACGAAGGTAATGTGCGTAATTATTTCTTTTTTTCTCTTTCATAATCAATTGTTGGTTCTGAAAAGAACCGATTTGCAAACCGGCGAAACAGGAGAAGTGTTAAATAAAATGTTCGAAGTGTCCTCCTTCAGCTAGCAAACATGCATCTATACGACGTAAATAGTTCTCACGAACCCGTTGAAAAGGTGCTTGTTGTCTAATGCGCTGTGCTGCATTAAAAATTCTTTGACGTAGGTCTTCTGCAGTTTCGATATCACCAGCACTGTAGACAAGAGTTTTCATGTAACCCCATGTAAGAAAAATACTGTACCATCACTTATTAAATACGTTTATTCATCATCTCTACACTTCTTAGACTGCCCTAATCCCTAATCGGTCCCCTTGTTTACATATTCGGTCCAGACATAAACAAAACGCGGGCTATGATCTCATTCTCGTAACTTTACTCGATAACGTTCCTATACAGGGGGAATGATTAGTATTGGATCTTACACCCACAAAAAAAAATCCAGTGGATTTAAATCTGGACTGCGAGGAGGCCACGCAGTGGGACCTCCTCGTCCAATCCATCTGGGATATGTTACATTTAAAAACTCACGTACCCTTCGGGAAAAATGTGCTGGCGCTCCGTCGTGCATAAACCACATCCTTCTGCGTATGTCAAGCGGCACATCGTCCAGAAAGTCCGGCAAAACGTTGTCTAAGAAATTTAAATAAGTTTCCGCATTGAGCCGCTGAGGCAGCACATACGGCCCTAGGAGAGAGTCACCTATAATACCTGCCCAGACGTTGACCGAAAGGCGATGCTGAAACCGATGTTGTCGGGTCACTTGCGGATTAGCATCTGCCCAATGATGAGTATTATGGAGGTTCATAATACCATTTCTGGTAAAACAGCATTCATCTGTGAACAAAACGTTTGCAGAAAAGTTAACATTTTCTGCTAGACGTTCACGACACCAGGTGCAAAATCGAATTCGCGGAGGACCATCATTTTCAGTAAGTTCCTGCACACGTTGAATGTGATACGGGTGTAACAAGTTTCTTCGAAAAATGCGGTGTGCCGTACTGCGTGACACCCCCACTTGCCCTGCAGCATCACGTGTACTTACACCTGCATTTCTGTTCACAATATCCAGCAATTCTTCTTCGGCTCGTAAAATTCGACGTGGTCTTTCACGTCCGCGACCTTCGTAATTTTGTAGCAATCGACCAGTTTCTCTTAATCTAAACACGGTATCCTTTATACACGTGTAAGACGGGGTTCTACGATTGGGGTATCGCTGCCGGTAGATACGTAGAGTTCTTCGACAACTTCCTCCTGCTTCGCCGTAGACATAAATCATATCGAACAACTCGCGTGTGGTAAAAGCCATATCCGATGTGTTCATGCGTAAGGATCCAGACAGACTGAGACTCAGAGCGTGGTTATACGTCGCGTGTTGCCTGCCCTACCTTCGTTGGTTAGAAGTGTAGTGTCTCAAATACCAGTGGCGTGACGGATATTTAATAAATATCTTTGCCATTTTTTTCCTCACGTATGCGTGGGAATTTTGGAAAAATTAATTTAGATAAAAGGTGTAATAAAATTAGGGCTTCCCATTTTTAATACGTTGTACTCTTATTTCAGGGACACCCTGTATATACTATTAGGTGGCGCAAAAGTCATCATCCTATCGGAAGGTGCCATAATTTTTGCAAATGGCGGTAAATGTCAGTTCTGCTTTGACATTTGTGAAGTAAACAGCACGCCTGTTTACCTTGTATTGTATCTTGTAGGCACGGTTTAGTACTTGCTGACTAACGCTTCGGCGTTAGTATCGTTTTTTTTACCAATAAGGTTGAAGTATGATGACGCGTCGTCATCCGTATCAAATTTGATCCCTTGTCAATTACGGAATGTACAACATACAAAATGTGACAGGTGATTTACAAATTTCATCACATGATCTTAATTTAATTAAATTACAATGATTACTATTTATTATTATGATAATTATTCCTTATTATTACTTATATATTTAGTTAAGTAGTATTAAGTAAGCGATTTATTTTAATTTGTGGTTATTTATGTAGTGCAAATATTTGTACTGTATAGTTATGTATGTGCGCACAATAAACGATTTCGTTCTAATTTTTATTTTATTTTCTATGCCCATTCATTTAAGTGCAAACAAAATTTATACACTAAATTTCTTAATTGTAAATAATATCAAATCTCCCGCGTATTGAAAATAGTTCTTGCTGACTAACGCTACGCGCCACCAGTCTTAAAAGGTTCGAAACTTTGCTCGTGCCGCGTGAAATTACATGGGAGGTACACATCTATTATACGTATATACAGGGTGTGGCATTTATCTGTGGACGAGCTATTGTGGCTAACCTGTCCACTTAAGTGAAATATGTTTTAGATAAAAGTGATTCAGGATCAAATACTCTACACCGTAAAATTATTTTTATATATACAGGGTGGTCAGTTTAGCCTGCGCGGTATACAACTTTGTTATTTTAAATAGAACAGCCTATATATCATTACATTTTTGGATTCCCCGATGCAAAATAAAGTAGATTTAATTCACATACCCTACACCAAAACCGAACAGTTTCGGAGTTATTCGACTTTTTAGAAAAAAAAATGCATTTGCTTGGGTCACTTGGAAAATCAATACCACCGTTACTTATAACAATTTTGCGATTATTTTGTAGTATAGTCGTGACAATATTTGAAAGTGTATAACCAATTAATAATTTCTTTGTTATGTTATACAGGGTGTTGTTAAAGTGACAATAAAGCTAGGCATCTTTAAATAGACGGATCTCATTTTTTTCAAATGGAACACCTTGTATATTTTTGTGCCATATAATACAGAATTAAGTCCTCTTTCAATCGCATGTAACATTTCCTATAGCTAAAGTTAATACTTTTTTAGTAATTTTGAATAATGTGCTATTTAGTAAAAAAAAATGATTATTATAATATGTTTACTCAAAAAGAATATTTTTTTTTCTTTTATTAATTCAAGAATTGGAATCTCTAATTGTAGAAATTAAAACAAAAAACAAAACGGTAAAGATAATTTAATAACAATAGAAATCGCAAATTATAAAAATAAAGATAAATAACAACGAAAATTATAAAAGAACTTCAAAATGACCGCCTACATTATTTATGCACGTCGTTGAACGTTGGGTAAATGAATTTCTAACGCTCAGAAGCATATTATGGCAAATTTCTTTAAAAGCTCTAGAAATTCTGCCTGTCATATCTTCTGGTGTAGTTGGTACCTCCTCATTTACTTTACGTTTGATGTACCCCCATAGAAAGAAATCCATGGGGGTCAAATCAGGAGATCGTGCTGGTCATGCAATAGGTCCTCCCCTACCTATCCATCTAATGCCATACATTTCATTTAAAGTTTCTCTTACTGCATGGTGGTTGTGGCTGAGCGCACCGTGGTGTTGGAACCACATACTTAGTCTATTTTGCAATGGCACATCTTCTAGCAGGCCTCCTAATTCGTTCACAAGAAAGTGCCTATATCTCTGACCGTTTAAATGTTGTTCAAAAAAGTACGGTCCGATAACACTGGTACCAATGATACCGCCCCAAACATTAAGTGACCATCTGTTTTGGCGACGAGTTTCACGAATAATGTGAAGATTTACATCTGAGTAATAGTGAAAATTATGTCTATTTACGCATCCATTATTATGAAACTGGGCTTCATCTGTCCACAACACATTACTCAAAAAATCCGGATGTTCGTTCATTATTAGTGTAATTCTGCGACAAAACTCTACCCTTCTATTCAAATCTGCTGGCAACAGTTCTTGGTGGAGTTGAACTTTATAAGAATGATACTTATTTTTCTTCAGCATTCTTCCTAATGACCTCATACTAATGACTAAATTATTGCTCATTGTTCGCAAAGTAATATGAGGATCTTCTACAATAGTTTGCAAAACCATTAATTCGTTTTTTTCGGCAATCACAGTTTTTGAACGTCTATGAGATCCGTACTTACCAGAACCATCATTTACAAACCTGGCCATCAAACGTTCAAAAACTTCCGTTCGAGGATGTCTGCGGTTTGGATACCTCTGTACATAAATTCTACTTGCCAGTAAGCAATTGCGTTCACTCTCACCTAGGATAAAGGCCATATCTATAAGCTCTTCCTCCGAGTAGTTCATATTCAATTTGGAAAAATTTAATAATAAAAAATAACAAGCAACAGATAACAAAGAATGTGTAACATAAACCAAGAAACAAGTAACAAGCAACAATAATAAAACTAGAAAATTCACACTGTTGTCAAAATGCTGAAAAATGGGTAATTACCACAATACTTGTACGTAAAATTTGACAGTTAGCTAGATACCCTTAGTTCATTTATTATCACAAAACATGGCCTACTATAATTTTATTTTGATACCTATTTGGGCATATGACTATAAATGCTTATCCTGGAGGTACATAAATAATATAAACCAACGATGGATAAAATATACCGATGTTTACTCAAAAAATTCATTTTTACAGCACTTGATTATGTCATAAATGTTTTTTTCATAGAATATCGATCAATTACTGTTTTTCTCGCACTACATAGCACATTATTCAAAATTACTCAAAAAGTATTAACTTTAGTTATAGGAAATGTTACATGCGATTGAAAGAGGACTTAATTCTGCATTATATGGCATAAAAATATACAAGGTGTTCCATTTGAAAAAAATGAGATTCGTCTATTTAAAGATGCCTAGCTTTATTGTCACTTTAACAACAGCCTGTATAACATAACAAAGAAATTATTAATTGGTTATACACTTTCAAATATTGTCACGACTATATTACAAAATAATCGCAAAATTGTTATAAATAACGGTGGTATTGATTTTCCAAGTGACCCAAGGAAATGCATTTTTTTTTCTAAAAAGTCGAATAACTCCGAAACTGTTCGGTTTTGGTGTAGGGTATGTGAATTAAATCTACTTTATTTTGCATCGAGGAATCCAAAAATGTAATGATATATAGGGTGTTCCATTTAAAATAACAAAGTTGTATACCGCGCAGGCTAAACTGACCACCCTGTATATATAAAAATAATTTTACGGTGTAGAGTATTTGATCCTGAATCACTTTTATCTAAAACATATTTCACTTAAGTGGACAGGTTAGCCACAATAGCTCGTCCACAGATAAATGCCACACCCTGTATATTTATTATCTATGGTAAACAGATACAAAATACACGTCGATAAGACATGAATTGCTATACTCCTCAAGAACGCGGAATAATTGTTTCGATTTTTTTTTTGCGTAATTATTCGTCGGTGGTGTTGGCGCAGCGTGAATTTACGACACCAACTGGGCAAACACCACGGCGTTTAGCTGCTCGCCTAGAAGAGTATGGGACAACACGAGATGCTGTCAGATCTGAGCGGCATCGGTGCAGCCGTTCCGATGAGAATATCGCGGCTGTGGCTGAAGATGTCGCAGAAGACCCCGAAGTATCGACCAGACGACGTGCCACACTATTGGGTATCAATCGGTGGCCTTTACGGAGAATTTTGGTGAAAGACTTGAAGATGTTCCTTTACAAAGTGCAGCGAATCAGCTGCTAGCCGTTGACCACCAAGCGCGTAGATTACACTACGCTCAAGCCATCCTGAATCACGACCACGAGGAAGACAACTTTTCATCGAAAATCATCATGAGCGACGAGGGTCGTTTCCATCTCTGTGGATACGTGAATAAGTAGAATTATCGCTTCTGGGGCACCGAAAATCCGCGTACCACACACGAAGATCCATTACATCCGTTCAAAGTTACTGTATGGTGTGGTGTTTACGCTGGAGGCGTCATCGGGCCTTATTTTTGCGAAAACGCCACGGGCCAAACGACTCCTGTAAACGGCGAACGCTACAGAGCGCTATCGACTGGACGAATTGGGACTGGCGAACATGTGGCTCCAACAGGATGGAGCAACGGCGCATACTGCACGAGCCACAACTGAAATTCTGAGGGTTGCATTTCCGGGTCATCTCATCTCTCGTTTTGGTGATTTGCACTGGCCGGCAAGATCGCCCGATTTAACCGTTCTAGACTTCTTTTTGTGGGGTTTCTTGCAGCCCTGAAGTCCCCCTGTACCTTACCATAGATTATAAAATCTGACGGATAAAGTCTATTCCATCGTCCGCCACTGAAACTGGTAAAAACAAAGTTTTTCTAATCGGGTGTTGTAATAAAGCTAAAACAAAAGACGACGCAGTGCTGATATGGCTATTACAGCATACTGTGCTGTAATGAGATATTAACGTGGGTGGGGGGGACTTTTGCCGGAACGTAATATAGACGATTAATGTGCAAGTTAGAAAAAATACTGTAAAAAACGTGTGCCACAATGACATGTAATGCTCGTACTTTGAATCTCTTGCCGCTACGCGGCTCGAGATTCAAACTTGTACTCGCATTACATAAACGTCATTATGACACTTGTGTTTTAAAATACCTACTATTTTCATTCATATTGGCCGGCTGCGTATTAGTCATCCGTAAGGACCACCGAGACTTCATTATTTTACCATTTTTTTTTGCCTTAGTTACAAAGTATATTCACATGAGATGTTTCATTGGAGATATTAATAACACCAATGCATTGCAATATCTTACATTAGTACCTTTGTATTATAGTATCTAGAATCTGCACAACCATAAATATGTATTAGGTATACATGCAAATATATCTACCTATAACTTGCACGCCAAATACACACAGATTATATCGATTTAATAATACCCATTCTGCATTTATGTATATGGATAATATCAACTGTAACAATAATACCTTGGCTTAGAATATGCACGTGCTACATGTTGCGGCCATGTCCCCAAGCGATACATACCTACTCTCGCAATATACATACATAAGTACATATGTTCAGATATATCCAAACAAACTACGCGCATTAATTTCATGCTATTGCTCCGATATTAATTTTCACGCAATTTCAACCGGGTGTAGTTCATATCTAGATAGAATAAGCGAAGTAGGTAACACCTGTGGGTCGACGAACTCTTATTTTTTTTTTTTATTTGCATTTATGATGGTCAAAGCCTAAGCCGCTGGTTCGTATCCAAGGCTTTGAAGCGAGTGATAACTAAGAATTTGCACGTTGGATTGACATTGATAGCAATCATTGAGACATATTGAGGATGGAGAAGTTCCATATGAAGCACGTGCGGATATTAAAGTGATATGGATGAGATTGGAATAACTAATTTGTGGTTGTAAAAGCTTATAAATATGGAAATGCAGTTCTATTTTCATTTATCTGACTGTTATATACAGGCTGAGTTTTTTAAATGGCAAATGTTCATTCACTGGAAAACTCTTAGTTGAGCAAAAATGTTGATCATTGAAATATGTATTGTTGTAAAAGCTTCACGATTTTAAAACATTTTTACGTACACCGAGTGATCGGTAAGCTTGTCAGGAATAGTAAGATAATTTTTCATCTTACATCTACAAGCAGAATATGGAATCCCCTAAGGAGGAAATATACCACCGATATTGTACATAGCATATACAAATGACATCTTTAATTTGAAGATCCACGGAGAAATATATGCATACGCAGATGATGTATGCATCGTTTGCTCAAGCGAGAACGACGAATAGTTGCAGCAACACATTATAGAAGATGTGGGAAAAATAGGAGATATACCGGCAGTACAACATGTAGGAAGGACCAAACGACCAAACCAACGACGCCTTCGATACTGTTAGTTCGAGAAGAGTGCACCATCTTGTATGCTCGGATAAAGAATGAAGGCGGAAAAACAGTGCATGGCTTGCTATACGAGTTGCAATTTTTGTTTGTGTATATACATATGTTTTATAAACTGTATAGTTTGTGTTTGTTTAAATAAATAATTGTTCAATCTAATTTATACAAATATTGTAGAAAATCGAAAAAAAAATCTTCTTTTTAATATTAATTAAATAAATTATGTACTTTATATAAAAAAACAATATTTAACTGTATGTTCGCATTTATTTTTAGTCATTTGTTACCCTGACAATCAACCTCCAAAGTCTCGACGCAAAATTGATATCCTGCCTTCGCGAACGAATTTATTCGTCATAAGTGCTTATACGAATAGCGTCCCTACCGTGGCATTGCTTCGATGGTCACCAGGCAACCTTTTTTTTGCCGGATATCCTTCCGTACGCTCGACCCAGTATCGCTATATACGCGGCTATGCAATGCATTTAAAAGAGAGATAAAAAAAAGTCATGCTTCATAAATAGGTAGCTTGGCATGCAATGGACACGATTTAAATTTGTTTACTTTCAATGTTATAGACGACAGAGACAAACTTATAACGTGTACGAAATGCGTTCCACGCTGTTGTGCAGTTTCTCTAGCTTGTTTTTTTTTTCGTACCTACTGCCTTTAAAACGCCTCGTATTAGTCGTAATAGAAATCTAGTACACTGGGTGGAGGAGATGGCGATATGAGGGGAGACAAAAAGCGATCGGTAAGAATCGATTTATTTATTGGGACGAGGTTACGTGTACGATAATATTATAAAGTGGTAATCGCTTGTTTCTGTATACTAGGCGGTGTTTTGCATTTAAAGGAGCGTATACAAAATTACGTTCTTTAATTTTATTTCACACCACAAACTACTTAATAAATAAATTGGAATAAACCTAACGCATAATTATTTACTTTTATTGCATTATTCTTTATTTATTATTGTTCTTAATTATTATAATTTTTTAAGCTACGTAAAGTGGAGTTGCCTTCTTCGAACTAACTTAACTAACTTAATGTTTGTTTCAAAACAAAACAAAATACCTGAGGACTGTGTGAGTATTTCAGAATTTAATATTTAAACAGATACTCTTGAAAAAAAAAAAAAAATGTTATGCTTGTTTACGGAAGTTAAAATTATTGGAGGTCGCGTGAATCTCGCATTTTCTGTAAAAGTGTAAAATAGGAAAGGGTAGTGATTGGTATATAAAGATATTCCGATAGTTACAGTCGTAATTTAGTTCCAACCTCAAGTAAAATTGAACCTTTAAACGCAGTATCGGCAGTGTGTACAAAAGCTACTATCAAAATTTGCAACTTACCATTAAATGAAAAGTTACATATAGTGGGTGCAAAGTTTGTTCGAACAAGATTTGGTATGTCTGTTTTGTTAGAACTAGAAGATAATGTTGTGTTTTTACCAAAAAGATATTGTGATGCCATGAAGGACAACCATATTGAAGAATTTAACAAGAAAGAATATGCCCTGATGATAACCGACGTGTCTACCGTCCACGATTACAAGTTGACCAATTTAAGATTCATAAAAATGTAACCAGTACCAGTAGTGTACTTCAGAATATCGCATGTAATCATGTTTATTATTGTTCTGTAAATATATTATTACAAAATAACACTAGTATCTCCTACCTCCACAAAAGTGTAAAGCTGCTGTAATTTATTAGAAAATACCGTAGTTTTTATACATCAATCTCGCAGAATACGCACTAGTCTAGAACATTGCAAAGAAAAATGGCATTAGTTATCGACGTGCAAGGTTTCTTATTAAATAGACGTTTCGTAGTGAAGGAACTAGCAATTTGTGATGGAAAAATGATGAACTATTTTGTGTTTAAAACAAACATTCCATACTATAAACCCAGAAGACAAAAAAGAAGAAATCCAGACGACAAACGACAAGTTAGTTGGTTAGAAAAGAACCACCATGCTTTACTATACAGTGATGGCCATATTAATCCAGAAGAATTACCTAACATATTGCAATTATTTACACGAAATATAGATGTAATCTACGTCAAGGGACACCAGAAGGTTGATATTTTAAGAAAATTTGTTAATATCCCTATTGTAAATTTAGAAAATAAAGAAGGCGTACCAAAACTAATGAAGGTAGAGTCTAAGTGTTGTATGTATCACAATAATTATCTTAAAGTTTGTGCTGTAGCAAATGTTAACTTGTTATGTGAGTTTGTCTTTCTGCAATGGCGCTTTTACAAAAATCTTTTTTATGTTACTAATTAACTCATTCACAAGATGGAATTGGTTTCTTACTTCTTCGGCAACGCTATTAATACCGTGAGCCAAACAAGTAGTATGGATTAAATTAGGAAAAAATATTTTTAAATTAACTGAGGCTTTACACAAGTAAGCAGCAGCAACGGACAACATTAATATTATTTTTTCATGTGTTCATTTTTTCAATGAAGGAATTTCAGGTTTACTTTTCACCGAAATTTCCAATCTTTAACATTCAATGGAGTTTTTTGGAGGAAATTTGTAATTTGACGAAAATATGCACAAATATGCAATAATTCGTGAAATATGCATGAAGTAGCAAAAATATGCAGAATATGCATTTTTTAATAAGCTTATTTTAATAAAAAAACATTAGATACAGCCAAAATACGAAAAATTTCATATATTCTTCAGTAACTCCTGGGGCGTGGGGGGGTGTAGTACTCTAGACAACCTATGATTATTACCTTAAGTTGACTTGTTATAATCTTTGTTTCTTTAATAAGTGCTATTTTAGTTATTTAGTTGTGATGTTATTATGTTATAGTGAATAAAAACAAATTTTTATACATAACTTTGTTTATTTCGAGTTAATAAAAAAATGATGAACAAATTAAGATGAATAATTCTCTCTCTCAGGGTAAGTAAGTAAGTTCAAATACTATTTAAATTATACAAAAATAAGATTCCTTGAATCTTAATCCAAACTAATCTCAATATATCTTGTTTAAATATCAATATTGAATTCAAATCTCCCGCTAACCTCCCGTCATACAATCGCGTATTGTCAAAAACCTTACTACAACAGCAAACGTTTGTTTAACATCAAAACTCCCTAAAAATCACTAATATCAAATCATTCTAACCTCAGAATTTAATTACGTTCTGAACGCCGGCCGGTTATAAGTTCGAAAGATGAAGAAACACTTACTTTTAAGTACGATAAATAGCTCCTTTATATTCCAAATACTGATTCCAGTTCTGCAACAATCTTTTCAGCTCCAAATCTGCGTTATCGTTGTCTCAACTACCAAAGTTGTATCTCAGTCCCTCGATTGTGGCTCCAGGAATAGAAAATACGTCCCCCAATTCTTCGAAATTAATGGATTACCATCATTTTTGCACAAAACACACAACACTTCATCCTTGGCAAGTAAATCTTTAGTTAAATGACTCTTATAATTATTTAAATTTTGAAATTTCTAGATGTTTTTGAAAATACAACCAACTCAGGAAAATATCGAAAAAGAAGTCCTCCACAATTGTTTTTAAACAACATTCATATCTCCTAGGCGTTATAGATCCCATTAACGATGAAAGAAAATCGTTTCCAACGATACGACACCTTAAGTGAACCTACGTTCGTACAATCAGCGAAGGAACTTTTACCTAAAAAATCCATGGAAACATGCCCTTTTAAAATTATATACGATATAGTGAGTGTTTAGTTTGAATTTTTACAATTTGTTTACAAAGTAGTTAAAATATATAAATTAAAAATACATTTTATTTCAATAACAAACGTTTGTTGCTGTATGTTGTTAGTTAGGTAGGTTAGGTAATTTGATATCATAGCAATATATATACAAAGTGATTAATCTCAAGTGTCTGAAGTTGGTAGTAAAAAATTCCTAGATTTTTCATCAACTAGTTCATATTTACTTTTGTGGATTGGCACGCCTGTCACGCCAGCTGTCGTCGAGCCATTTGTCATACGTGCTGTTATTATTTTTGCTTCGTTGTAGTATTTTATCTAGTTCTTTCGCGTTTATTGTTAAATATCTGCCTTTTTAAAACGCCGTGCCATTTACTTTGCAACAAGACCCATTTTGATCCAAGTGTAAACATTAAACATAACCAACAAAATAAAAAAACTCACAAGGAGTAGGCAAGAACTGCGAAACACAAAATTAAATGAGTCATATATTATTTGAAAGAGGAAATTAAGTGTATAAAAACTGTAAATGGGTTTGAGTGCATGGGCCTTAATTTTTGAGATATGAAGAATTTTATTTAAAAACATTAACGCCTGTAGCTTAAGAAGAATTATATGTACACAACTGATTGGTGTCTGTGTAGCCCAATTAGTTGAGCGCACGAATTACGAATTTTACCAGGAAGTGGAATAGGTTCGAGCCCATCCTAGGGACATTATTTTTCTATTATCAGTATTAATTTTTTTTTATTTTTATTCGTAATATATGTGATTACTAATAATCACAAATAACATATACAACTTTCACACACAACATTGGAAAAAAAAAACAATTATAATACAATGCAATAATTATTTATTGATAAATAAAAGAAAGAAAATGATGTACGAATCGTCGCACAGGTGAACTTTGGAGATGCTTTGGCAGGTGGTACAGATAGTGACAAAGTATTTCGGATTAAAAATCAATTTGTTGAAACACGCAGTACAAAACAGCTTGTTACAAGATGGCAATTGCAGATGTGGGTTATGGCTGCCGTTGCCAAATTTTATGAGGATACAGAAAATAATTGCATCTTTCGATTTGTTGCATCTTCCAGGTGGGTATCAGATTTATAAAAGAATATAAAATTTCAAATCGTCGTGTAGTGCGATATCTATCCGAAAAAGAAATCGCATCACTGATGAAATTATGAATTCC
This sequence comes from Cetonia aurata, assembly GCA_949128085.1. Classification (NCBI taxonomy): domain Eukaryota; kingdom Metazoa; phylum Arthropoda; class Insecta; order Coleoptera; family Scarabaeidae; genus Cetonia; species Cetonia aurata. The sequence continues at coordinate 3,783,971 of OX421883.1, read as the reverse complement.
ATAAACGTTGCAGCCTCTTGGCCTTTTGTATCATATCATACTAACCGACAATTCTATTCTTATTTTAGTACCTATTTGTGATAAAGTAAGAGTTCACAAATCATCAGTATTTCTTAACATATAGAAAGAAAGAAGTAACTCTAATGCATTTTCTCTTATAGGTTCTTTATTATAATGTAACTCATTACTACTATTCTACAATTTACAGTTACAAAATTGATTTCCTTCGAAAATTTGTAAAGAATATATAATGTAATTATATGTAGCTATAAATATTATGACATTAAAAAAAATATGGAACAGCATAGAAAAGTAAAACCTCTGGGAATGCACTAAAAAAAAATGAGTTGGTTAGAAAATAAATACCGATCAACTTCTATGCGATTAATCTTTAACAAGTTTTAAGCACTTTTCTGTGCTGTTTTTTTTTTTTTAATTTTAGACAATGTTAAAAAACTATTAATGCTTGTAACGTAACTTAAGAAAGAAAGCGTGTATATAGCACGTTAATGGATTTATAACCTGATTAGTATTCGGTTTGTTAAAACCGAAAAGTTTTACATATATCTTTATTATAAAATTTGATAAGCAACAATCATTATTAGCAGACGCGTTTCGTGCATACATATTATTTTCATTACTATTATTTACAAAAAAGAGCTAGAAAACCAAGGAACTATTAACATACAAAATATCTACAAAAGTTCGCGTGTGCGACGATTTCGTACCTCATTTTCTTTCTTTTATTTATTAATAAATAATTATTGCATTGTATTATAATTGTTTTTTTTTCCAATGTTGTGTGTGAAAGTTGTATATGTTATTAGTGATTATTAGTAATCACATATATTACGAATAAAAATAAAAAAAAATAAATACTGATAATAGAAAAAATAATGTCCCTAGATGGGCTCGAACCTATTCCACTTCCTGGTAAAATTCGTAATTCGTGCGCTCAACTAATTGGGCTACACAGACCGACACAGACACCGATCAGTCGTGTACATATAATTCTTCTTAAGCTACAGGCGTTAATGTTTTTAAATAAAATTCTTCATATCTCAAAAATTAAGGCCCATGCACTCAAACCCGTTTACAGTTTTTCTACTCTTAACTCCCTCTTTCAAATGATATACGACTCATTTAATTTTGTGTTTCGCAGTTCTTGCCTACTCCTTGTCAGATGAACCAACTGCGCAGTACAGCGAACCTAAAATTGCTCTAAAATTTCAGATAATTGAGATTGATCACTGTGTATACATTGTAACGGTCATTTTTATTTGAGCAGCGGTGTATACAGTATTATCATGTGCTTGCAATTTAATTTTTAAATATCTGATTTCATATTTTTAAAAGTTAAGTAATTTCACTTAACGTTTATAAGTTTAAAGTAATTTAAGTTAGTTTAGTTGTTTGCGGTTTTGTTTAATATTTCTTTGGATTATTGTAAATAATAATTTTTTACGTATGACGTATCCGCATAGAAATTCCTTCTTTTCGGCCCTGGTTATTGTAAAGTGCGGACAGTTTAGTGCAAAGCTTAAAAGATCTAGGTAACGAATTAAAATTAATTATATATTTTCAAGTAAATTCACATTTTTAAATCACATAATAATAAGCTTTTTTTATTTTTGCATATTCTATTATTTTAAACTATATTTTACAATTGTTAATATTAATATGTCACATTTTTTACGAAGAGCACATGGTAATTACTTATTACGATTTTAGGCTTTTTTTTTTACTTGTTCCTTTATCTTTGGGATTTGGTTGCTGATTTTTGCTTCTTGCGATTTAATGAGACCTGGAAATAGTCCTGTATTAAGTATATGAGGAATTTATTGTAATACCTGGAGATTGGTTGGAAACTTTAATTTAAATCCATGTGGAGCTGAACTTCATATTTTCAAAATTTACTGGACCCCGTACATATTATAAGGTGAAGAATATCCACCAGGAGTACTTGGGTGAGCCACCACTTTTTATGGACCGTTCCTAAATATATCCATCAAATCGTCAAATCAAGGAACGTGGACGTTTGCCGATATACGGGAACGTATAGCTTGCAGCTTGCACACATCTACCGAGGTAGGATTGCTCCATATTATTTTATCTCGTCGCATAATACCATCGCAGGACATTTCCATTAGTTTGTCTCATTTGTTTATATTTGCCTCGTTATATATTTATTAATCGTTTGTTTTGTTTATTTTGTAATTATTAAGACTTTGTTTGTTATTTTGTCACACGGTGCTGTGCATATTTATTACTTTAGCATTTGTAATACTCATCAGTAATTATTAGTTACCTAAAAGAAATTTAATAGTGTTAATTATTTTCAACCTTAATTCAGTCATTTACACATTTTTGTTAGTTCTTCAAACGACACCATTCATGTACTTTTATAGTACATCTTCATTATTATTTAATTTATCATAACCACACGGAGAAAAAAAGATGTTACCACGTATTATAAATATAATGAATGATATTAACTCAAGGACAGCAATACGTTATCTAGTACCCAGTATTCATCCATGTATTACTGTTTATTAGGAAGATGGTACGCTCTAATATAATTATAATACAACCAACTATAAAGTTAGTTGTCCCTATTGTTACTATCTATTTTTCTCAGTGTACCTGACGTGCCAATTGGTACCTATATTATTTCTGCATTCTTGTACCTCAAACACCTTAGGTGAATATATATTTTGGTGGGGGGATGACAGCTGTTATCGCGTCGCCGAGTGATATCTGAAAGGATAACAAACGTTAGTACCTTTATTAATTAAACAATAATATAGAGCCAATTCATTCAAATACTTACCTTTGTATTTTAAGTTTAGTATCACTCATCATCTTTATGTTTATTGATGCACGTCAACTCATTGCATTTGATTGTTAAGTACTAACTTATATTTTTAATTGTTTTTACTTTTATAATTATTTGTAAGTTAAATATCATTTGTTTTGCGTTTCACGCTGTTTATTAAACTATTTTCAATATTTACACATTTACATATATTTACATATTTATTATAACTTTAACATTATTTTCATTAAATTTTATTTTGAACGAAGTTCTTGTTTTTGTTGTTTGCTGAATCCTGGCTTCCTCGCTGTTGGCCACAGCTGGCGCCCTTTTAAAAAGAATAAGAATTAAGAACCCATGCCCTTGCTCACGGTTCACGAGCGGCCGGACCATCACTTAGATTTTTGCTGGATTATCTGGCAAGTTCTAGTGTTACAACATTTCATTTCTCTGTATGTAACCAATACGACCAATAAATAGCACCACTACTGCAGGCAACTAGACTATCAAACGGTTTTTTTTTTATTATTATAAAATAAAAGAGTTTTAATTTTTACAAGTTTATTTCCTAACCATGCGCCTTATTTTTAGACCTAATATATATATCTAACAAAGCACCATTCAAATTTAACAAGAAATCCAAAAGTGCAATAATATACAGGTGTGTTTCATTTAAAATGACAAAGTTGGTATTTACTTCCGGTATAACCGAAAGTCCCCCATTGCTAAAAATATTTTCCGGGGATACATCCTATAATATATATTCGTAAAGGAACTATTGTAGGACCCTGTGTATAAGCGTAAAAGCACGACGTGCTCGGAATCTAGAAGAAAGGAGGCAGACCTCGAACTTCATCACGGTTGGATGGGTTCCTGGTGCGTGTGTAGGTTCTGTCTCGGTTACTATGCTCTGTTACGACGACGCAATAATAAATAACTAACTACCGTGTGAAAATATTTATACAATGACATTGGCAGTGAAATGTTAGTGTTATGAATTTACGGAAAATATCAAAGATTGGAGGAAAGCACAACAATAATATAATCTAGTATGTAGAACATTGCATCGTATATTGATTATCTGCTACTGTATGACTGTATAGCTTGGTGTTGTTTCTCCTCCCTACATATCAAGGCTGAAAAGTGACGTTTTGTCGAACGAGTTGGAAATATAAAGGTATTAGGATCACAATGGAATCTGCACGATATGAAAGATTTGAGCAAGTCGTGCAAGAAGTTGGATGGCATAAGGGACGCCAAGAGAATTTATATCTCCACGTTTTTAGAATCAAGAAATCTAAGAATCAATCCCGAAAAATCTAAAGTATTGGTGTTTGGCAGAGCCAGGGTATGTGATCAGTTAAAAAATGTAATTAATATTTGTATACAAAATACTACTATACCTATCCTCAGTGAAGCTAGAAGTCTGGGGTTAACCTTAGACAACACATTCAGATATCGCACATAGGTTGACAAATACATACAGCGTTCTTTCCTCAAAATTCGTGTTCTTTATCCTCACAGATCTGTTCTAAATATCAACATTAAGAAAATTCTTTGTGTAGCATTTGTCTTATCTCAATTTACGTATTGTGGTGTTATATACCACACCATTGACAGCATCACTGAACAGAGAATTCAAAAGGTGCAGAACTGCTGCCTCAGATATATCTACGGTATTCGCAAATACGAACATATTTCTCACAAAATCGGGGATTGGCTCAACATGAGGGGTCGCAGAGAATTGCAGACTGTCTGTCTGTATCACAAGATCCTCACTCTTAAAACTCCTCCATACCTTTACAATAAAATCAGATACCGTTCAGATGTACTCATAACATACATACTAGATTTCGAAGCTTAATCTCGCCACCTCCTCATAAGATGGTCATCTTCACAAGGTCGTTTTCCTTTAATATTTATTTGAAATATCACAATCTACCGAACAGCATAAAGAGTTTACCATCTTGGCGTTACAAAATGTCTGGTAAAAAAAAGAAAATCTCTAAAAAAGCTTAGCTTAAAAGACCTACTGTTAGGAAGGTCTGTTAAGGAGAAGAAACTAAAGGACATTGACTCCTTATTAGATAAGTGTTATAGTACAAAAAATATGCAAGGCTAGAAGGTTAACTGGAGAAACAGGGACAAACTTCAGTGGTACAAGGAACTGATAGATTCTCCCAGAAATGGAATATCCAATGGTGATGAGAGCGACCCAAATGCAGAATGTGACTGCGAGGAAAGTGACAGCCGTTTAGGCATTTAATTTTTAACTTTCTAAAATTTGTTCGTTTTTTTTTTAACTAAAATATTTTAAATAAAATAAGTTCCATACGTACACTCACGGACACCCAAAATGTCCGGTCTAATGCGTAGTCTAAACGCAGCGAGCTGTTCGGATGCGTTCGGCAGTTTACCAACACCCGCGCCTTCCCCTTGCCTTGCGACTATTCCGTTCTTCTGTGAATTACCCATATTTATGTATTATATTTGCTTCGTAGCGGTTTAGAAAGGTATGCGGGTGAAGTTCATTGCGCTATTTCGCATACAACTTTAGCACAATTTATACTTTTTCCTTGTTTTAATAACCAGTCATGGGCAGAAGGTTAGGCCAAAGTGATTCAAAAGTTGAAACGCGAAAAGTGATTGTGAGTTTGGCAAATACGGATATGTCAGTTAGAAATAGCTAATGTTTATTTATTGCATTCGTTTAAAACTTGGTTAATTGTTGTTTACTTCTGCGGTGGTATAATTCTTATAATGTTTATGAAAGCCCAATAAATTGTTTAAGTAGTATTACATTTAAGCAATATGATTAGGGGTTGCAATACCGACCTGCTTTACCAAAACCAATAATATTAAACTAATATGAATACCGGTATTTTGGTATATTCTGTATTTAAAATATTAAGACAAAATGTTATACGCTCCTTCTTATCGGCTTTTTATTGTAATAACAAGTTTTTGTCGGCATTACCGCCAACTCCAGTTATCTGATTGTGACTCATGATTTTTTTGTATATTGAATAGAGGTTTCGTAATCTGTATCGGCTTTATTTTGCACAAATGTGGAAAGACGTACAGTTTTTGTTCTGACGTCTACCGTCGGCAACCTTTGTCCAATATATTATTATTATTGTATTAATATTAAATCTGTTAACATTCTTGATATTAAGAAGTAAAACATAGGTCAGTAGTTTCGGTCAAAGCCCGGAGTAGCATCAAAATGTGTTTGTTTTTTTGTTAATTTCAGCGTTACAGGGTGAAATAACAACAAAGAATAAAACTATCAATAAAATTGAAAAGGAGAGAACATAATTGATTTCTTTATTTAATTTCAACATTAACAAAAAAAAAATATCTTTCTGACATACATAAAGCCATCCCAAGAGATCTTACGACGGGGATTTTTCATACATCCACATAGTTATATGTAAAACGTAAATAGTTGCTTGGTAGTAATATAATTACTGACATATGAGAAATTAGGTACGAAAGAAATCTTCGATCCCTTTTGTGCTTATTTCACATCAAATTCGTCGTCGTTCAAGGTTTCGATGTTTTGATGTTCGGTGCACGACTACCTGCAATATTACATAATCCATCTCGCCGGCGCACAGTGGATCGAAAAGCGGTAGAAGGCGGACATTGACTGAAATGTTAATAACTTGCATAAAAATTAACGTTAATCAACGAAGTAAAGTTTAGTCGAACAGTAAGGTTGTATATTATGTCGAGTAAAAAAAGAAATTGTTGTACCGTCACTACTTGTTTGTGAAAATCGAGCTAAAAGTGTATAATATTTGAAACTGTATAAATCGATGAAAAAATAGCATATATATTGATATAGATATAAGTTTCGTAGTTGCTTCTGTGTGATGAAACTTACAATGTGGACAATATTATACAACAGGAAAAATATTGTGATCGCTAAATACATTTCAGATAGAAACTTGGGCTTTGGTATCTTAGTCGATTCAATGTGTCGACACAATTATATCAGGGATAAAAAGAATACATAAAATGTATAATTATGTACCACGGTGTATTATAACAATTTACTCTAATTTGTAATATATAGTGAACGTTTTTTTTATAGTAAAACGATTCGATTACCTTATCTGATAAGAAAATGTTCCCTGTGAAGAATTAATAGTTCTACAGCTTCCGGTAATAATTCACTTCTTTTATGGTCCTTTAATTTTTGTCTTGAATTAGAAATATACGGATCGGATGTGATCAGCAGTCTTTTCAAAATATCTTCATTAGTAGCTGAGCGACTACATTTTCTACTATTTTCTTCCCTGAAGCTTTTAAAGTCTTTATTGCGAGCTTCAGCAGCTTCTTCTGAAAGTTTGCCTATTGGAAGTATTGCATGTCGAATGATATCCGCGCCAACTTCAGTTGTGTTCGTCCTTCTCTGTTATACATTTCGGTTCCGAATTTGAATGTGTTAATATTGTATTAATTTTATTAATTTGACCACTTCAGTTTTTCCTCAATTTGTTTACGACTTTTACTTCAGTTTTTTGCAACCTTTGTATATTTTAAACTTCAGTTTTTAACTTATAATATAATAATAAATTTTCCACCCATGTGCGTCGTTCTTGCCGACATTTTGATCTCTCATTAATTCTCCTGAAGAAGGAAATAAACATTTCCGAAATATTGAGTATTAATAAAGATAAATAGATGGTTTTATTTTATTTTTTGAGGTATTAGAATATAATTTATTAATTAATTAATTTTCTGTGATATTTTTATTACTTTTAACCATGCAGTAAGTACATTGACAGATTTATGATAATGATATAGGTAACCTGCATAATTATGTGTATGATAAAACATAGATTGTATTAATATTAACAACAGATGAAGAATAACGCTTAGAATGTGTAGGCGAACCAAAGCAGTCAATCATGCCGAGTATATAAAGAAAGATGGGTAGCCCATTTTGTTTATCTTCTATAATCGATTATTATAAACTAACACTGCACATTTCACATTTTAACTTATTTTTATAATGCAAAAAACAAGGATACAATAAGTGCAGCGATTATTAAAGGAATAGCTCATAGTGTAGGTAATGACCGATATTCATAATTATCCTATTTGGTTTATCCCCTTTTTAGTCTGAAAACTAAAAGATTATTGAACATACATCGAATGTTTCGTCATTGAAATGGCATAACTTAACACATTTTTGATAGAAATATTAATTAACATGCATTTATGAGAATGCTAGAAACGGTAATGCCATAAACAAAATGTCTTTTTTCAAAAAGTTGCGCGAAGTAGCAGCTAAAATCGCTGGAGCAAGTACTAGAAGGATCCTAGATGACAAAACAGTTTTTCTTTTTCTGGGCAAATTTGGGCATTTTTTTAAAAATCTAATAGAAGTTAAAATTAAAAGTCATAGAACACCGTCTTCAAGAAATGGTAATTGTATAGTTAGTTATAAATATGATTTGCTAATATTTTGCAGGTTGAATTACACATAGTTAGTGTATATCCTGAGAAAATTGCAGCTTCGTATCGTTTCTAATTCCGAAGATTTTAGTAGTTGAAGAGGACGGTCGAAATACACTTAGCGTAACATCACCGAACATATGTACTTTCAAACATGCTTCTGTTCGATATTCCGTCAATCTACTCGTTTGTACTGTGATTTCCATATCGAATGCTTATTTTACTATACACTTATATACATTTTATTATGATTCTAGAAGATCGGCCTTTTTACGCTATGTCACATTTTTAACCAACTTCGATCCACTGTGCGGCGCGCGGGCATCGGCCTTGGGAATTGTCGCTTCGTTACCGAAAATCGTGAAAAATCGAAATTTCGGAAAAGATTTACGCGTTTACCCCTATAAGCCCAGCGGACCTATTATTTATTATTTTTATTGTATTTTAATGTAAAATATACTTTATTTCATTATTAGTTTGACTTATTTTTATTCACCTTGAATTTCTTAAGAAATAAAATCCGTTAAAATCTGTAATACACCAACACGTTCCTTTTTGCTCTCTAATTAATATTCTGCAGAAAGTTTAAATATTTTTCTATACCAAAATGCTTTACAACTGATTCAAGTTTAATTATAATTTCCGCAATATTACTGAAAACAAAAATTCCAATTCAAATCAGAAACAATTATACATTTTTTATTTCAATAATAAATTTTAAAATTTGAATTATTAAAATAACCTTAATAATTCTGCTGAACTGTAATGAAAAGAACGTCTGAATGCTAAACAAGATAAAAGATAAGTGACTAAACGTTTATCATCCTTAAAAACATAATCATACCACATTTTCACCAAGAGAATACGTAGTTCCCCTCAACACATCTACTTTCCTTCTGGGAGCCTACTAAAGTTCGCATAAGCGAATAACCGGCTGCCGCGGCGTTGGGAAAGAGAGTGACGGGGCGGGTGTTTTGCTCCCGAGTATATCCGAACGGACCATTGCGCTTACACTGTGGCTTAGACCCGACATTTTGGGTGTCCGTGAGTGTACAACGTCATTTTGTGTTGTTACATTAAGTTTATTTGGCTTTAGTTTTAATAACTAATAAACCATTTGTTTCAAAACGTTTATTTATTGTTACACAGCTATTAGGATAAACTAACAATAGAATATTTTGTTTCAAGCTATGCAACTAAATCTTGTGTTAAGAGGAACATCTTCCGTAATATTCTACAAAAAAGGTCTACTTAGCAGAACTACAATAGAAAACTATTTTGAAACGGCGCTCCTCAAATATTCCACGTCTGGTTATTATTATTATTATTAATTAACTTGAAATCGATTCAATAGTACCTATTTACTTAAGCAATTATCAAGTTAAGATTAATTCCTCATTCCCCAATGAACAATCGTTAATTAATATAATTTAACTATTACGCAGTACAAAAGCAAAACGTTCTAAAACTACATAAGCATGTTAAAATATCGTTACCTCTATTGCAACGTTATACAATTGTTTATCGTTGGTTACATCGAGGAACTAATTTGGAGAAACATATAATCGAACATTCAGGAAAGTCATTAAAAGTAAAATAACAAATTAATCGCAACAGCCTCCTTTTACATTCTGCATTCTCGTATTGTGGCTTCCTTCAGAGATTTGCGCATCGCTGTGAATGACAAATGCGCAGGTATATAAATAAGAAAAAAGGATAAACATAACAATCTATACGTCATTGGCACATTCACCGATAATTAATCTTTAATTTGTCGTCGTTAAGTTACCAGCAATGCCGATTATACTCATGTTTATTTGATAAGTCGAGGTGAAATGCAATTAAGTATCCTATTTCGATTGGCGTTTGATTCAATTTGAACTGTAATCCGGAGAATGTAAAATGATTGCTTATTTAATTATATTTATTATGCGTGTTACGACCATTGAGGAATATATTTTACATTGACCTACTGAGAGGATAAATTGCCGCGATCCGCTTTATATGTTTTATTAGAAGATTATCCCTTCAACGTTATTATTATTAATTGGATAAATATATACGGTATCAAGCACTAATGTAGAAGTATATCTCATTCGCGGTCCTAATCTGTGTAAAAGATTTTCTGGTAAGAAGTCCCATTTTAATTTAAGAAACCTTTATTTATTCGTGAGCATAGTACACAAATATTTATTTAAATTTAAAGTACAAACTCTGCAAATACTTGTAGAAAATGACATCAAATATATGCCCACCGCGACTTTATCTGCAAATCGTGTGGGTGTAAATAATGTTGTTTTTTATGTAAAAATCAGTACACTAATTTGAATGTATTAGTCAAACATTAAGTGGCTATACCGTGTGTCCACACTTAAGTGTGCACTATTGATAACTTTGTTATCTTTGGAGGTACAGAATCGGTTAAATGGACAAAGTAGTACTATTTTTTATGGCGGTCACAATTGTGAAAACAGAAAAACAATTGAGCGTCGCGTTCTCTAGATATTCGTCCAAAATTTTTTTTTTAATGGATCGCTCTGTATATTTTTTTGCAATTTAAAAGAAAATTCCAAACTGAACAAAAAAGTCTTAGTACACTATTATAAAAAAATATCAAATAAAATAGTTATTGAGAAATCTTTATCTTTGTTTTGTTTGCATGAAATCGATATACCCATGGAAAATTAAAGCGTCACATTGTTTAGTAGCTGTCAAATTATTTATATTTGTTGTTGTTAAAGTTACTGTGCGGAAAAAGTACTGTTTTTACAATTTTTTCAACCGTAACAATGGCATTTACTCATTTGGAAAAGTGTGATATGTTGGAGTTGTACTTGCTGTTTAACAAAAATTCAGATAGAGCGCTAGAACGTTACATTCAGCAATTTCCTGACCGTGATGTACCAGACCGTCGCTATTTTTTAAAACTTTATCGAAGATTAAGAAGTAACGAAACAATTTTTATAAAAAAGAGGAAAAAAAATGATTTTATATTATCACCAGAGATAGAAATAAATGTGTTGGCATATTTTCAGGTTCATCCAAATAATTCTGTAAGGGATTTGTCCAGAGAATCAGGTATTTCTCGCAGCACGATTCATAAAATTCTGAACAAATATAAATATGTTCCCTTTAAATATCAGCCTGTTCAAACTCTACTTTTGGGCGATTATCAAAGACGATTAACTTTTGCTCAATCAATTCAATGCTTTTGAAGAAAATCACAATTTCTTTAGACACATTTTATGGAGTGATGAATCTAACTTTTCTAATCGCGGGATGTTCAATAAAAGAAATAATCATTACCGGAGTCGTGAAAACCCATTTGCTGTTTATCCTTGTAATCCCTAACACCGATTTAGTTTAAATGTTTGGTGTGGTATAATCGGATCCCGAATTGTTGGATCATTTTTCTATCGGGGTTCTTTAACAGGAGAAAGATATGTGGCATTATTGACAGAAATTTTAGAAAATTTTCTGGATGAATTAAATTTGGTAGACGGACAGATTATTTACTTTCAACAAGATGGAGCGCCCGCACATAATCACCGTGACACAAGTGAGTTATTAGAAAGATTATTTGGGAATAGATGGATTGGCACAAATGGTCCTATTCAGTGGCCCGCGCGTTAGATTTCTTCTTGTGGGGAGCAGTAAAAAATCAAGTGTACAAACATAGATATACAACAGTGGATGAGCTTCAGGAAAGAATTTCCAACATCATTGACGACATCGACGGTAGGACAATTTTAGGAGCTACTCGTAATGTTCACAGAAGATTGATAAAATGTATTGAAATGGAAGGAGGTGTCTTTGAACATTTAATTTGAGTAATTTTCTTGACTATTTTTGTATTTATTTTTATTTGTTTATTAAATTAAACGCTTTAATGAATGTGACGCTTTAATTTTCCATAGGTATATCAATTTCATGCCAACAAAGCAAAGATAAAGATTTCTCAGTAACTACTTTATTTGACATTTTTTTATAATAGTGTACTAAGACTTTTTTGTTCAGTTTGGAATTTTCTTTTAAATTGCAAAAAAATATACAGGGCGTTCCATTAAAAAAAAATAATTTTGGACGAATATCTAGAGAACGCGACGCTCAATTGTTTTTCTGTTTTCACAATTGTGACCGCCATAAAAAATAGTACTACTTTGTCCATTTGACCGATTCTGTACCTCCAAAGATAACAAAGTTATCAATAGTGCACACTTAAGTGTGGACACCCGATATAATAGTTTTTTATTAAAATTCGTCCAACGTACGCGTTTATCATTATAATGAACCACCGTTTATTGTATTAACGAATAAGTACGTTCAAGTATGTAATAAAACACGTTATTGATATAATGAACTAATTTGATTAATATGTGATAATTCCATTCATTGTATTAATACTGAAGATTATCAAAATAATAATTTTAGTTTATTGAGTTGATTAAAGAAATTTCTTTTTTGATCTAGCTTAATTATTATGTTAAAGAACCCAGTTCGTCAACAATAAATAAATGCCTAATAGATTATATACACTACCGATCATAAGTTTGATCGCATGATAAAAAAAAATGCCTACATATTTCTAAGCGCATTCTAACGGGGAATCGAATGGCGTCAAGCTTTTGCCGATATCTCTAACCGTTTCCGAGATATTCGGGTTTAAAGATTTGAAAAATTAATTTCGCGCTAGAACGCTCCCATATAACCTATCAGAAGCGCCTTCCCACGGGGAGTCCAAATCCGTCGAGTTGTTGTCCTCTGTATAGAATTAGTATATTCTTCAAAATAAATACAATGTTACAAGGATTTAATTGCGTTGTCAAGAATTACCCCTAACTAATAAACTACTGTCAACTGCCATAAAAAAAGGATTATCAAGTTATCTATGGTAGAAGATTATCTTTTAACCAGGACTATGATTTCTGTACTGCGTTACGTTTTAGACTAACCAGATAATCATATATATCGCATTTATAGTATATTTACATTGGTATACACACGTTGTACGTATAAGTCGATAATCTTGACCCAATTGCCAATGTTGGAGTTTAATTATTATGATGTACTGTGTCGATATTTCACGTGCGAGCCGAGGCCCCGGCAAAAGACTTGCCTTGCTTCCATCCATATATGGAGGCAGCATTGAGACCATGGCGGTCACCGTAGAATAATCCTCTTATCCATTTCGTTAGGTAAGTACTCGAAACAAGATTGGCCGTGCTAAAGATGCTATGATATTATGATTTTTTCGCAATGTTAGTCATTCAGATCTAAAGAATTATATAGAAGAGATGCTTTGATTAATGTAACTTTATGCCGTTCTAAAGAACCGACCAGTATAATGATCGCAATTAAAATAACCAATAAAACAAACGGCAAGTCAGTTAAAAATAGTTGAAATTATCGGCAATTTTGGCGTGAATTAGTAAATGAATTGGAACTGTTTTAGAAATTCAAATAATCACGTTCGCTACACACAGAAAAGTGTTTTCTATTGCCAAGTACACCTATTTTCTTAAATATTTTTACTAAATCTAAGATAGTATTTTCTTTAATCTAGAGAATGTACTAGATTCAAATGAATGGCCGTACTTCAATATAATAAACCATTTTCTTGAAACTTTACTAATTTCAAAACAAAATGTACTTCTAAGAAATGTTGTCTCTCTAAATATAAATAATTCTATGTTCTTATGAGAAGGAATTCACTTCCTTAGAATGTTTCTAATTTCGAACAATATTTCCTTGAAGTAAGTAATATAATTTCTTTTATTGAGAACAGCAAAAAAAGTAGGAATGTGGAGGGGTTCTTACACGTTAAAACTTGGTTATAGATAAACAATATGCCGTACGGGATTTTATAGCTTCTTCGACTTGTTGCACTTTACGCGTGGAAGTATATCTATCTCCTTTACTAATATTATGTATTAAAATAAGATGAAAATACAATCAGTGGATAAAAGTGCACTAAGTCAAAAATGCTATTAGTTCACCTTGAAGCCAATAGAGGCGTTATTTTTCATACATTCGGATATGATTCGGATCAGATACGGATGAATTACTGGTAACGTTGGGTGAAATAGTTTGATTTAGTGTTCATTTGTAGTGATTGGAATGTATCTATTTTCTTTTGTTCCTGTTGCATATAGTATAGCTCACAATCTCTATATAAGTAACAATGTATAAAAAATGTAGGAAACAATGGAAAATATGAATAAATGCAATAATATTACAGGTTTAGTCGTGTTGGTTGTAAATAATTCATTGACGTTTCGCCAGTCATGTTGCAGGCATCTTCAAAATATCTGACTAGTTAGTTAAATTTTGAAGAGGCTAGCAGCATGACTGGTGAAATGTCAATCACTTTTTACAACCTACACGACTAAATCCGAAATATTGTAATTTTATGGGTAAGTACACATAATCTTTTTGATTTAAAAAAAAGTGTTCCTCAGTTCAAGTATACCGTTCTCGTATTAAAGATAATACTGTTTTGAATTAAGAGCATTAAGAGGTCACTATTAGAAAATCGGGGACTTGTGTTAAGTTAACTTCGTATTCATTTGAAGGAACCACATGGTTTATATGAAAGTCAACTTTTCTCATATCAAGTTTATCACGTGTTTGACTTAAACCGGTAGAATTTCTTGGAACTAGAATTTTTATTCATTTGTTTCAAATAACTTACTTTCCTATGTTTAAGGACATAAAATTTCTTCATACAAGAAACTAATTTCTTGATATTTTGAGAAAATGATGTTCTTCGTTCAAGGAATTATTCATTTGCTTATATATGAGTACGAGAGGTACTTCAGTTAAGGAATTCTCACTTGGTTCTAGAAATTACTTCTGTGTGTGTATCAACTGTCACATATGTATGACACAGTGGTTTCTGGTAGAGACGGTTCTCACATATAGGTATGTGTGTGGAAGGTAACGTTATTTTATATGAACACCAGCTGGTGCTTAGTCTATAATAAATGAATAATTTCTGTACAGCGGTCTAGAGGAAACTTAGATAGATATTTGTCATACATGGTCTGCACATTGAAGGTATAGAAATATTTCTAGGTACGCATTTTACATTTTTTTATGTTAGTGGTTGTACTGTGGATTATTGTAAACGCTTGTAGGTGTGTAAAACTTATGAAATACCTAAAAATTAATATTTTCTTGTAAGTATACAATAATACTGTTACACGGACAATATTCTTTGAAAATGGCCAGTTTTCGAAAGAGGCTTCTAATTGCAAGAAGAGGCGGATCGCGTCATGAATAGCGAAGCTAGTGAAGAAAATATGGATATTGAGCCACTTCCAGGTTCACAGATAGTAGTTTTCATCTATCAGATAGTGAAGAAAGTTCAGACTCGGAGAATTTGGACGCTGAAATAGAATGTAGGGTAAGGTGGGGCAAGTTGGCGAGATTAAGGAAAAAAAAATTCTAAAAAATAAACTACAAATATATTAAAAACGAAAACATGTGGAATAAAATAACAGAACGTTGATTAATTTTTCATGAAAAAATCATAAACGAAATAATAAAGCATGAAGAAAGAAGATGAAAATAAAAAGTTGCTGCATATTCGTTATTTTGCCCCAATAGTGGGGCAAGGTGACGAACACATTGGGGCAAGACGACGATTACATACAAAGGTCACATTTAAAAGCATCTCGATTCTCATAACTCGTGCAGGCTTCATGCCACCAACTTTCGCACACATCACACTTTATCCAATCTTCAACTGGAGGATCAATGTATTGTTCTTCGCAGCCTGGACATAATATTTCCTCTTTAGTTTTTTTTGGAGCCTTCTCAATAGACGTTTTTTGAGTCTCATGAAACACGTTTTTTTTTACTCTTTCTTCGCATTTTCTTTTCTTTGCTCCATTTTTACTATTTTTTTCTCGATCTTTCCCTTCAAGATCTTCTTTATTAGGAGTTGAGGTTAATATTGAGGCTTTTTGCTTCTTTCTATTGGTTTTCAGAACGGGTCGATTGATTTTAGGCAAAGGTCTAATCTCAACTAATTTAATTTGCTGATTCAATTTATATGAGTTTTGCAGATCGGATACACTTGCAACAGCCATATCTCCTTGAATTACATGTTCCAGTGTGTTCTCTTGTCTTTTTTGATCATTAATTAGAGGTCCAGCACTGCAAGGCAATTTTTGCAAGCCGGATGAACTAGCTGAACCTGATGGAGTTTTAGATTTCACTTCACTGCCCTGTTTCTTTTTTATGTTAATTATAGGTTCATCATTTGACAATTCATTGTCTGCGGTAATATGTCTGCGGTCACTAATCGAAGCAGGTGCAAAATCTGCTTCACTAAATATGTCTGGATCAAATGGTTCAATACCACATTTAGCGAAGCTTTTAACTGCAGTTCCTACAGTTGCTGCTTTAAAATAAGCTTTTCCGAACAGCTGTCCAACGTCTTTATCTGTAATAGTTTTACCTGGGTTATTTACCAAATAATTATCGCAGGCCTGACTATAAAATGTTTTAAGGGGACCAAAAAATCCTACGTCCAACGGCTGTAATCGATGCGTTGTGTGTGGAGGCAAACTAATCATAATCACTCCACTCCCTCTGCATAGGTTTATTGCTTCTAACGAAGTATGGGATGAATGATTATCAAGAATTAATAGTATGGGATTATTTTTGGAAGGAGAAGTGTATTTAATAAAATGACGAAGATATAGAACAAAAGCATCTGTGTTCATCCATCCACTTTGTTGAGCTGTACCTTCAGAATTAGGGGGACATCCATATAAAAGTTCAGGACGCATTCTAACCCTAGCAAAAATAAAAAAGGGTGGAACGTACGACCCTTGTGCGTTCATGGCACAAACAACAGTCGTGTTTCGGCCACGCTCAGCACTAGCCACTTTTGCCACTCTTTTGCATCCAGTTGGAGATAAAATTTTTGGCTGTTTAGTAGGAACGGTGGACAAACCTGATTCGTCAGCGTTGTATATGCGATCAGGTGTAAAATTGTGTTTTAATTTAACATCCCTTATCAAATCAAAAAATCTCATCACCGGCCTGCTTAAGAGTATTATTGAATTGGTGTGAAACGCTGTTTCTTTCAGCAAACTCGTAGGCAAGTTTTCGGCACTGCAAGGAGGTGAGACCAAACCCTCTAATATTAAAATCATTGATATAGCTGGTAAGTTCCTTTTCTTGTTGTTCTGTGAAAGTAAGTTTAAATCTGCCACCGCCTTTTGGTAACATTTCGTTTTTTCTGTTCTTCTTAACATATCTACGCAGTGTTGCTTCAGGTATTTCGTAAATTACGCTGGCTCTATTAACGGGCAACTTTTCATTTTCGACAGCATGCATAGCAGCAATTAAACCGTTTTCTGACCAAGACTGGCGATTAGTTTTTTGCTTATAATTGCGCACCATCTGTAAAAAAAAAATGTAAAAAATTATATATGTACATTCGTCAAAATGCCACCGGGGCAAGATGACGAATTCGTCAACTTGCCCCCGTCAACTTGCCCCTTGGAGCACTTATAATAAAAACCTCCCAACTAAACAAACGAACAATAAAACTGATTTGTGCTATGAACATTGGCAACCTAGATGGTTTTAAGACAATATAAATATTCACCAGAAAAATTCTTACCTTTACTTTTTGAGAAAAACCTTATTTCACTGAACAACAATATTATAACGATTACCATGGAAACGCATTTGCAAGTATAATTTCCCGCGTATATAAACTAGCGCCACCACATCGTCTTAAGCTATGTCAAGGTCCTGAGTTGGCAATACTGGGACCGATGTATTACAGATTTCTACTCTTGATTTTCTTTAAAATTGAATTCGCCATCTTGCCCCGTACGCTAACTTGCCCCACTTTACCCTACCTTGTCCCAGAACAATAACAGGACTCAATTTGACGATGGTAATGTAGATAGCTGGGTTGATATAGATGCAGATACTATATTACATACTTTTACTGCAGCAAAACGTCTTAAAATAGCCATCTCGATAAATTCAACACCCTGGGAAACGTTCTTACTGATATTCGATAACGCAGTTGTAGCTAAAATCGATAACTAGACGAATAACCGCACTATACCCTGTATATTTTTTTGCAATTTAAAAGAAAATTCCAAACTGAACAACAAAGTCTTAGTACACTATTATAAAAAAATGTTAAATAAAGTAGTTACTGAGAAATGTTTATCTTTGCTTTGTTGGCATGAAATTGCTATACCTATTAGAAGACCCTATTAGGGACTCGACTATGAATAAGGCTGTATGTCTTTTTGTCAAGTGTACAATTACAAGGATCAAGTTACGACATCCCTTTTCTACTCTATCTGATTGTATTAAAGAATCACAGGTAACGTGATGACATTTTTAAATGATATCTCCATTTAAAATTAAAAAGAATCTGTTTCCGTGTCGTCTCGGATCGTTTATCTTATCGTAGTGGTTTTGTATAATGTAAATCTACCTTAATTTGTATCAACTTGTAGCAGCACGATCCTGCATTCGGTATGCCAATGTAATTGCCGTTCAGTGTTCATCTACTACTCATTATCATATATCAGCAATGATACAAACATCTCTGAGATCTTGACATTGTCATTTCAAACGTGAATGTTCCGATTTCCTGATTATACGGTCATTATCAGACTGTACATTACACGCTTGTGTTGTAATGTTGTAAATAAATGAAATGCTTCCTACAATTTCTCACATGACTGACCACACAAGGTTTACGTTTGCAGCCCGTATACATATACGAAATATATGTATAAATACCTTGATCGAACGTAACCTTGTCCAGAAGGAGGAACGCCACGTACGATAGGAAGGAAGTCTTTTCAGAATTGGGTCAATAAAAACGACCTTTTAGAGTATCTTGTCTTTTTGTTTTTGGTTACGTTCATGGTTGCATAGTAGATATAACATATTGTATGCTAAGACTTAAGGTTTCCACTATGCAATTTATAAACAATTCTTGTTTAAGTTAATACCTACTTAAAAAAAAATATATTACAACCAATTGGGTTTAGAGTTTAGACTTTCCCTGCTGTGTTCAATATAATTGTGTAAGATTTGCTTGAGGCGCAACACCACGAATATGTCACCGCTTTTCTTGACTGAGTACTAGCTAGGTGATTGTATTTCTTTCGTCTTATAGCGGCAGTCGTGGTACCTACACATTAGCCTATATGGTGCGATAGTTATCGGATTAAGTAATTTGTCGTCTGGAACTGGGACATCGGCCTTCAGATTCGGATAATGTCCCATGACTTGCCTGTGCGTAGTACAGAATGTGACCACACCTTGTACGCATGGCGTGCATATACGCATATGTACAATCTAAGCAAAAATGTTTAATTGATGAATGATCGATTGGAACCCTCAACTATTGTTTTTTATTTATAATGAATTAATACCAAAAAGAAATGTCAATTTTATATTTGTTATTATGTCGACAGGAGAATTATAATCGGTAAAAAGCAGATTTAAACAACTTGCTTTCTGTTATAAAATTTGGAAATTTTGCCTCACATAAAATGAGGTGCAGTATATGTAATTATAAAACAAAATACAGTACACACCAATATGTACATCGTAATCGGAAAATATCCGATTTCAATGCTTTGTAGGTAGTTGTAAGATGGCGTTGAAAACGTACAATGGTATTAACACCCATATTTATAGATACCACGTCAATAAAGAGACTGTCATAGATAAATGTAAGATACCTCTCTGGTGTACTATTCCTGATTGCAAGTTTAAAATCTGTAATAAAAGCAATATGTATCAGCATGTATATACACATGTGAGAAATTGGGAAGCTTTGAAATGTCTCTTACATGGTGTTACACTTTGCATTGAATCGAAAATGACATTGATTTCAATAATTCATTTCGCCTTTTTAATCATAGACAACATCAGCGATATAAACGTTATTTTGAAGGCAATTTTAAAATTCATTCTCTTTACTTTTAATCTGGCAATTGCAATTACGACTTTAGAAAAACCGTTACGTCACTTAGCGGTTCCTTTTCGCGCGGAAATATTTAACTTACGCGCCACGAAATTTAAACTTGGTTATTTTAAATTCATTCATTTACGTGCCAACCTGTTAGACGCTTCGTTTTTTTATGATCCTTTGTGCATCTCTGGACGTTGCTATTGATTCATCCTTTTTTTTTGTACCTACTTACCGAGCCTTTATAAGGGCTTTGCACGCTACGCGCGCTCTCTGTTCCAGTTCAGTTAATTTGCCGTTGTGACGTACTCGTTTTGACTCGAAAACACAGAATCCACGTGCTGGCCATTCAGCTTCGAAGCCCCATTGTTTCAAGCTACAGCTAAGTAATCTCTGTTCTCTTCAGTTAATTTTGCCGTCGCAACGACCTTTTTTTAACTCGAAACACAGAAAACCACGTGCTGCCCTCCAGCATACACGAAAGCTTCGAACTCAGCTTCAAGCTACAGCTAAGTAATCCTATTTAAAACGTATTTATCGCTTTCTTTTATTTTATTTCATTACTGTTGCTATTTATATTCTTTTAACTTGTAATTGCCAGTAACTTTGCTCTCACTAGCAGTCATTTACTATTCACTTATAGAAAGGGATTAATTGCGTCACTTTTAAATTAATCTCAGGAATTCGGCTACCACGTGCTATTCCTTCTTTTGTCTTAATTCTAATATCAGAATACAGCAACCACGTGCTGTTCTTTTTACATTAATCTTAACACCAGAAGTCAGCAACCACGTGGCCAGTTTTTCTTTTTTTTTCTTTTTTTTTTTATTATTACAGTACAGTTATCGTTACGTTTTGGATCTTTCTTTTTTTATTAATCATTACAGCGACTCCAAGCGTCATACTCGTGTGTACCGCTTTTCTTACTAAGTTGCATCAGGTTCACCACACACTGCGTTCGCACGCCACGCACACCTGATCGTAACAATGGTGATTTAACAAAATATTGAAATCAGTGTATTGTTACTACGTTATTACATTAAATAAACTGAAATTACACTGTTACTTTTGTTTTATTTTAACTATAAGTACCAAGTTAGTGACTCTAAGGTGGGCTAATTCAATTACCAGGATATAACAGATATAAACATGGGATTTATATACAGGGTTAGTAAAACGTCCCGGAACGGTCGAATAACTTTGTTATTTGAAAATTATGATTTCTGAAATTTGGTATGGGGGTATAGTTAATATAAATGCATTTTATGCAATACAGTTAATATTTTTTTCACTTCCGGTTTAATCGGCAATACGTCCAACTTTTTTTTTTTTAAATGGAACGCCCAGATTTTTTTAACACTTTTGAATGCAAAATAAAAAACTACGTTCAGGAAGTATTAAGATGTTTATTTTTATTCACAAGAAAACAGTTAAAAAATTAAAAAAGTGTCCTAATACAGAAAAAGCAAGGTACCTTTGAAAAAAGTTGTTGTTTAGTGTTTGCATTCTTTTTGCCGTCACATTTGACAATTTTAAAAGCGTTTTAACTTTTGCATCGCTATAAATTTACTTATTTTAAACATTGACACATTTGAAAATGGCAGAAAAACTTACTGAATCAGAACGAATTGAGACATTAATGATGCGTGGGTACGGTGATCGTCAACGTTCTTTTGAAGAGGTTCGTATTTTGTTTAATACTGTTTATCCGGATCGTCACATTAGTAAAAGTACGGTATGTCGAACAATTCAAAAGTTTGAAGTGTTTCGTCAGGTGAAGGATTTACCTAGAAGGAGACGTCCATTAACAGCAACAGATGAAGAAACTAGTTTGAATGTGTTACTTACAGTGGAAGAAAATCATCACGTGTCCACAACAGAATTAGGTCAAATTCATGAGATCTCTCAAAAATCTGCTCATACGATTCTTAAATCAGCAAGAATGAAAGCCTATAAAATGTATCCCGTCCATGAGTTAACTGAAGATGATCCAGATCATAGACTACAATTTTGCGAAACAATGACGGAATTGATCGAGCAGCAGCCTAATGTTTTAGATCACATCATTTTTGCAGATGAGGCAACGTTTTGTCTCAACGGCACTGTGAACAGACATAATTGTCGCTACTGGTCAATTGAAAATCGGCATTGGATTGAAAAAGTCCATACACAGCGTCCTCAAAAGGTGAATGTCTGTGCTGGTCTTCTTGGAAACAACATCATAGGACCATTTTTTATAAGAGGAAATTTAACTGGCAACGTCTACTTAAATTTATTGCGAAATGAGGTTGTTCCAGCACTTGCGGCCCTCTTTCCAAATGCAAACATAGGTGATCACCCTAATGCACATTTTTGGTTTCAACAAGATGGAGCTCCCCCCCATTTTGCCCATAATGTCCGCGATTATTTGAATGAAATTTTTCCGGGACGTTGGATCGGACGTAGAGGAGCAATCGAATGGCCAGCACGTTCGCCAGATCTCTCGCCATTAGATTTTTTCTTTTAGGGTCACATGAAATGTCAAGTGTACAAAAATCGTCCCATAATCTTGAACAATTGGAAGAGAGAATAGTTCAAGAAGCCAATCGCATCACTCCAGAACAAATACAAAATTGAATAAGAAATTTTACTGACCGTTTACATTTTTGTCAAATTGTAAATGGAGAGCATTTTGAACAATTATTATAATCGCAACCTGAATAGACAGGTATCTTGATTTTTCTGTATTAGGACACTTTTTTAATTTTTTAACTGTTTTCTTGTGAATAAAAATAAACATCTTAATACTTCCTGAACGTAGTTTTTTATTTTGCATTCAAAAGTGTTAAAAAAATCTGGGCGTTCCATTTAAAAAAAAAAAATTGGACGTATTGCCGATTAAACCGGAAGTGAAAAAAATATTAACTGTATTGCATAAAATGCATTTATATTAACTATACCCCCATACCAAATTTCAGAAATCATAATTTTTAAATAACAAAGTTATTCGACCGTTCCGGGACTTTTTACTAACCCTGTAGATATAGATTTATCTGGTCTACTAGTAGTTTTTCTTTGAGAGATATGTATAGCCAGCGTTCTTCGGAAACCTGACCGAATTAACAAAAATCCATGATAACAAATATCTGAAGGTACATATTTATAAGGGGATAGTCGTCAGTGAAGCTTTGAGGAATAGCTCCATTCAACCCGGTTTAAGCCTTTCGTTGTTTCTTTAGTTAAATCGTTCCATATAGTCAGCTGTCTGCGGGAATAAGATGATGTGCATGCATTCAACAAGATACCAATGCAAATATACGATAGTATCTACTGTAAGTTTTTATTGGAAAGTTACAAGATAAAAATCACTAGAAATAATACGTATTTTATAGTAAATTTAGAGAAAACTTTATTTAAAAATACACTAGAGAATTAACTAACTTACAGTTGTAATATCGCATAACAAATATGGAAAGGTACATAATATATCATGTTCTGTAAATTTACAGATTTACAGACAGTGGCACCATATTTCACCAGAAACAATCGAAAAACTTGTGTCATGGATGCCATCTCGACTGCAAGCCGTTTTAGAAGCTTCTGGCCGTCCTACACGGTATTAAACTTGCAGTATAAAAAATTTAACGTATGTCACATAAGTTTTGGAAAAATTTTCGTCGGAGTAAAAATAACTGTAAATAACTTGCAATCTAGTAACCATGATGAACATATGTTCATTAATACTCAAACTTGTTATGACATTTCATAGATGTCAAATAATTTGTCCAATTATGTCGTACAAACTTGAAATACGGAAAAGCATTTACAGCCTGGTTGGACATGTACCCAAGCAAGAAATTGTAAACATATTTTGGAATCAAAATATTTCAAAGACAACCATTTATAGAACAATTGCAGAATGTGAACAAGGTATACCATGCCTCAATTTACCAAAAAGCGGACGTCCCGGAATGTTGACCGAAAATCGCGCCAACCGAATCTGTGAAAGTGCAAAAGACCGCGTTGGAACGTCATGCCGAAAGTTATCCAGAAGATTTAATGTTTCTCATGAAACTGTAAGAAGGGTATTGAAAAAAAAGGCCTAAAGTTTCGTAAAAGACGTAAATGTCCACGTTATACAGAGGACCAGTTACGAAGAATTCCAATGTGTTGTCGTAGATTACGCCGAACTCATTTTGCAAACAATAAAGTAATCATCATGGACGATGAAAAATATTTTACGTTCTCTTACTCAGAAATGAAAGGCAATGATGGTTTTTATACCGATAATATAGAAAATTGTGCAGATAATGTTAAATGAAGATAAAATTCTAGTTTGGTGTGGCATATCGGAGAGAGGAGTTTCACGACCTTTTGTTGGGCATGTGAGGGGTGAGGCAGTTAATGTCAACATTTATACCGAAAGATGCCTACTGAAGTTGCTACAGTTTATTACTACGACTCATCCACGTGAAGAAATAATGTTTTGGCCGGACTTAGCAAGTTGCCATTATGCAAGAACGACTAGAACATGGTTAGAAGCTCACAACATACCCGTTGTGCCAAGAGCAGACAATCCCCCAAATGTGCCACAAGCTCGACCCATCGAAGATTTTTGGGGACTATTGACCAGAAAAGTATATGATAATGGGTGGGAAGCTCAAAATGAAGCTCAACTACGGCGAAGAATATAATAATAATAATAATAATAATAATAATAATAATCTTTAATGCCCAACAGGTACAGACCCAATAACAGGACAAACAGTAATGAAGAATATGTACATACTATAAAGAAAAAGTAATAATGGAAAATATTATACAAAAATATTATACAGAAAAAAAATAATAAATGTAATTTACAATACAAAAAAAAAAAAAAACGGCAACATTAATACAAAAATAGTAATAAAAACAAAATCAATCGAGATTACTCAGCATTTGATTACCCAGTTTCGATAGTGTGTACGTTGGTAATCGTCTTGCATAATTCGTTCTCGTAAAAGGAATAAGGAAAGTAGAGTCGTATCTCGCATTCGGTCTCGGCACAAGGAAAGACATGCGCTCCAGCAGGAATGGACAATCAACACGGTTCTCCAAAAGTTTCGTTAAGAATTTTTCACAGATCCTCGTTCTCCTCGCACTTAAGGAAAGCATTTCATGCCTTGATAGAAGTTCCTCCTGCGAAGTTCCCCTCTCTGGATATATTCCGTCCAATTTAAAGGAAAGGTATTTCAAAAATTTTCGGTGGATACGATCCAGAGGTAGGATGTCCGAAGCATATAACGGATACCAAACTAAGCATGCGTATTCCATTTTGCTCATTACATAGGCAAAGTAAATGCTTTTGAGTATTGTGACGTTTGTGAAAAATTTTGAAATTCGCATTAAAAATCCTAACGCCCTACATGCATCGGAGCAGACATGTGACAGATGTGACTTGAAGGTGAGGCCAGAGTCAAATATCACACCAAGATCCTCAATTTCTGAAGCTGACCTCAACTCAGTACCATTCAATTGATACGATGTCGTAGAAATTTGAGTTGATCGTGAATATGTTACAACACAACACTTCTTGATGTTCAGTTTTAGTTTGTGTGTGTCACACCATCGATGAAGTATGTTAAGGTTACGTTGGAGATTGTCTTCGTCTGCAGCAGAGGTAATTTCAGAAAAAATCTTGATGTCATCGGCATACCCAAGGATGGGACAATCAATCTTTAATAGTAAGTCATTTATAAATAACACAAATAATAGAGGGCCAAGGTTAGATCCCTGAGGCACGCCAGAAGTCAGAAAAAAGTCGTCCGACACATAACCATTGTACGTCACATAACATCTTCTGTGTGATAGGTAAGATCGTAGGAGGTTTAGGGAAGAGGGAACAAATCCAAAAGAAGATAATTTATACAGTAGGATTTCATGATCGATAGAGTCAAAAGCTTTGGAAAGATCAGTGTATATTACGTCAACTCTTCCCCGCCTATCAAGTACCTCCCCCACGTACTGTACCAAGGTAGCCAAGTTTGTGACAGTTGAGCGACAAGAAATAAAACCATGTTGGTTAGGTGATATGAAAGAATGAGTATGGCTGTATATGGCTGCGTATAAAAACTTCTCATAAATCTTGGAAAGGTTAGAGATAACAGATATAGGTCTGTAGTTGGACAGTGACGCACGATCCTCCTTCTTGTGAACAGGAACTATTCTTGTCGTTTTCCAACGATCGGGAAAAGTGCAAGACTTTAAAGAGAGATTAATTATGATCTGAAGTGGAAAAGCCAGGACATATCTACAGTCTCGGATCAAAAAACTAGGCAGTTGATCATCACCTGCAGTAGATTTGTTGGGTAATTCAGCCATAAGCTTAATTAAAGTATCGGCAGATGTAAATCCAAAATGACAAGGTAGAGAATTAAAGTCTGACTCAACGTAAAAGTTATTTGTCGGAGTGCAAGCAGTGTATATCAAAAGATAAGAGAAATTGATATAAACATCGTCCAAAACATGATGGGACAAGTTAGACAAAAACTGCGTGCCATTGAGGACCATGGCCCTTTGTCATTATTTTAATTGTAGTTTTAATTAATTTAAATATAAGGTAAAATGTTGGTAAAGTGGTCATTTGAATAAATTACGTTACACTTACTTTAAAGTATTTAATTATTTTTCCCAAAACTTATGTGACATACGTTAAATGCATGATGGTATGTAGACTTTTGTTCACTTGTATTTCTTATAAATTTCTTTTTCATAGGATACAATGCTGAGGAAGTAATTTTTTATTTTATGTTTTTGTATTATATTTCTAGTTTCTTGCTTTGTTGTACTTATTACAGGTTTACATTACGCTGCCCCTACGTAGACTTTTGTTCGTAAGTGTATATGAACATAATTTACAATACCATTATCTTTGAATAGATTCGGCGTTTACTTGATGTAAATCCATTTTAATTAATAGACAACAAATAGTTGTGAGATTTACACTTTATTGTTAAAGATGTTAAAATGACAGCTGTTTCGCCGTACAACGGCTTCGTCAGAAAATATGACGACGTTTCTGACGAAGCCGTTGTACGGCGAAACAGCTGTCATTTTAACATCTTTAACAATAAAGTGTAAATCTCAGAACTATTTGTTGCCTATTAATTAATAGCATTATCTTCTATTTCATAAATTACAAATAACTTTGTTTTTATTCTAATTAAAAAAAAACCTGAATTTTTTAGTCGTCCCCAAATATATGAACGATAGTGTACATACAGTATTAAATCATTACCTATATAGCAAGAGTAGCAAGATATTGAATTGAAATTTTAAGAACAAGGTGACTTCGAGTCTACCACCGTCTGAAGTGAATAAGTGAATTGGTGGACGAACTGGTGGCGGACAGGGACACACCACGGCTGCTTCATCGATCAGCTCATTCTCGACTCTTTTTTACTTACTTACCGACAACGAGATCAAGGCAACCGACAATGATCGACGTCTGCAAAGGTTACACCTTCCGATCCGGACGGCAGGACACCTTGGTATACTTAAATTAAAATTGACTACATGCTGCATGCATATACCTGCTTGTGTATCGATAAAAAGAAAAGTGTACGTTGCCCGTTTTTTTTACATATAGTTAGTTATGCCATTTATGTATTTTGATGTATTCGTTGATCTCAATATTGAAACGCGTGTCAGAAAGGTATTTTTACGACTAGAAATACAACGCTTCGACGAACTGAACACTTCAACCAAGAAAAGGTAGGCGGTGAAAACAATTACTACAGCTTTAGTGTCAAACTAATGGAGAAAATGCATGCGTATTATTATTTTTATTAAAAGTAGCACGAAATGGGTGATCATTATTCTAATGATGACAAAATGGATATGCTAATTGTGTACATTAGATGTAATGACAATAATAGAGAAGCATCTGGGATGTATCAAGCTGTATATCCAGAAATGAGGCATCGACATCCTCGTACCTTTACAAGGCTGGAAGATAATTTACATATAAATGGTTGTTTTAATGCTCAGGTGCCGAGGACCAGAAATAGACGTGCCGCAAATGATATTTTAGTATTGGTGTATTTTATCCACGCACATCCACGAAATTCAACACATCAAGCAGTGGCTGATTTAGGACTAAGCCATCAGTATAAAATATTTACTATATTAAAAAACATGGCAGCCCCATCAACTGCCCAGAGAGATCCCCAGATCTCTCTATTTTAGATTTTTTGTGTGGGGATTTCTGAAACAGAAAGTTTATATTACTTGTCCACAAGATCTAGACTATCTTAAAAGTCGAATTCGTAGGGCCTGTGGCCAAATAACACAATACATGCTGCAAAAGCCGATAAGAAACTTAATACGCACATCTCGAGAATGTATTGCAAACAACGGAGGTCATGTCGAACAAAAACTATAGATTTAAGAACTGAAATTTTAATTTATTGTTATTCTGTTCATATTGTTATGTTATACGTAGTTACGGAGAATAGCATTGTTCAACTGGAAGCTGACAAATAATTTCATTTGTTTCACCGCCTATTTTTTCGAATAAAGCTTTAATCTACCAAAGTGTGCATTTCTACCAAAATTTTCGGTTTATGTTTTTAAATTATTGATGAACTATGGCATATAATATATCTTTGTAAAGAGAATTTTTTAGAGTTTTAAAATACGTAATAAAATTGAGTACATTTCATTTAGAATTTTGTATGTATTTGCTATATCTGACACATTTGATGCTCAATTGTTTTTTATTCTAAGGCATATAATAGAGAATTAGATGTAGAACAACTATTCATCGGTACATTTTGTCGTATCTCTAACAACCCTCGAGATATCTGGCGTGACAGCTAAATCAACATATATAACATATAATAACTGTATACCAATTGTCCGCCTGCGTCCGCATTATAGCGATCTTGTAGTGTAAGCGAGATACACAGAGGTATCCGTGCATTAGAACGGTAAAGACGTATACGGAATATTCGACTGGATTACATTAGCATATTGCTAGTATGCACTCGTATTTGCCAAGAAATCCACATTTCTACGCTGTCGCCGCACAGGCGCATGAGCCGTCGCACACGTGCGTGTCAGGTGCATTTTATATTTCGTCGGGAGAACTACTCGCTCGTACTATTTAATAAAACGCGTTGTTGGTAGGTAGATAACGGTTATTTTAAAAATGGAGTACTATACGCCGGAGCAAAAACTCTTCATGATTAAACACTTTTACGGTGGTAATTCCGCGGAAGTAACTCGGGATTTATTTGCAGCTAATTTCCCCGAAAGTCAAATTCCCAATGCAAGCACCATTCGTAGGACCGTTAATCGATTTGAAACTACATTTTCTTTAGTAAATAATAAAAATAAAGTTGTTCCGGATAAGAATGTAAGCGATATAAAAATTAGAGTATGTGCTTTAGTTGAAGTAAATCCCACTATGTCGTCTCGACAAATTGCTCGCGAATTAGGTATCTCTAAAACAACGGTTCATAAGATTTTACGTACTAATAAATATCGTTCATACAAATTTACAAGTTCACAAGTACTTCTTCCCGATGATTATTATCGCCGAATGGAATTTTGCGAAAGAATGATAAATAAATATCACGATAACCAATTTTTTTTTAACAACGTATTGTTCACAGATGAAAAAACATTTTACCTACACGGGCATCATAACCGCGCAGTTTGTCGTTACTGGTCGCGTAAAAATCTACATTTAAATATACCAACGCGAACGCAGTATCCACAGAAGCTAAATGTATGGGTAGGTATCATTGGAAATCATATAATTGGGCCTTTTTTCATTGACGGTAATTTAAACGGAAATAGATACCTACAGTTACTTGAAAATAATATTATTCCGGCAATACGGGAGCGATTTAATATAAATGAAGTTTGGTTTCAGCAAGATGGTTGCCCAGCACACAATACACGCATTGTAACAAACTTTATAAACGCGGTTTTTGAAAACAGATGGATCGGTAACTCGGGCCCTATTAAATGGCCAGCGCGGTCCCCTGATCTAGCTCCAATCGATTTCTTTTTATGGCCCTTTTTACATAATACAATATACGGATACGGTGATCAACGGCCATCAAACCTAGAGGAACTGCGCGCGAGAATTATTGAAATCAGTAATACTGTCACAGCAGATATGTTAACAAATGTTCGTCGGAATTTTTATGATCGGTTGGGTTACTGTTCTTATCAAGAGGGAGGTTTATTTGAACACTTAATAAATTAATTTACTTCAAATTTTATTATTGTTTAAGAATAATATTCTCTTTTAGCTAATTGCAGGTTTATTGCAATGTTGAATACAATTCTGTTTTAAGAATTAAATATTTTATTTTCCATTATTTTATTATAGTTGCGTTTTTAGATTTTATACTTGTTGAACAATATTATTTTAGTTTTCATTTTAAAGTTTAGGAGTTCTGATTATTTATTTTTGATTTTTTATGTTGTATATGAGGCTGTGATGAATTACTTCACTGACATGTTATCAGTGATTATCTGATGCTTCAAACAACTAAAAATATTTACTTATATCGGGAACACACTACCTCTAACAGTGCTTTTTATTTTTCAGGAATAGTATTTTCTACCACATGTAATGTTATTAATCACTTATGCTATAACATAGAACTCTAAAAGACTTTGATTTGCCTATATGCCCCAATACATTTATACGTGTAACTTATAATACGTCCGCTATCGTTTGTAAATGCCATCCGCGTGCCGCTAAGTAGGCGTGGCAATTCAAGGTGGCACGCCCATTTATAGTCGACCAGTAGTTACTAATACATGCATCGTGCTATGAACGGTTGCCACACTGTATAGAAAGAAACCGAAAGAGGCCTTTTCGATAAGCTTTAGCAAGGACACGACGGTGTTCCACAAACTTTGAAATTTTTAATCGAACTGGAAACGTATGAAGCTATTGAAGCATTAATCATTATGGTCAGAAAAATATTTTTTTCATTTAAAACAAAAATATTATTCTACAGAATTTTTTTGTAACATTACTCAAAATTTTGCTAGCTTTAAATTGGATGTAAGAACCTTGATTCCAACACTCTATTACCATTTTAGCACTATTAAGTGCAACTAAAATGCATCAAAAATAAGTTCTATCTACTTTAGAAAGCTACAGCGTTTTTCACCCATACTGTGCAGATTAAATTTACGTTTTTTTTCCCACAAGTCTTGAATATAACAACAAAAGTACGTCTATCTATCTAACACAATCGTCCGTCAATGACGATTTAAATTTAAATTGCGCCAAAGATATTTAATCCGTACTTCGCACACATAAAAAAAAAATTAGGTCGCCTCGCCGAAATGGCAATAAAATATCGCACTACATCTCAATACCCACCCATATTATTCTCTCTCAATTATGGAGGCGAACGAAAAAAAAAAATGGAACGCTCGCGAACCAATTGCACCAACTGTGCGCAACATTTATGCAAAAGCGACACCGCTTATTGGGTTGGGCTCTATACGTTTACTGCGATCCGCGAGAGGTTAAAAAATACAATTCTGTCATTTTGAGGTCAAGAACGAGCAAGAATATTGTTTTCGGTCTCCACTGATTACGAATTCAATTTATTCGGAATGAAACGGCTCGAACGGTGTAACGAGAGCAACCAATAAAGAAGTAATTATTCACCAGGGGATACGCGAGTGACAATCATTGAGAATGACAGCTGGTGGAACTCGCGTCATTGGTATATAATTAATATGAAAAAGGACACCCAGTAAGTCTCTAAAGTAGGTAATTCCTTTCGAAAGAAGCGGCGATAATTAATTTAACGTATCGAATTAATAGTAATAATGTATTTTATTTATTAGCGCTGAACAAACACATGCAAGTGCAATAATAGAAAATCCAGTATCTACCACCAACCGTAGAAAGTTAATCATATCGGTAAACTAATAAAAGTGTATTCTTGTATATAGAAAGCAAATGAATACTTATTCTGGAAAATTTTTCTGACAAGGAGCAAGTCATAACTCTAATTCCTTTCTAATTCGTACTAACTATTAAAATTCGTTGTGCATACAGTATTCACTTTTAATGTAAAATAAAGATACCTGTAGCATTTTATTTTCTAAATTTTAAACGCCCATATCTCCGAAACGGTTAGTGCTAGGAGGACAGGCACGGTGCCATTCGATTCGCCGCGAAAAGGCGCTTCTTTTGATGTATAATATGTCGGGTTTATCTCAATTTCTCGAGGATTTTTTTTGAAGTTTTACAAAATTTTCGTCGAAAATTAACGAAATTTGACGATATCTCTCAAACGGTAACCGATAGCCGAACGGCGACGTCAGATATGGAATCCTCGTTGAAAAGTACGTCCGACAGTGAACACATTGGGGTATCGACGATAGCTAACCGCTTAGAGCAGAGATTTGTATGAAAAAATGACCAAAAAACACGATCTTTTTTAGTTTTCTTACCATAACTCCGGAACGGTTAGAGTTACTGGGTCGCGCTTTGTCTCAAACAATTCGGAGCGACCAGGGCAGTGACTATATATAGGGGAACATTTTGCGCAATAGCAAAATAAAATCGGAACGGTAACTCGCCCACAAAATAAGAACTTATGTGTAAAAAATAACGAAATTTGACATTTTTGCGAATATCTCGTAAACGGTTCGAAATATCGATGTTTGCTTGCCGGCGTCCGATTCCCACTGCAAATGCGAAAAGACGCTTCTTCTGATGATGATATTACATATATGGTGCCAGGCGTAAAACCATAGAAAAAAGTAAAACATTATACAGGGCATATCAGCCGATGAGCGTGTCTCCTCGTTATTTCGTAGCTTGTTCCCAAACTAATCACAGTCGTCCGAAATTTACATTAGGCTGTATATCTATAAAACTCCTTTGTCTGTGATAGCGGTATGTTGTGAAGGACAAGGATGCACATACCAAGTCATGCAATATCACTGAAAGATAAATACTAAAGATGACCCATTCATTCTTTATTTCAAATTAAATTTAACCAAGATAAACATATTCGTTATTAGTTCATTTATTAGATAAACTTGTTCAACGTTATATCATTTTGTCCATGATTATTGTTACAGAGTGTATTCACTGATAAACGTGTACTAACTAATTTTCTATTTAAATATAAACAATTCTAAAAATATTTGGCAGCGTTGAAGGTTATATTACTTCGAGATGTAATATCCTATAGAAGTAAATTATGAAATGACCAGTGTTTAACAATATATAATTGACAAATTCAATAAATTTCTCTCATGATTATAGAGAAGCACCCACTTTGTATTTATATCCGTTATTAAGCTAAATTTAGAGCCTAACTGATCTCTAGTGGTCTAGGGTGCAGGCTTCAAACCTGTAGTCGATTAGCGTCGAAGTGGTTCGATTCCACCTGTTGGGCGATTTCTAAATTAAAATATTCACATATTTTATAAATATATGTTATATAAAAACCGATTTTATTTTTGAAAAGTATTTAAAATAAAATGATATTTCCTTTTTCAAAATTTCACAGCTTTGTATTAAATTCAATAGCTTTTTTTGTTTTTCTACTCTTTATATGCTGTCATCTATGCGCCTCTCTTGCTGACTAAAATATAAAGTGATCTACAATATCAATTGCTTTTATAAAGAAAAATATCTGAAATAAAATGTAATTAAATAAAATGTCAATTATTATTACATTTATTAAGGAGGAGTGCTGTTTGGCTTATATATACCCAAACAATACTTCTATTTAATTCTGGCTATTTAATAATTAGTTGTCGGGTTAAACTTGTAAAAGGAACGAGATCGATGTTGCAATACATAGTGATTTAATAAAAAAAAGACCACTATTTACTCTAAATTCAACTAGTGCAATGAAAACTATTCGAATTTAACCCCATACAATACATTTCTATATTTAAACTTGCATTTCCTGATAATATGCGTAATTTAGTTACTAAAAGACAAGACGAGATGGCTGCACTTATCACGATCTAAACTGCTTTTAAATCATAATTTAGAACCTTTAGTTTACGTCCTATTTTTATAAAAAATATTGAATCATTTTAATAGTGTTGCATGTTACACAATAGATGTCCCTTGTGTAAATAACCACCGGAATATGTCAAATGTAGTGTCAAAACATTCTGGGAAAAACATGTCACTCTGAAAAGGCGTAAATTATAATCTAATCTACTACAGTCTAATGGCTCATTTGAGCGCTGTACCAATGTTCCCTAACCAATGGCTATATTTGAGAAGCGAACTGCGAATAAAGTACTAATCGATGACACGGAAACCCTATCTTGTGTAATCGAAAATTGGTTCAACACAAATGGTCACACGGTAAGTGGCCAATTATTATTATTATTCTTTTGATTCGGTTACAATAGTGGGGTATCTCGAATAATAAAATCCGTCGTAGGAGTTCGTAATTCGAGTACAAAGAGGGCCGTTTTCCGATAAAACTTGGAGCGTGCACAAGAGATACAATGATTTTGTCAAGTTGCATTCACAACTGCAGGCATCGGGGTTGCCCCTGTCTCTACCACCAAAGAAAATTATTGGAAACATGGATCCGGATTTCATCGCAGAACGTCAGCGTGCTTTACAGGTTAGTGATTCGCACGAATGTCAAGCAAGTGTTTGTAGACAAATTTGTTTTGCAGAAGTATTTAAATTCCGTACTAATGAATCCGATATTAGCATCTTCTTTGCCGGCGAGATCATTTATTGATCCTGCCAATTATTGCCAGCCATTTAGAGGTATGTTGCATTAAACATATATATATTGATTCTGCTTAATAGGGGCTTAAAAAAATAAGATATTTTAACTTTAAACTAAAGCGTTTAATATAAACAAGAGAAAACAATATAAAAAAGTATATTTTAACTTAAAATTCTCCTGTTCATTACAACTTTATCACACGTTAACAAAACTTTTTTCTATATAATGATTGAGAGTGCTTAATAATGGGTATTTCTGCAGAAATTCTAGCTTAGACGATATCATCTGTATCTAATTAAAAAAAACCCATTTAAGCCGAGTCAACTGTATTCATTTTATATTTTTAAACTAAAACAACTTCTGCATATTTAGAATTAGCATTACAACATGTGTCATTGGCATTACGCGGAGAAGTCGGCTGGGAAGTCGTAACTCCCTTGACAGAAATCGGTTGGCGATTACGGAAACATTACTATCAGGTACGTTGCAAAAATTCACCCAAAGAAGAACTATGGGCCAGTTGGACCGACTACGGACCCGATAAGCATTTGGACGACAAAGATATGCAAGCAGTTTTTAAGAGTTTGAGTCAAATACAGGTAAATCTGCGACACGGTTCATAAAATACAAATATTTCTAACCAATATTTATAGCATCCTTACATATATCCGATCGAATTAAGTTTGTGCACGGACATTGGAGCTCTAGTAGTGAGAACTAGTCATAAAAATGGATCTTTACGTGATATCTTATGCGGTGTCAAACCGAAACAATCTTTTCTGAAGAAATACGGGAATCCCAAAGGTCATAAACACTTAGAACCGTCGCAGATAGCTTTGTATGGCAGGCAAATTTTGGAGGTATTGAAGTTCCTACACGACAAAGGTTTACCTTATGGTAAGTTGTGATTTTTATAGACATATTTATTATTCTTGGAGATAATTTTTCTTATCTCTCGATTAATTAATTTGCTTTAATTAGCTCTATTTATCATCTCATTTACGTTAAAAATATGATAACTGAAGTTATTTAGGAATTCCGAGATAATGCAGATACTTAAAGAATCATTGACTGCAACATAATTAAAAACAAAACTCAACGTCTTATGATTCATTTTTATATCATTTTCTTTTTCTTTAATAAAAATTTATATTTAAAACTGACATTGTAAGTACCTACAATGGATTGGATAATTTCTAGAGTAAAAACACAAATTAAATAATTTACTCTATTCTATTATAGAGTTAACTTTTATGTGTAAATACTGTATGCAATGAAACCTATTATGAATGAACGTAAAATATTTATTCGTAAATAAATTCTGTGATGGGTGGAGACTGTGGCTTGAAAACTATAACAAAAATCCAAAAGAACAAGTGAAAAAATCCCTTACCACAAAAAGGTACAAATAACAATAACACTTCTGTGTGTTATTCCACTAGTGATTTGGTGAAGAGCATATCTTCCAAGGTTTACCTTAGCCGAAAACACTACGTTTAACACTGCTCTTCCCTTGTTTTCTACTGAAGATGGCAACTTAGTTGCCGAAATACGTATTTAGATTTGTATCTTTTTGTGGTAAGGGATTTTTTCACTTTTTCTTTTGGATTTTTGTTACGTAAATAAATTGTTATTTAAAAATGAAACTTCACTTGTTTGAGTGCACTATTATATTATCTGCTTTTTCTTTAATAAAGATTTATATTTAAACTGATACCATAAACTGCAAAACATCGTATACTGACATCAATAACGAATAAAATTACTTTAAACTAGGAGAGGAAAAATGATAAAAATATGATTCGCTCGTGAGAGAATTTTATTTTTGATTCGTGAGCGAAACTCATTTTTGATTCTCGGTAAAATATAAATCCTGCTCGCGAATGAATTATAAAATACTGGGAACTAAAATATTTATCACTCGCGAATTAATCGCATTTCGAATCACTCCTGAATAGAACTGAAATACATGTGCATTGCATCGAGTTTTTATCATTCGCGAGTGATATTTTCTGTACCCTGCTTTGAACAATACAACGATTTCTAAAGTAAACTGTTTACAAATTAAACAATTATTGTCTGCAAGCCATTGTAAAATTAAGTTAATACAGTGAAATGTGCAGTGAATTACCGTCAGTTAAAAGCGAAAAATATTTGTTTTTGTTTAATAATACTAAATTTTAAGACAGCGTTGTGAGAAAAGATCTTTCGATTGTTGGCTCCAATGAAACCTTTTTAGATATCCTTAAAACTCAAGAAGCAAGATGTGACATGCTATTTAAAAAAGAGCCTGCAATGTAATTACTTTCAAAAGTGTAACAGTTGACCATTTAACTACTACGCCTTGTACTTGATACAACGCGTCAATAAATGCGGCTATAAAAACTAATTTGTAACTACTATAGCTTAAAAAATAAAACGTCTGTGCCATCAATTAGGAATCTACAATTTTTTATTTAAATAGAACAAACTAACATTGTAAAATACTAGCTTTTTCAAAAAAAAAAAACAGCTATTAAACAAAATATCAGGAAATGTGAATGAACACTAACTACTCAATACATTTTTGAAACAAATATACAGCTTATTCAACATACGAATGGAATAGTATTAGAATCTTGAAAACGGTAGGAGTTACGATGTTGGTTAGATTAGGAAAAAGTGTTTAAAAAAGTAAACTATTTTTTACCAATTTCCTTTTTTTTTTTTTTTTAAGAAAGTATATTTTGCGGTATTAGTTTTTATTTATTTTCTTAGGTTATTTTAAGAGATATAAAAAAATAAAAAATACTTTCTCATTGTCAGTTTCTAAACTGAATAAGATAGCATTTACAGATTTTCAGTATGATGTTTCGTTTTCGAAAAATCAGCAACATCTGGAGTAGCTCAAGGGTCGAACTTAGGGCCCCTGTTCTTTATTGTCTTTATTAATGACCTCCTTGAACGTATTGATTGGGGTAAATGTATTTTCGCTGACGACCTACAAATATTTCAAGAAATTGTTGCTATGGACAACTGCCACCATCTGCAAGAACAAATTAATAAATTCCTCAATGGTGTACTTACAACAAACTTCAGTTGAATATCTCGAAATGCACTGTAATGTCGTACACTAGGAAGAGGAATCCAATTAGGTGCAATTTTGTTTTGGATGATTGTCCAATTGCTCGCAGTTCTGCTGTTAAAGACCTGGGAGTACATTTTGATTCTTCCCTCGGCTTTGCACCTCACACGAATTATATAATATCGTCAGTCCTGAAAACGCTTGGCTGACCCATACCATATTAATAGAAAAAATTCAGCGAAAATTCCGCAAATACATGTTTTACCGATGTGAGGACATTTACCCTGCTAGGGGGTTTGATTATGATGTGCTGCCTCAAACATTCAAGTTTGAATCTCTAGAAATGAGACGAAAAATTATTAGCATACAATTTTTATACAATCTTCTACACAATAACATTGACAGTGCTTACCTCTTATTCTTGATTCCATGAACTTCTGCGCGACTAGATTCCACATTTTAAGTTAACAAACACTTTTTTTTGTCAGGTATTATCTTTTTTGCTGCACAATATATCTGTATTTTTGTCCTTTATTTGGATTGATAATCTGTTGGACAATAAAGTTATATTATTATTAATAAAGTTATATTATTATTAGTTCGGCCATGAATGCTGGGAAAGCAACAAAGGCGTTTTTTTTTTTTTAATAATTCTAGAAAGCACAAAAATGTCAACAAAATTTATTAAGCTACAATTATTATAAAAATAAACGCATTTATAACAAATAAAATAATTTCAATTTACAAATTAATAAACGAATAGTATTTACATAATAATAATAATAATAGTATTATTTACATAATAGTATGTTTAAATGGTTTCTTTCCTTAAAAATATGCAAATTATAAATACAGTGAAACCTATAATGAACGAACACCTTCGAAAACGAAAAAACTATCAATTTATGTTTGAATTAATTTTTTTCTTAATTTTAAGGTATTTATTTCGATCAACAAGACACTGACATAATTTTATTTTATAGGTCATTTACACACTGGCAATATAATAATAGATAACGACAGAGTTAAAATTTTGGATATCGAGAACGGCATATTGGGTGTACCAAGTTTCTATCGGCCCTATTTCATGCAGCACAAGAGAATTTTTAGCATGGAATCGATAGACGTTTACAGCTTCGGACACACCTTGTACGAGATGACATTCGGTGCACCATTGCACGAGAGCATCGTAGACAGTTATCCGACAAATTGCCCGCACCTTCTAAGTAATGTAATTAGCAACCGTGCGACAAACAAAATCTCATTGATTCCTCTCTGTATTTTAGAATCGGTTTTAGATTCGATTTTATCCCCGGAAGCTTGCAAAGCAGGATTACCGACTGTCAACGATCTGTTGCACCATCAATTCTTCTCGTCGATCGTCTTGACGTTGCAACCCAACGACAGAGCACATTTGAAAATGCCAAATTCTACGAAGGACCAATTGAAGAAAGTAACTACTTTGCTGGAGGATAGGCTGCGAGAAGAGCAAAAGATGGTGCGGAGTCAGAAGAGATTGGTTCGGGTGCAAGAAATGATGAGTTCCGAGGAGGAACGGAAGAAGCAGAGGTCAAAATTGGTACGTACAGAAAGGTACGTATCTAAAACACATGTTTAATTAATTTTGTTGTAACTTATAGAAACAAGAACACAAGATAGCCAAAGAGAAGCAGCGACAGAAAACACTCGAAGAGAATAATGAGAAAATCAACGATGTTGCGAACGGAGATCGGGCTGAGAGTGTAAATAGTTCCAGTACTACAGGGACAGGAACGCCACCTTCATTGACAGGAGGTACTATTGTTTTTATATCTATAATATACAGATTACCCTAAAGTGTAGTAGGACTTGTACTATGTTTTTAGTAATAAATACAATCCATGTGATTTCCCAATACTGCAAGATTAGATTCATGAAAAAACTTTGTGAAATATTGAAGTTATACTAATTGGGTTTTGTCAACGTATTTTCTATGCAGTAACCAAGTGAATTGTAATTAATATTGAAAATCCCGTACAAAGCACACACATTGTAAATATTTCTTACATTTTTATTCTATCATAGAATTTCTTAGAAACTAGATTAGTTTATTGGGCTTCTCTCTATTGTTTAGGCCTAACTACTTCTTGAAAGGAACCGGTACATTTATTTTTGTGATTAATTGTACATAATTACTGATACATTTTGAAAGATTCAGTTATCACATTTTTTTTTTTCTTCATTCGTCATTCTGCATGAGCTTATTAATTTTATTATTATAAAGATTAATCTCCTGTGAATGCATTAACATTGAAATCTTATTTTAGGTGTTCTCCATAGTGCATATAATATGTAAAACCCGAAGTTTTCAATAATTGACTAGTTTCTTATACATGGTTGCTCATTAGTGCTTCAAAGTCCAATATAGTCGTTAAAAAATAAAACTGAAGAAATTTATTTTATGAAAAGTGGTACAACAACCAAAAACGCACATTTTAAAAATAATTTAAAGTCTGCAGGGGGATGCCCTAAAGCGGGGCACATTCCAAATTTTTTTTTTTTTTTAAACGAAACGACGTATATTTTTTGTGTTTTCTTATCTGCTTTAAATCGTGTTTAGTACGATGCCTGGGTTTTTGATTGCGAATGACGCATTGTTGAGTTATTAACGAAAATTAATAAAAAAAAATGGTCGTGACTAGGGAATACAAGTGATCCTTTTAATATTCCTCAGGAGCAATTTATCGACTTTATCGACTCAATCATAAGATATGGTGCATTATATTTTCAGAGAAATACTAAATCATTTACCACCATTAAGTTACAATAGTTCCCTTATCAATTGCAAATGTTTGTTACATTAAGGTTTCTTGTAACAGGCTGCTATCAAAGAAGTTGCAAACAAGATGTTTTAGTAAGCATGAGTCAGTCGAGTGTTTCACGAAGCATCCGTTTAATCATATTTGCAATAGAAGCACATTTAGGAAATAGCATCAAGCTTCCTAAATAAATAAGCTAACAAATATTGATTTATTCTATTATTTCACTTACTTTATATTGTGCTTAAAAGGCATATTTATTATTTTTCCCTTATATACTCCTACAGCTAAAATTATTTACGGTTTCGCGATAAATGCGTGACATTTCCATATTTTGCGCGTACCTAGTACTAACAAACAAGTGATGGGTGGAGACTGTGGCTTGAAAACTATAACAAAAATCCCAAAAGAAAGGTGAAAAATCCCTTACCACAAAATTTATTATATAAATCAAGTTCTAACCTACTTGGTTTACTGTACTGATATTTAATTTCCGAATTCAGCCATTTGGTTTTCGCGTGAAAAATTACTTGGTTACTACTTTTACAATTCGATGATACATCAACTTTTATGAATTTAGGAAAAACTTTACTTCGTTTGCACCGTTTCAAGAAATTAATATCAGCTTTCAACAATAAAATCTTACTCCTTAGACTGTGGAACCTGTTGTACTCCGTAGACCGGGCAGTCATGATATCCTGTGATGGGTGAAGACTGTGGCTTGAAAACTATAACAAAAATCCCAAAAGAAAGGTGAAAAATCCCTTACCACAAAATTTTGCGGTAAGGGATTTTTCACCTTTCTTTTGGGATTTTTGTTATACTAACAAACAAGGACCGAGGGTTTATAACATTTGTTAGAAAGAAATGCAACATTCAAAACGACAACGCCAGTGGAATATTGTACCAAACACATCGGCTTTTTAGCACCAATGCATTCGCTTTCCCAGAGATGTCTTTCGCTGACGCTAGCGAGAGGTGTATCAGAATCGCTGGAACCCGTCCTCACGTTAACGTTCTCGTCTGGGAAACGTTAACTCGTTCTCACCTCTCACAGAAACAGAATGCCGGCGGCATATTTGCATGAAGCGTCCGGTATACTGTGTTCGGGTTACCCGAAGTCAGCAGGTATCAAGCGTACGGTAACCCGGGTGTTTGTCGGACTACCGTACGCTCGTTACGAATCACTTGTCCAACTCTAAATAGAGTTCTTAGGTAAATAAAACATTAGTAAGTTACTACTGCATTATATAAAAGTAAATAAGAAACGGATTTAATTTATTTGTAAGTCGAGTAATAAACACATATACAAAATTAAATTTTAAATATAGATATAACTCCAGTAATTGGGTTTTGGAACCTTTGGTGTAACAATAACTATCACACTGACAAAGTCAATGCTAGGTTTTTCCACTATCACCAAACAAAAAACCTAGCATTGACTTTGTCAGTGTGATAGTTATAGATATAACTGCAGAAACATATATTATATAATATAACTAGTACAGTTATATTATAATATTTTCATTGCATTTTTAAAATATCATCCGTAATGTATCATTTCCGATTCAGGACAGTTGACAGACTGAAGTTTACAATGGTTCAGGAGTGATTGTGTTATTTTTTATGAAAGATTTATTAGAATTATCCATTTTTTTTTTTTAGCAGGTACACATTTTTCGGTTTTAGTGTGTGGTATGTAAATTAAATCTGTTTTATTTTGTATCAGTGAATTCGAAAATGCAGTATTATATAGAGCGTTCCTTTTAAAATAACAAAATTGTATAACGCGCAAGCTAAACTGAACACCCTGTACACATAAAAATAATTTTCCGATGTAAAGTATTTGGATCTGAATCACTTTTATCTAAAACATATTTTAGTTAAGTGAATAGGAAATGCCACATACTGTATATTTTTGTATATAAATATTTATACTTAACTTACAAATAAATTGAATCCGTTTCTTATTTACTTTTATATAATGCAGTAGTAACTTACTATTGTTTTATTCACCTAAGAACTCCATTTAGAGTTCGACAAGTGATTCGTAACAAGCGTAGACCGACAAACACCCGGGTTACCATACGCTTGATACCTGCTGACTTCGGGTAACCCGAACCACAGACAAGAGAACATACCAGACTGTCAGCTAAATGTAATTTTTTGGAAGTATAAAACGAAGCAGAACGTTTGCCGCTGCTTCCTTGTGCTATATATATAGACCCTAACTTGAACGAATCGGTACGCGATGGCGCCGCTAAAATACACGAATTATGTGGGACGTTGTCAAATAATTTTGATTCATTTTCACATAAGATAACGTAATTAAAAAGTATGAAATATACACGGTATTCGTGTGTATGTAAGATATTTAACGATATTTAATCTGCATTAGTCAGAAATGCATAAATATGAAAACTAATTGCTAAAATTTGATTTTAAACTAATTAATATAGGTGTGTACATATAATTATCATCTACAAACAACAAGCTAATAAACATTCTATTAATATTTTTAGGTAATTAGGAATAAATAATACTTAAATTTTATTTTGACTATAAAAGTAAATAAAAGATTCATCCAGAATGTCGGAAAGAAGCAAGAATACAATAACATAGAATGCACTACATTAATTTTAAAAACTACACAACGCTTCCGATCACAGCGGAAGTAAATGTTGTCCTTAATTTAAAAAATAAGAAAATAACGACCAAACATTTTTGTGAAACATTGAAAAAACACTAACGTAATGCGATTGTCACTACTGGATTAGTAGTGATCAGATCGTGTTTTACTTGTAAACAAACATCCTAATCTGGTACGCAGTTTGAAGATTTTGGAGGTTTTAGAAGTTTTGCAGCGGTTTCTATCCGAAAAGATAAACGAAAAGCCTTTGCAGTTGGATAAAGATTCTATCCTCCATGTTGTCTAATGATGGAAAAGGAATTTTCTATGGCATCCTGATTTAGTCTGTTAGTTTAGATGAAATGTATACCTTTGCCCTTCTCGACAATTTTATAAATGCCGTTGTAGTTTGAATCATGCTATCAAAACAGTCTACTTTCCCTACCATTCCTGTCAATTTTTGTCATATTTTTGAAAAATTCCATCGCTCAAATTAAAATATTTATAATCTCGGGGTTCCTATCACTTAAACCGCAACTGTACGGATTCTTGTGGTACATCAGTTTATTATTCAAAGTATCAAACAAATTGTTCATCTATTGTAAGAACTCTGGGGTATC
This sequence comes from Cetonia aurata, assembly GCA_949128085.1. Classification (NCBI taxonomy): domain Eukaryota; kingdom Metazoa; phylum Arthropoda; class Insecta; order Coleoptera; family Scarabaeidae; genus Cetonia; species Cetonia aurata. Next base: position 3,739,867 of record OX421883.1, on the reverse strand, counting down.
CCAGACGATTTTAGAATTAATTTGCCAATTCACCGCACACCTTCTCTTACAGCAGATGCCAATGTGTTGGAAAAAATTTGTAATGCCAATTGGCACGACATTTTTTCGAAAGAAGTTGGATTAATTTGCTTGTCCGTTATTTTCGTTAGAGACCTAGCAGTGGCGGAATTCCGATCTGTGAAATATGTCTGCTTTATAGCATCAAAACTTATTGTTGAAGTACCTTGTTCAAAAGTGCCTGCTAATAAATTGTTTGGAATACTCTTGAATAAATGAGGTACCTACGTCAAAAATTGAAACTATCATGAATTTTTAATCCATTATGCAAGTAAATTCTCATCACGCACAGGAAATCTAAACATAGTTAAATTCGGAATTCTTTTCTTGGATCTTCCACAATTCAAATAATTGCACTTATTGCCTGCCATACTAGGTCGGGGAAGGTGGTAACCACGTATACTTAGGCCACTCTTGTCGGACTCATTGTGATATGGCTGCCATACTAATTCAAATAAAATAAAATAAAATTGTTCCCATCTAACACTCCTGTTTCGACATAAATGTTCACCTAATTCAAACTTTAATGGTATATAGTTTTTAAAATATGTTAACTGGACAATAGTCGTGAACGATGTATGCGACAGAATAACTATAACTTCAAGCAAAAGATGCCCGTTTTTTTTTTTTTAATAACGGAAATAATAAACGAATGGCAGGGTAAAAGAAATAAATCTGAACATCCAAGTTTGAAGAGAAAATTCGCCAAAGGAAAGTTAATACCAAGATTTGCGATGATTTTATAAAAAACTACGCCGTATTTTAAATAAGCGGATTAGCGACGGTGTCCTTTAGATGCAACAGCTTTCTCGGCGCGCCGTCTACAAGAGCAGTGGCAACATTGTACTGTGTCCGGGCGTGATGCTGTTGGCGCTTTTTTAGCGATGTATAAAATTATGTACAGACGTTATTTATAGTGACATCTGGTACCAGTCCTATGAACAATTCTAGTCGCTCTATCTAGCTGATGGTCTGTTATATTCTCTTGTCTGTGCCCGAACACGGTATACCGGACGCTTGATACAAATATGCATCCCGGGGCAGTTCCCTAGGATACAGTTCAATGGAGTCATGTGGCATGAAATTTTCGGGAACACTATAGCTTCTTATATTTAAACGAGCAAAAATTAAATTCCACCTCCGATTATCTCCGAAACGGTTGAAGATATAGATGTTTGCTTTTGACCATTCGGCTCCTCGTCGATAGACGCATCTAGTGTACCATATTAAATATAGACTCGATCGTCGACTTTTCCAAAACTCTGACCCAAAAAATCCCTATTCGATTTAATAAAATTAATTAACAATTTTCAATGTTGTTGTTGTATAAAATAAAGCATCCTCCTAGTAGGGTAACAATTCAACAATGATTATTTTTTTTTCTCACACCATAATCGTGCTTCCGCTTCTTCTTATTATAATTTATTTACTAAATCATCTTCACCACATCCCTTCAAACAAACTTACTTTCGCTTAGATTAAAAGGCATGAATAAAAACTGCATTAATCGTCGATTCGCATGTGAATTTTTAATGAAATAAGTTGTGTAGAGAGGATCTGATTACGCCGATTTTACTAACTCATCTTTCAGGGTCGAACGGTCCAACACCACCACCGCCAGCGCCACCTACGAGTGGGCCCCCACCACCACCACCGCCTCCAATGCAAAACGGCAAAGTCGCGGCTAGTAACATAAGCTCACCTGCTCAGCCCGAAGATCGTTCAGTCTTGCTAAGTTCCATTTGCAACTTCAACAAAACTAAATTGCGTAAGATAATTGTAACCGAGAACTGTAAGAAGTAGCTACAACTTACACAAGTATATATATATAGGGAAACTGCTGCACCAAAAATAGTAACAATTTAATCATTACGATTTATGAATCTTGAAGAAAACTTAAGATAACTGCTAAGTACGATGCTAATTTTATTTTTAGAACGAGGTAAATGATGATGGAGTATATTGTGATATCAATGTGTAGGCTTTCTTTTTTTTAATTTTTTTTTTTTGTTTTGTATTAAAGAATTATTGCAAGTTTCCGTTTTTAAATTATCTATTTATGGTTACTGTTTTAAATATTGTATTTTTTTAACGATTTAGGGTTGTAAATAGGTTTTTATTGCCAATGATATGAATCTAACATGCTGATATACAAATATGATATGATAAATGACGTATTATTGCACAAATTTAGGTTAATTAAGATAAATGTATCCGAACAATTTTAGGAATAAATTTTATTGATACAATAGACATAATTCAATTGGTTTTCTTTTAGTTGTTTAAATAATAATTGTTTTAAAGATATGAATTTAAAAAGTTAACGTCAATTACCAAATAAACATAACCTTTAAGTAAAAAAAAATAATAATAAAGCGTTTATACAACAAAATTTACTCCAAGGACTTGGATAGATCACATTTAAAAAGTTAAAAAGACGTTATATCGCATTATAGCAAAATAAACAAAGAAGAAATCAAAGCTCAACTTCAAAACTGTAACAAATATATCTATCTTTAGAACTAGATTATTAATTATGCTGTGAAAAATACACAGAAGGTTGTCCCAAATTCATGAAATTGCTAATTTGAATAATTAGAAAGAAATGATTCAAATTATTACGTTTATGTAAACTTATTGTAGAAAAAAAAGTGATTTGGAAGAATAAATATTATAATACTAAAACACAAAGGAAGATAAAATAATTTGGAGGTAATATCCAAAATAATTCCAGACGATTATTTTGGAAATTCGTGGATTTAAATTTTCAACCAAATACAGATGGTTGTGGTGATTGCAATAAGATTTACTTTGGACCGATGAAACGTGTTATCTGAATTAGATTTAAGAAACACATAGCGCATTATAGCAGTGGGAGGTTTGAATCATCGAGTCTGGCACAACGCATAAATGATACCGGACATGGTGTTAAAATAGGAAACCTTAAACTAATGAAAAATGTAACATCACCGTGAAAACTAGACATGTATGAAGCAATATTCACGAGAAACGACTTTAATAACTTATTGAAGTGGTGTTGATAAACAGATGTCGTCTCTCTCACGTTCACATTTAGTTCTTAATAATTTAGCACGTCAGGAAAGACCAAATATCCTTTTAAAGTAGGGATATTAATAAAGCTCGGATTATATGCACAAGAAAAACAACAAAATATGCGCTTTTATATGCACATATTTTGACAACAATATGCGGAAATTATTGACAAATATGCTCTGCCATATGCGAAATATGCATCAGTATGCACTATTTCAACTTAAAAAAAAAAACATGAAGATAACAGTTTATTTTACATTTTAAGTATCTTACAACATAATGCTCGTACAACATTATTCTTTATTAACAATATACAAAAACTTAGAGGTTCTGTGACGTTATAATACTTATATTAATGTACTATTTAAAAAAAATAACTTAATTTAATAAATATTTAATTATTTAACTAGTAATATAATATCTACCTAAACACCTATATACTATCTAACTATTTGCTCTTGGTCTATCTAGCTACTTACATTGCTATTATTTATTATTCAAATTGACAATTAGGTGCTTTTCTAAATTTTCTATTTTAAATGAATGACGTCTGTCATCTAACAAGTGTTTGAACGTCGAAAAAGATCGTTCTACATCGACAGAAGTAATTGGAGCATGTTTTAAATTGCTTACAATATTAGGGTCTAATTCAATGTCCTCCACAAATTCCCCATTTAAAATAAGAAACTTTTGAAAGAATTTTAAATCCTTGATTTTTCTCCAATTCTGAATTTAGCTTTTTAAAAATTATTTATCCGTTTCCTCTAACAGTTGAGCGTGCTTTGTGACATTTGTTTACTAAATTTACAGAGTCAGTCAAGAGCAGTTCTCTTGATTCTAATGTCAAAATTGTTTCTGATATTATAGAAAAATGTGTTGCAATAAATGCTAATTGATTTGGTATTATATTATTTTCTAATGACTTTTTAACTTCTCTTATAGCATTTGAATCATCAGATAATTCAAAAATAAAGTTTTTAATATTTTGATAATTTTTGAATAAAAAATTGCGGCATTTAGCCACCCCACCTAGTAGTTACTGGTTGTGGTGGTAACGGTAAATCGGCAAACGAGTTCTTGTAAAATTGAACTCGCAATGGCGCTTTTACAAAAATCTTTTTTATGTTACCAATTAACTCATTCACAAGAGGAAATTAGTTTCTTACTTCTTCTGCAACTCTATTAATACCGTGAGCCAAACAAGTAGTATAGATTAAATTAGGAAAAAATATTTTTAAATTAACTGAGGCTTTACACATGTAAGCAGCAGCAACGGACAACATTAATATTATTTTCTCATGTGTTCATTTTTCAATGAAGGAATTTCAGGTTTACTTTTCACTGAAATTTCCAATCTTTAACATTCAATGGATTTTTTTGGAGGAAATTTGTAATTTGACGAAAATATGCACAAATATGCAATAATTCATGAAATATGCATGAAGTAACAAAAATATGCAGAATATGCATTTTTTTATAAGCTCATATTAATAAAAAACCTTAGATAGGGTAACTGGGGGGAATGCGCCATCATCAAGGGAAATTCCATTTCCCTGTCAAATTTGGTCATATAGGAATTGGTTTTGCACATTGATCTCTTACATCATATCGTTTGTACACTTTCACCCACATTTAGTATAGGAAGAATACACATTTAAGAATATAATTTGTAAAAATTGTTGAACCTGCAATGTGGCATATTGCCCAGTGGTGTGGGTAATATGCCATCTCAATCGGGGTAATATGCAATATGGAACAAAACATGGATAAACAACATAAATGAACAATTTATTTGCGAACATTAAAACAAAAATAGTTGACCTATAGGTAGTCTGTAATTTGCTAAATACATATCATACATGTAGTAAAAAATATTAACAAGATTTATACAAGTACAACTTAAAGTAGGTATTTATTTTTTCTTCTTAGCAATTTTGGTTTTCTTAAAGGATTTTCCTTGCTTATATTTGTTTGGGGTGAGTTTATCTTTAGTGGTCTGTTTTGTTCGCACCTTTTCCCTATTTTCAGATGATATGAATTCTTGCGCATGTTGTTTCCTTTTCGTAGCTCTTGGTTTTTTCAACTGTGCCAACTAACAGGCGAAATTTGATGATGCATAATCGTTTCTGTTCATGGTAGCATTTGTCATTTCCTTAATATTTTCAGCCTGAACAATGGTATTTTGGGATACTTCGGAAGCGTTAGGTATTTCAAAAGCATGCTCTGAAATCCTTTGAGGATCATATGGAAATACCCACAAGCTCTAGAGCCTACTGTAGCTGAGCTAGCTAAGATTCCAAGCGCTATACAATAACTTTCGAAATTGATATCTTGTTAGTTTTCTGCCAGGATGACTGCTGATCCAACTTGTAGCTGCGTTCTGCTTGTGAGTTTTTAGCGGTTTGAAAAATGACCTATCTAATGGTTGGAGGCAATGTGTTGTATGGTTTGGAAGACAGCAATATTATTCCTTTCAGCTGCAAAATCAAGAACGTTAATATCTGAACAATGAGAACTGTGGCCATGCAATATTAATAGGACGTTTCCATTTTCCTTACGTGGAAGAAAATGATCTCAACCAATTAAGAAATATCTGCGAATTTACGTAAGCACTTTTTCACCCGTTTCGACATGGGAGCGAGGTAGAAGCCCATCTTCAAATTCAAGCTTCTCTCTTTTACCTTTGAACATGCAATAGAGAGGCAATAATTTTCCCTCTACATTACAACAAGCTACTACAGTTATAGTTTCTCCTTTTTCTGCTGAGATCACATGATGTACATCTCGCGTACCTTTGGTTGCAATAACTTTCCCAAGATCATAATTCGGCTGTAATCCGCTTTCGCCCACATTATATATTTTACATACTTGAGTAAAGAAATCGTTATCCTCACATATTTTCAATAGAAGTTCAAAGTACATTCGCTTTTCTAATGTACAATCGAGGAAGGGTCTACTCTGCAAAGTGCATAAATTTTATATTATATGTCTTTCCTTTTGTTGTATTTGCGTATATATATATAGTACAATATATTAATTTGCGTATTAATTTACACAACACCATTTTATTGTTGACTACTCAGAAATAGTTATTTTCATAATATTATATGCAAAGACAAGTGATTGCAGCTTCAAGGTAAAATACCACATGTGGCATTTTATCCCGACTTTAAACTGGCGTTTTACCCCAAATGCAGTTGTATAGTAGATGTCTATTTTACACAATATGGGCAGCTTTAAAATAAAGCGGTGAAGTGTACAGTAGTCCTATCCTAAAATAACATTACGCTAGATACGCTTTCATAAATTTTACAAAATTGCTTACTATATCCATTGAGAAAGTTGTAAAAAGTCTCCTTTAGACTTTGCTTACCTAATTAACAGAATATAATGCAAAATATCGTTACGAACTGCACTGCCGATGAACACATAAACAGTGTTGAAGTGCATCAACTACTTATATGTGCAATCATAGCGGCAGTCTCACTAATTCGTAAAACTGGCGTTTTATCCTGACTGGCATATTTCCCCAGGTTACCTACAGCCAAAATACTAAAAATTCGGTTGATACACCTTTGGAAAACAAATATGCATTTTGCATATAATCCGAGCTTTAGTCATATAACTTCGTAAAATGTGATAGATAATATCGCATTTTTTTAACGCTAAATAACTTAAAATCACTAGATTTTTACCTTAAGAATCATTTTCAAGTCTGTAGCTGCATGAAACTGTTGTATAGTTTTTCTTTTACAACAATATATATTTCGATTATAAAAATTTTCAACTTTGCCATTTAAAAAACTCAACTTGTATATATGTATATCTTCCCCTAACGTTGCATTACCACAGATTATTCCTGTATATACATATATATAAGCCAGTATTGAATGGGTTGAAACTAAATTAACCTTTTTCCAAATACTTTTCATTTTTATTTGTCCTAATTTTCAATATTCCAATTGAGAAACTATTTTCTTTCACAATAATTATTAAAAACAATATATATATGTGGTTGCCATGGCGACCAAACACAAGAAAATGCAAATCATTCAGAAATATCATAGAATATCTTGCTTAGAATATGTATCTATCTTTATTTAACATTTCTTTCTAATTCTTTTCAAATTACAAAGTTGTAGATACTGTCTGGGGTTTTTATTTGTTATTATTTTATTTTATTTTGGACATTCTACATATTTATCGCACTGATATTAGCTGCAGAGTGTAATGCACTTCAAAACTATAGTAGGCTATATACCGGAATAAACAAATGTATGAAAATATATTTGCCTTCTCAATATTAATGGAGTATTATTATGAATACATTTATGTAATAATAAAATAGATGTATATGTAAATATTATAAACAAAGTAGCAGTAATATTAAACAAAAAATGTAGGTAACATTAAAGTATTAGTATAATTTCTTCTGTATATCGAAATATGTTAAAAACTGAATTAACTACACTTCCAAAGCTTTTTATGACGATTATATCATACAGTAATTTTTTCATTTAATCCTTAAATTGGCCCGCCCACATCTTATAGGAGAAGGCGTGGTTTTATATTCCATAAATATAGGAGTAGCAAATATACCGATATAATCTGTGCAAAATCAACGACGGGGTGTCATCAGGTTTCCATTTCTCAGCGAAGTGATCAAGAAAAAGAGAGTGCTGCTGTGAGAAGGAATCAGCAAGAGAATTACATGCGTATCATAAACGTTGTTGTCTTTGCAAATATTATATCGGTATAATAATTATTATTGCATCTTTTGTACCTGTTCCAATTTCAAGTATTCATTTATTACTAACGACTGACCAAAATTGAAATATTCCCCAATTACTTTGAATAACTTAAATATCGTGGGATGAAATTACGTATAGTTTCCTCTTAGAAGTGACGGAAAAATTGCGGGAAATTTGAATTTAGCTCAGTGGGTGAAAAATCTCGCAAATGAAAAGATTATTGTTAATATTTATAATCACAGCTGTAAAATTATCCAAAGAACTTCCATTTACACTGTGTATATACATATTCTAATAAATTGCTGTAAACAATAGTGAAGTACGGTGTAGATTTTTTATATTGACGTAAAATTTTTTTATAGGATGCATTGCTTCTATTTCCTGATTAGATTTTAAGTGTCCTTTCGAAATTAATTTCTTAATTTTATTTTATACAAAATAATCGCTATTTTAATTACGTATTTTATTATTTAATTGAGAAATATACCGCTGATAATATAAATTTGATTAGTATAATATAAATATCGAATAGAAAAAAAAATATTCATTTTATTCCAATATCCAAACGATCACAAATAAAGATTAACGCAAATAACGTTAGTAGTCTGGATTGCCAAAGTTAAGTTAAGTCTTTATTTCCTATTCAATCAGTAATTTCCTCTGCAAAAAAAAAGAGATAAATGCGTTTTGCTCAGAGGTAACTCTAAAATGTAAGTTTTATATAATAAATTCTACTCTCCAGATTTAATTTAACTTGCTAAATACGTCGACAAATATAGGTAAATTAGCTATTTTATGTAAATGAATACAACAAATAAACCGAAGATAAACGAAAGTGAGAGAAACTCATTGAAGATAACACTATTAAACGATAAAAAAATTAAATGGAGACGTCAATCACTAAATTTAGTAACATTATTTTTATTACATTGGTTCTCCTGAGTCGACAACAAAATATTAAATTTCCAATAAGGCAAATTACTGTTCACGTGGATTTCCGGATAGAACACAGTCGCTGTATTTCGTTCTATGTTTAATAATAATTAGGGGTGCGTTCGGATTTAACGCCCAGCATTTTGTAGACCACCTCCCTGACGGCAAAAGTACGTATACGGCAACTTCTGATTGGTTAGCTACTGCCTATTTACGTCAAATTGACGTCACCGGGTAACATGGCATAGAAATTTGAACGCATCGTAGCTATAGAATTAAATTTTTATTACAAAAGGTAAATTTAAAAAAAACCAACATATTGCATTTCAAAGGACGTATATTAAAAGATAAGATATTTGTCATGAAAGGACAGCTTTTAAACAAACAAATTGTATAGGTATATATTTTTCGATAAATTTTTTAACCAAATAGTTTAGAGCGCATTTTCGTTTCGTAAAACAAAACCCAGTCTATTTTAATGAGTAGAATTTCACGAAAATGGGTCCACGAACTAACTATGTAATTATAGTATTGTTGATGTACGATGTTTTAGCAGTCTCTTAATTAAAATTAATAAAAACAAATATTAACCAACCGGCGCCATTTTTTTTGTTTTTCGTATATTAATTTGCATCAATAGGAACCTCTTTAGTAAAATTTATTATATATTTCTCATATGTTACTATATTACATGGTTAAAATATGTAATTGTAATAATAACGATGCTAATAAAATGTATTTATTGTAGATGGTTTTATTAATGACCGAATTTTATGACTTTATTTCTTGTGTTCACATAACTGTTGGCAACAAGAAGAGGTTGGCAACAGTGGGGATGTGAAGTAGGGACGCGAGAGACGATAATTTGTTGATTAGTGTGTTGAAATCTTGTTATATATTTTATTACAATAAATAAAGCTTTTTAAATCAGAACAGCCGAGTGTAGACTTTATAACCTCACTTCGTTCGCAACTGGTTCAAAGATTCAGATTGGCTTTGAACAAATTTCAATCTATACTTCTCTATATTGACTACTTTATTTGGTATTTTTCAAATTATTGTTTTAATAATAAAAAGAAACTTTTGCTTATACAAATTTTTACTAAAAATTAATCTTCCTTCACAGTAACATCTCGTTTCTTTAAAACATCTGCTAATTGTTGTTTCACATTATCGATCTCTTCTTGTTTAACAGTCACTTCAACTCCACAACTTTCTTGCTCACTTTTTATAAATTCCAAACTTCTAATCTTTTCTTCTAAGAATGCCGGTTGTTGTTCTTGCAATACCAACTTATAATCGTTTAATTTACCTCCAATTGTATCATTACAATATTTCTCTGTCAATTTCCTTAACGAATCCTTCCTAGTTATCCAATGAAATTCTGTGGGTGGGGGCTTATAAACGATATCCAAATTTTCTAATAACCACTCGAACTTCTTATAATCCCACCTTCTCAAATACTTTAAATGTTTCTTACGTTGATCGATCATTTCCTGCAATTGAATTTTCACTCTCTTGTTCCATGGGTGTTGTTCCATGACTTCTTGTAAAGCCCTGATGGCTCCGGTCCACCTGGCGATCCTCGACTCGATGGAGCCTCTATCATATGGATGGCGCTGTACGCTCGTAGTGATATCTTTCAGGTACGATTGCACAGTCTTGGAATGAGGAGCAAACTCCAATGTGAATAGTTTTTGGACGACTTCAGGGGCGTCTTTTAATCCTTTGCAATCGCGGTATTCTAGTTGATATTGTCTCTGATCGATTTCTGGTATGGGAGACAGATCTCCGCTCATGACAGCTTTGTAACTGGGGATCTTCTCTGGTCGGACCCATTTTATCTTCAAATCACTTTTGAAAGCGTAGTTTCTTTGTAATATTGCATTAATTACAGGTGGATGCGGATTTTGTGCTAGAATTGTTTGTAAATTCTTCGCTACGTTCATATCTTTCTTGATTTATTAAACGAAAGCTGAAGGTAAACATTCAAAGTGAGGTTAGATTGTTCTGTCAGAATGAGATTATATATTAGTGACATTTGTATTTGCAACTTTTGCCAAATCCCACCAAATTTAAAAGGCGGCAATTTTAAAATACATTTACAATACACCGCAAGTTAGAACAGAACGTACTTTTTTATTTATGCTAATTAGGTATAACATTCATAGCAAAATCTACTAAGAAATAATACAAAAAATAATTTCTCATTTTTAATATGCATAGATATGTAATTCTAGATCATGATGTAATTTCTTTTAAGATATCTAAACAAAATACACACAGCACTTATTAAATAACTTTAATTAGCTTAATCTAAAATACATTTTTCTACATTCGCAACTACTGTGTTGGTATTTATTTATCCATTCCTCTATAACTGCGGATGTTTACTAATACCCAAACTGGTACAAAACTTAATACCGCAGTAATGAGGGTTCCGTGAGCTAATTTCTCTGCGAATGATATTCTAACCAATGGTTTACTTGAGATGGCACTCATTTGTCTTGTTTGGATAACCGCTGCAGATTGCAAAGCAGAACCTGCTTTCAATAACGGTCTGACGGCCTGCATTCTAGAATTTAAAAAAAAATTAAAATAAATATACCCACCCATTCCAATTGGAGCCAATGCAAAGATAAAAAATAATAATCTGGGGTATAGCGCAAAATTAGTTCGCATAGAATGTTACCTTTTTAATGCTTTCGTAAAGTATTATGAAAGTAGTGATTAAAATGAAAGCATAAATTAGCAATTTTACCTGAACACGATAATGTCGATTAGGTAACAGGATAAAATAGCGAGGTGCAATAACGAAATGTCAAGCTGATGTCAAAAGATGAACATCAAACCGAAGATAGGAAGACATTAGTGACAACCTCACGATGATTCTGGTAAGCAAATCCCTAAATATTTACTTTAATTAATTGATGTACATAAATAATTACGTTATTTGGTTGTCTTAATGTCGAAATAAATGACTAGGTTGAAATGGTCATTAATGGTCATTAGTCAACATTAAATAAAGCAGATTAAAAATTCTTATCATTTTCCCCCTCCCCTGTAGGGATTTCCGTTGCGTATATAAATAGATGTTGGCTACTTTGATAACAAGTGACAAGAACTTATTTAACCTCAAATTAAATTCAACCTTGATTTTGTAACCGCTTTTGTTTCTGTAAGGTCACGTCAAAAAAATCCAAAAAATGGCTGCAAGAATTACAGAAATAAAAGACAATTTGGATAAAACGCTGAGAGATGCCTCGAAACCGTGGACATTGGCCCTCGATATCGTCGAAACCAGAACGGGAGTCGATCGCTTGTATATTTTCATCGGTATGTTGTTGCGTCTCATCGCGAAACCGGTTCATTTTACGATTAATTCCTTTTGATTACAGCTAGTATAGGTTTGGTAACACTATGGTTAATGTTTGGATTCGCCGCTCAGCTCGTCTGTAACGGAATCGGCTTTTTGTACCCAGCTTACGTTTCAATTCACGCTATAGAATCTCATGATAAGAATGATGATACAAAGTGGCTCACTTATTGGGTGATCTTTGCCCTGTTCTCTGTTTTCGAATTTTTTTCCGATATCATTGTCGGTTGGTTCCCCTTATATTGGTTGGCGAAGGTAAGTTGAGCGAGATGAGTAATTATTGATTAATTCATGATTCTAACTTGTATATGCAGTGTGTCTTTATGGTTTGGCTGATGATGCCAACAGAATTTAATGGATCTCTGGTGATTTATAAGAGGTTTGTGCGGCCTGTTTTCCTGAAACATCATAGTGCTGTCGATGATGTTATCACTAAAGGTAAACCCAAACATTTTAATCCACCTTTATCTTTGCATTTTTTTTTTGTCATTTATCCATAGATTAGTTGGGTTTTTCATACACATATTTAGTTAGAAAAATAATCATTATGATTTTAATTTTAGATGGTGAGGGATCGCATGTTGACTAGACAAAAACTAACATCTTTCTTCTTCTGTATTAGTGTACTAATATTTGTAATAAACCTTTTTTATTTTTGGTTAATTTCCTTGTGTTTTTAATGAAAGTTTTCAATTTTGCAGCCACCAAGATCTTGGACAAAAAGGAATAATATCTCAAGAATAATTTTAAGTTAGTTTTAGCATCTCAACTTATGTTTTTTTAAGGTTTGAACTGATTGTGCAGATGGTTTGTTTTTAAGTCTATGCCTATTGCCTTAAATATTACACACTTATATATACAATTCCATTTAGGTAGTGAATATTTATCAAGCTTTGTTCGGCACAAATTTCTGAATTGTTGAACGTAATTGCTTTTGAACCTTAGAAAATTTAGAATTTTTATCTATTATATAAAGACACAAACTACTATTTTAAAATATTTTTGGATTGTGTATGGTGAATAAATAAATAAAAAATATTGAAATTATTTTTTTGTTCTCCGCATCCTTGAATTAAAAAAGAATCGGGGTACTGAAGTGACTTATTTATTGTACCAGCATTAAAAAAAAGTTAATAATTTAATTTACGATCATTATATTTTCTTATTTTCTTCATATTTAATTTGACTTTTTCTTAAATTGTTGAACATAATTGCATTGAGTTTGCATACTGAAAAATGTGTGTTCCCTTCACCTTCAAAATAAAAAAAAACAGGACCTACCTAATAAATAATTTAATTTATAAAAATCAAAAAAATTAACTATCAACATTTTTTTCTTTATTTTCTTTGGCTTGTTCAATTTGACTCTTTTCCAAGGCCTGCCTATTTCTCCAAGCAGTCATGTAAGTGGTAGGATGTATCGGTAGAAATCCACTCAGCCCCAGTAATTGACCGACGGGCCTAGAAATTTGAGCTCCAGCCCCTATCCAATGCATTATCCGTTCCAAATTCAGCGAAACCAATTTCTCATTGTGTTCGTTTGGCAGGGGATCGTACGTTCCCAACTGTTCTATGACAGGCGCTTGTAGTGGTCTCCTCCTCTAGAATATCGCAATGCAATCAATCCAAAATTCGCGTTTTTTAAATGGTACAACATACTTCAGTCACGACGATATGAAGAAACGGTCTGTTCGCACACCCGTGCCTAGAAAAGCGTATAACCTTGGCGGATTTCGTAAAAAACTTTCCTGTTCCGCTAGCCGGATTCATGTTTCTTTTTTTGCTCTTTAAATTGACGTTAGGAAATTGATTGAGAAAATTATTTTATTTTTAGGTTACGTTTTGGTGTACGGGTCGATAAAGACGGACGCTGCACATCTAAAACATTCCAGTATCTCAAACTTATATTTACAGCGAAGATTAAGTTATTTTTTCGGCATATTTAATTTTCTTTTCGATAGTTTTTAAAGCTACCGTCGTTCAAACCTTCGTTATGTCTGCAACTTCCCCAATCGTGAAAATAGTAATTTGAATTGCTACTCGGTCGGTAATGATTGGCGCCACTGGGAACGCGCTCCGGAGGCCATTTTCACGATCGGTCACGTGACATAGCTGCGTTGTGTATTACGGCTTTCAGGTATGGTCAGCGTTCTCGGTTTTTTATTTTATAAGTTAATTACCGTTGTGTTTGTTATGTTAAATGTGGCGCATTTATAACGTTTAACGAATCTGCGAGCCGCGGTGAGATTTTCGAACGGGCGGAGGCGTTCATTTTGTCGGTATCTCGCACGTTATTCTGTGGATGTCAATAGACTGCCTTGTAAGTCTCTTTGAAATGGCGTCCCTCCACATGGTGGTTGGGATCTTTAAATAAATCCACTTCCCGTTCTTCGTATCGTCCGCGTAATCCCGATATTCGTCCTGGAACGTTTAGTAATTTTAACGTGCCCATTTGACAGTGTCCCAGACCAATTAGTGTGTTCTTTTTTGCAATACATTACACACCATATACAATAACACGTTCGAGGTATTATTTTTTCTTGTTACTGTAGTAATTCCGATAAGTACAATGTAAAATTACGTAAATTTTTCGTTTGCCAGCGCGATTCACACGACCATCTTCGGCCATCCGATTTCGGTTTTATTTAGCATGTTATCCCATTGTTTCCTCGCGTTTCATTCGGTTAGTCGTGGGATTTAGATAAGAATATGTTTTTATTTGGTGCGTTTCCGCGTTGCCTGATGTTATTAATTTTGTTTCAGAAACGTTGTATATACTAACCTTTGTACATACTTGTAAAGATGAGTTCGAGTAATCGAACCACCTCTAAGGGTGGTAAGGGGCCAAAGGCCGACAAATCACATAAAAATGACAAAACAGATTCAGGTAAGTAAGCTTATTCTATTACCATAGGTGTATTTCTTTGTTATTTAATGTTATCCAGAGTTAGGAATTTGAATTTGAACAATAGATTTATCGATCTAAACAGTGTATTAGTGGCTAAAATCTGTTAGTTATTTCTCATAAATCGATAGCATTTCATGTTGCAATTACACATAGGGTGTTTACTGAAAAATGTGGTAATTTTGTCATTTAAATTTATAGGTGTGTTGCATTGAGAAATCGCAGTATTTTCTTTGTTTATATTTTATGTAGGTAATTTTAGGTGCTTTGTGAGTAATCTCACATGTATTACAGATAACGGAAAATAGATTAGGTATCTAACACATCAAAAACTGTGGTTTTGCATTTTATTTGTTGAATTTTATCTAATACAAGAACTTTTTACTATCACAATATGCACTGTTATAATTAAGAGATTGTTACAAAAGGTAGTTTTTGTTTTTGATTGAATCACTTCTCATAATGGATTATGACTAATATTTTTACTTTTCAACCATTTCAGCCATTTCCTGTAACATAGTTATTCACAAATTTCGCGAATTTAATGTTTTTCCAGATGATTTGTTTCTTTAATTTAAATGTAGTGTTTATTGATTATATTAAGATAAAAAATACATAACATTAAATATAAGATGATAACAATCTTTATGTAATATTAAAAAGAAATTAGGACAACCTTGAGAAATTTTCCACACATTTTTGAGATATTTTTAATTTGCCAACCCAAATAATTTAAGTTTTTAATCAGTTTTTGTTATGATTATGTTAGGAGTTTCCAAATTATATTCCTTGTGTGGAGATCACCTTTCATTCTCATTATTTATATGTAAACAGTGTAATTGGGCATTTCTTATCTAGATGTATTGTTGATTGGAATGTTTGATATTCAAAGTTTATTTACGTTTAGGATTTAAATGTATAATTAGCGTAAATTATACATTCTAGATTAGAAATTTAATGATTCAATTGTCTATCAAATATTTGAAATTAAGGTTTTGCTTTTCTTTGATATTGTAATTATAGTGGGATGGATTTATAAGTTTCTAAGTGTTGTTAGTCTTGATGAGCAATGTAATAAAATCACTCCCTTTATAATATTGACCAAAATAATACCATTGGCCATGGTAACGTAATTTGTTTATCTACAAATGCAAATCAGCTGTTTATTTTGTTCATTACTACTTCATTAGGTTAACAGAAACTCGGTCTTTCCTTATAGTAGCTCTATAGTAAACATCATATAAATATTATAAAATCTCATGGAAAATAAGGTATTTTAAACATATAAATTTGCTTAGATTGGTGTGTTTTTATGCTGATAATTTGTGAATTTATCCAAAAGATTTTATAAACACTGTGACCTAATGTTTTTATCTTTATCGCGTAGTCTCGAAAGTTTCAATGAGCATAATGAATAAAAATTTAGCAAATGCTGTAAGTAAAAGACATTGCTAGATCTTCACATGAATAAAATTTTTAAGCAAATGCTGCCGTTCTTATATTTCTTGAGCAATTACTTACTCAACTAACTCACCAGGTATCAATCTATAAATTTAGTGAAGTTTCTGTGGTGTTTTTAAGAATTTTGTATGTTAGAATTTTTTAAAATTCTGGTATGGTGCACAGAGCCAGACCATTGGCAGTCTACACTATAACAAAAATCCAAAAGAATAAATGAAAAAATCCCTTACCACAAAAATTAAAAAGATACAAATCTAAATACGTATTTCGGCAACTAAGTTGCCATCTTCAGTAGAAAACAAGTGAAGAGCAGTGTTAAACGTTAGTGTTATTCCACTAGTGATTTGGTGAAGAGCATACCTTCCAAGGTTTACCTTAGCCGAAAACACTACGTTTAACACTGCTCTTCACTTGTTTTCTACTAAAGATGGCAACTTAGTTGCCGAAATACGTATTTAGATTTGTATCTTTTTAATTTTTGTGGTAAGGGATTTTTTCATTTTTCTTTTGGATTTTTGTTATAGTTTTCAAGCCACAGTCTCCACCCAGCACAGTCTACACTAGTAAAAAGATCTTCTGCAGGTATCCTTATACCTATCTTTAGCGGTTTTGTCGTTATTAACCCTTTTTATCAAATATTAATTAAAACTGCACATAAAACCTATGCACATTTAAAAGTAGGCTGTGAATATGATTAAATAAACGAATGTTTATGAGGCAAAAGTTTAGAAAATTTACAAGAATCGAATTATCTTTGGAACGCCAACAGATATCAATTTGCAGTTTTGACAGGTTAAATTGTCATTGTATCCTCATTTTTCAGGATTGATTATTGTATATATGTAATACTATTACATTGCGGGTCTCTTATAGAAGCAGTGGCACAAATTTCCGCCCATGAAGGGGGATGGAAGATACACTTCTTTGTCTAACTATGTTCTCTGACAGTTCTTATGTTAGACAGATTTTGTTTAGTCAAAAGTCAGAATAGTTGTCTATGGTCAGAATATAGGTTATCTCTGGTGAGAATACACAAGTCATATATGTGTATGTAAACAATAAAGATTATTTTAAAGTATATTATTGAATATATTTTAACATTGTGCAGAATAATAATAATTTGAATTCTTTGGAACAAATGACATCAAAAGTTGGGAAAAGTTCTACCAGATATTTAAAGTATTCCTAGAGGCTACTAGAACGGTAGACAAACCCAAACAAGAAGAAAATGGCAGTGTTATTTTCATCGATTGATGATGGAGGCTTACATCTATATGATACCTACTGTTACCTATGTCGAGGGATAGCAAAAATTAAAATATGAGGCTATTATCAAGAAATTTCAACTGGTTGAATATTATGAAAGAAAGACTCAACATCGAAAAGCAGTTATTAAGCGAAATTGTGAACGTGATACATAATAAAACCAGGAAATCTGAGAATATTCTAAATTTAAGTTTATTTTTATGTGATTTTTTTATTTTACTCACCATGTTTAAAGTATTGTTGTAATGAACCTGTTGCTATTTTATATTAGAGATTTTTTTTTTTATATAATTTTTTGTTCAATATACTATCTCCTCTTTAATTTTTGTTCATGTTTTCACTAGGAATAAAGTTACAATTTTATTATTAAAATAAAAAAATATTTCTAGAAATACAAAAAAAAGTGTTTATTGAAATTTGTTTACATTTATTGAGGAAACATACACGCATAAACTTGATCTCTGTGATTTTACTCCTTGGCTGCTTCAAAATCTTCATTTTGGCTAGGTTGCTCAAAAAGTTGAATTTTCAAAATATATTAGTCGATAAAAACCACTGTCAACATGCCAAATATATGTTAGATTAAAATTCTAACCTGAGAAAGCCTGTAAAATTGAATAATATCTGCTGTTCAATAAGGTGTCCATCGCCGCTAAACGGTGTAATTAACCAAGATAATGTTAGATAGGCAAAATCCCCTTTTAACAAAGTTTTCAAAACTATTTTCAGATGTAACCTTTGCATATATACCAGACCTCGTGAATACTCTTGCGTCATGCATGCTGCAAACCTTTCTTAGGGAAAACTTTTCCCATTCCGTGTGTATGTGTTGCCAATATTTTGCAGCTCCAATTTCATCATTAGCGAATGAATATGTTGTTATTATAGAATCTTCCACAAGCACTTGCTAAAGCAATGATGCAGCACCAAACAATAATTGTTCTCTATACATTTCGATAAATGTGGTTTCAGTGTAAGGAGTAAATCAAGAATATATAAATAAATAATCAAATAACACAAATTTGAACTGTAAACGTTAACTGATTTTCAGGTTTATTACGTTAAAATTTCGGGCATGCGCACATTACGTCAAGAACAAGTAGGAGTTTCCGATATATGTATATCCATCTTCCTTTGATTTCGGAATTTTTTAGGATGTGTCAGCAATATAGTAGTATTACATATATGGATTATTGTGATATTCCATTTGAAATTTTCGTACACTTGAAATGTTTCTATGTAAATGTGATCTTTTAAAAATCTTAGAACTCATTTTAAATGTCAAGTGTTTTAAGTGTCAAAATTTGAAAGGAATAATGCCCAAAGAAACTTCTGGTTTAATGAATTCAATTGGTCTAACCATTGACCTGACGTAGTTTAAAGTCGTCAATATATAAAATGACATTTAAGAAAAATCAAAACCGACAAAAGACTGATTTACAAAATTAAAATATCGCAAAAAGTAGCCTAAAGAGTTCTACGTATTTTTTGATTCCGCAACCGTACGCCCTATTATAGTAAAGTTTACTAGTCGCATGACTAAGAAGAATTTATAGCTGCAAATCCAAATTGAAAGGTTCTCGCATGGTAATCAAGGAAGATCTCACAAACTATTCTAAAAGAATTAAAGCACCGCGCACCAAAGAACTCTTCCTGGACAAATGACGGGATATTTTTTAAGGTAAACAAAGTTCATATTTGTCGATCTATGGATGATGTTAGCAGATTTTGGAGCGCAGCAGCATCAAATTCAAGTACTTTATAGCTGCACATCTGGTTGAGCGAATTTGAATTCGGGAATTTTTTAAAATGGAGAATTTATTTTTGCAGTTAGATTTATTTTCATTTCATATCATGAAATCGATAAAATATAATAATGTCAAACTAGCGCAACAAAATTCAAAAGAAAAAGTGAAAAAAATCCCTTACCATAAAAATTAAAGATACAAATCTAAATACGTATTTCGGCAACTAAGTTGCCATCTTCAGTAGAAGTTATTCCACTAGTGATTTGGTGAAGAGCATATCTGCCAAGGTTTACCTTAGCCGAAAACACTACGTTTAACACTGCTCTTCACTTGTTTTTCTACTGAAGATGGCAACTTAGTTGCCGAAATACGTATTTAGATTTGTATCTTTAATTTTTGTGGTAAGGGATTTTTTCTTTTGAATTTTGTTATAGTTTTCAAGCCACAGTCTCCACCCATCACATGAGATCAAACTAGCGCACATCAACATTAGATCTTTAATACCAAAATTACATCATGTAAAGTCTCTTATAATTGATAATTATATAGGAATTTCTGAAATCTGGGTATATAAATGTGCTTTAAAATTTTTATGCATTTAAATGAATAAGATTACAAAATAAAACGAAATCGTTTATTATGCGCACATAAATATAGAGTACAAATATTTGCAATACATAAAAAAGCAAATTAAAATAAATCGCTTACTTAAATAAATATATAAGTAATAAGGAATAATTATCATAATAATAAATAGTAACCATTGTAATTCAATTAAATGAAGAACAGGTGATGAAATTGGTAAATCACCTGCCACATTTTGTATGGTGTACATTCCGACAAGCGATAAAATTTGATACGGATTTGCTCATGGTTTCTAACGCTTCATACGGCTTTGTCTTCATAAAATCCTCTATGCGGAGAACCTTGTCTTCTAGTCTTTCACAAATTTTTTTCAAGCACACTTTATATAAGCTGATAGCTTCTAGTGCCAACTTCCGTCTTTCTTCGCACTTCCACTGTGTGCAAAAATGCCTGAGTGACTTCCTTCACTGCCTTCTCAAGTTTCTTCTAGTAGTGGTGCTAGACCAGCAATAGGTATACGAATACAAGGAACTTTTCAAATTAGTTTTTTTTTTCAGAAAGTCTGAAATTCAGAAATAAAATATATTATACACATACATATTTTCTTCATTAGTAACAATTATTTCTATAGCCCAATAATACTTGCGCCAAACAAATATTGTGTAGCAAATGATCCGATATCTTTTATGTTAAAACAATGCAAATAAATAATCAATAGCTGTTTCGCTTACTTGGAAGGTAAACTTTGATATTTTAATCGCGGTGATGTTTCCAATCTACAGTGCAAGGAGAAATGACTATCGCAGATGACCATCACCGTCTTGTATAACGTCAACGGGTCCGTTGACAACAACACCACTCTGCCAATTTGTTCCAAACATATATTAATCACCTGAAATTTAAATAATAACATTTTTATTCTGAATCTGTTCGATAACTGCTTTGGCACATGTTTTATTTGTAATTATTGTCAACAATTCTCACCGCTTCATCGTAAATTGGAAATTTCCTTCGAACACTTTTTGTATCAAAACATCCTGGCGCACAGCAATTTCTTAAGCCACCCATTATTGCAAATACGGATATTCACAATTATTACAGCCTTTACACTCACAAATCACAAAGAGATTAAAGCAGTTTCAAACGATTGAAAACGCACAAATTCAAAAATGACGGATGTGCATAAAATTTTCAAAAAATTTTTATTTTTTGTCATACTTCCATCTGATTGGTCAAAAAATCGACACTAGCGTCGAAGCGTTAATCAGCAAGTACTAAACCGTGCCTACAAAATACAATACAAGGTAAACAGGCGTGATGTAGGTAGCACGTCAAGTCCCATAGAAATCTCGTAAGACTGGACGCGCCACCTATATGTCGGATCCTCCAAACCGTGTACGATTGCGGTATTTCCTCCCCCAATCTATGCACACGCTGTATATTAATTTTCCAATAGGCAAACACACAAATGACCACAAACCGGCCAGCGGCGGCGGAGGCGGCGACAACGCCCGCTCCAAATCGGACGATCCGAACGTGATAAAGGAGCGGATCCGTCAGGTGATGGAGTGCACGCACAAGAGCGAGGAGGAGGCGTGCCTGGCGCTGCACGAGTGCGACAACGACGTGGAGCGGGCCGCCGACATGCTCTTGGACGATCAGTGGGGTATCATGGTGAAGAAGCGGAAGAGCAGGCAGGCGTCGAGCAGCAAACAGGAGAACACAGACAACGCGCCGGCTTCGGGCGGTGGTACCGACGACTGGAACGACCAGGGGCACGGCGGCGACAAGGAGAAGCCGCGCAACAAGAGCGGCGGTCCTCCGCGTCTCCACGGCAGACACAACGATAGCCGCGGGTGGAGGGGCAGAGAGAAGCAGGAGAATGAACGTAACTTGGAAGATGGCGGACGACAGGTAATGGTTTAAAGCATTTTAATCATTTTTCCTAAAACCTTGGATGCCCAAATACTTTTGAACGGTAGTGTATGTCTAACGAACAGATTAAGATAATCCGGTTTTGTATTTCGGGTCATAAAATGTGTTACTAAATTTTCTGTATTGCGAGTGTGTTTTAGACGAATATATACAGGGTGCGGCAGGGAAACTTGCTGATTTGAAAAGTCAATAAAAGAAAAAGTACTTCAAATATCGATTTAATTCTTTTTGTATCGTATAGTACACATTCTGAATTTTTGTTTTAAGTGGTTTTAAAAATGACATCGGGCAAATGGCGGCCCTCATTCGTGATACACTGATCAACCCTAGATTTAAAGTTGCGTTCCACTCTTTCGAGCATATCGACGGGAATGTTGGCGATGGCTTGGCGGATGTTGTCCTTCAGGTGTTGCAGGGTCCGGGGTTTGTCGTTGTAAACGATGGATTTAAGATATCCCCATAAAAAAAAATCGCAAGGTGCCAAATCGGGGGAGCGCGGCGGCCACGGTACGTCACCCCTCAAGGATATCGGGAAGTGTTCCCTCAAAAGCTCCATCGATGTTCTCGCTGTGTGCGCCGTGGCTCCGTCCTGTTGGAACCATACGTCCCCAAGATCCATTTCTTCAAGTTGTGGAAGAAAAAATGTCTCAATCATTTCTCTGTAGCGAACTGCATTCACAGTAACAGCGCGTTCATCTTCCTCGAAAAAATGAGGCCCTATTATTGCAACTCTCGACAATGCACACCACACAGTAACACGTTCACAATGAAGTGGAATGTCATGAAGTTCGCGAGGATTGACATTACTCCAATACCGCATGTTTTGTTTGTTAACACAGCCGGATATGTGAAAGTGGGCCTCATCACTAAAAAACACGAGAGCGTCGTCTGGCAAGTTACTGAGCGCTTCACATGCAGTTTGGCGAGAAGCGAAATCGCGTTCACTCAACTTTTGGACCACAGCCAGTTTGTAGGGATGAAACTGGAGTTCCTTGTGAAGAATTCGTCTCACTGTGCGATCAGAAATCCCCAGAGCAGCAGCGTGTTTACGCGCCGAACGCCGGGGAGAGCGCAAAAACGACTCCCTTACTCTTTCGACGTTTTCTGGAGTTCTGGATGTCCGTTGACCTCCTGGGCCTTTTTTTTCAACACTCCCACTTTCCCTAAATGTGTTCACCCACGAAACAAGCGATTGCCGGCCAGGAACGGGACCCGCGGGATGAATATCGAACCGAGTTCGGAAGGCACGTTGGGTGACGACCACCGAATGACCGTTGGAAAAATAGGCCTCGACGGCGAACGCACGCTGTTCCTTTGTCCAACGCATGATGACAAATGTCATTTTGGGTAACAAAACTTCAAAACCCCCTCTTTCTGATGAGACCCTCCCCACCCCTTTCTGACTACGCCTCGCTCATTGGCGTCCAATTCAAATCAGCAAGTTTCCCTGCCGCACCCTGTATTAATATTATCATCGTTGAATGCAGTAAAATTTATTAGATTACGGCACCTTCTCCTTTGAACAAAATGCAGAGGGCAAAAATACGACAAACTAACGTATGCTCAGTCTAACAGAATGTAATTCACTATGAATAGATGAAATCGTCTGGAGACAATTGTAGTACACCTACCAGTAGTTTATTTCTTATGGTTTTATAGTCCATTATAAGCGGATTATATTGTATTTTGTTTTTAAATTTAGGATCATAGAGATCGTCGAGGAAGACCAGGCGGACCAACTCGCGGCGGTGGAGGTAGAGGTAGAGGCGGTGGCCGAGCGGGAGGGAGGTACCCGCCTCGTAGCAGTCGCAACACGTTCAACAGTCGGCCGATGGAGACTTGGGACAATTCGAACACCTGGGACGCGAACACCGCCACCGCCAATCATACGGAGAACTGGGACGACGCGCCGATCGACGAGTGGTCGACGGAAGAGTACACCGGAAGCCTGGCGGACACGAAGGTCTTCACGCCTAGCGTGCAGACGGACGCGCCCAAGGAAGCCGAGATCGTCGTTCCGGCGCGGTCGCCCCTGCCCGAGGAGCGGAATCAGATGGCAATGCAGCAAGGTGAGCTTTTTCTCAGCTTGCGAATTGCAAATAAGCAATCTTCAAACGTTTTTAAAGTTGATTTTACTACATTATTAGAAGTAAGATAAAAGTACCCCTCAAATCACGGATTGTTCTATTTTGTTGTCGTGTTAGTAGCGGATGTACTAAATCGGCGAAAGTTGACTGGGGAACAATAATTCTAAAATACACCAATAAAAGTAACAGAAAGATATAAACATTAAAGAAATATTTAATATTTAAATAATAAAAAATATGGGTATAGATAACGTCAATTCAAAAGAAAGGTTTTGGATATTAATAGTCAACGAAGAAATTTCATAAGAATACTGAATTCGTAATACACTGGAGGAAATAACTATACTTCCACACTATATTTTAACTACTAACCTATATCGCTAAAAAAACAACATAATACAGAGACTAAACCTTACTTTATTTGCATTCACAAGATAATTACATTTACTTAATTTTAGAAATAAAGCGAATGCATTTTAAAATAACTTGATACGTTGCCTATAACAGGAAATAAATATAAATCCACATAAAAGAAATCCATGTAATTTTACAAAAAATTAAATTAATAATGCATATGTTTCCCGTTTAGTCTTATTAAGTCAAAAACTCTGTTTTTTTATCGATTTTACCAAGTTTTGCATTTTATCTAGTTCTATGTTAGCCCAAACTTCACGGATTCTATTTTTGAGTTCATTGATTGTTGCAAATTGTTTACCATTTTGGTAAATTCGTCGGGAAATGATAGATTTTGTATGAGGTTCAAATCAGGACTGCACGCTGGCCATTCTAGAAGTTCAATATTATGTTGTGCAAACCACTGTTTTGTGAACCTAGAAGCGTGGATCGCCGCGTTATCTTGTTGAACAACAAAGTTTTCCTCTAAGAATTCAGGCGGATTGTCGATTAATTAATTGTGTTTCTAGTATTTCCACTTATGCAGCAGAGTTCATTTTCGTAGTAATCCAAGCAATAGGAAATATACCCTGAAAGCAAAATGCACCCTAGACCATTACCCTGCCTCCTCCAAAGTTTTGACTCATTGACACTTCTGTGCTTTTTCGTAAATCGTGCCAGTAGCAATGCCAACTATCAGGATCATCCAAGTTGAATTTTTCTCGTCTGAGAAAATTACTCTTTCCCATTCATGATTCCATGCCTTTTGGCAAACGTCAACCTAACTTCGATGTGCTTCACAGTAAGTTTCGGTTTACTTAACCTTTTGGGCCATTCTAAATGTTCATTACTCTGCAAAAATTGGCGTATACGTCTCGTCGTAACGTCAAGTTGTAATTGAGCACAAATCTGGGAAGCAACCATGTGATTTGTCGCGGCTACTAACCATCGGTTTTCGACCAGTTCTTTTAATAGATTCATACCTCTGCCTTAATTTTAAATACGAATTAACAACATAATGGCTTCTATTAATTTGCTTGGCAATCTTGCTGTTAGACACACCATTTTTGTATAAAGCATCAATAACACACTTCTCTTCATGAGATAACCGTGTTCCCCTCGGCATATTGAGCTATCTAATGATAAAAACGACCTCAAACTAATAAATGAGGTCCGCTTCATTAAATTTGGTCTTACCTGGAAGTAGCACGGCAGAAATTTAATTTAAATAACGTAAATCTCTGTCTGGATGTATAATTCTTTCCGCCAAGAAATGATAGCTTATACCTAAAAATCAAATAAGACAGTGCATTCCTTATTGTGACTAGCTGATATTTGCACAGGTGGTGTGAAACACATTGTTTTAATGATCGGTCATAGACTACATGATGTAATGCCAGTGGATTTATAGCAATTTCCTCTAGTGTAGCTTCTCTTACCGGTATCTGTGTAAATAATGATGCGACGTCAAAATATGTACACCAAAATATCCTTATTTTCAAGCCGGTGTTGTTTGATTAAGTCGATAATTTGAAATTGATTGTATCTAGATTTAATTTGTACTTCCAAAAAAATATCCTACAAAAAGTATTTATAGGTCTCGTACCCTCCCAAAGTCCGGTCCCGATAGTAGGCACGCTGAGCGCGGCGCAGACGCAGTACCTCAACCAACTGACGCAACAGAACAGCGACGTCAAGACATCGCACATACCGGCCCAAACGTACGGCACGCCCGTTCAGCAACAAGCGCAACAGTACAGCAGCGCCACGCAGTACGCCTCCGGACACAGCAACGCGTACGCCTCCACCGGATATCCGCCAGTGGTGAACGCCAGCAATTACGGAACCATTCCGGAAGCGCAACCGACCCAACAGCAACCAGTTCGAACTAAGACGCAACGTGCGAGAGTGCCACCTCCGTCTAAGGTAACTCGACAGCGCCATCTAACACACACGTATATACCAATAGTGATAATGCGCACACGTGATGATACGATGACGAGACTGAGCGATCGGAACGCGAAACCGTTAGACTTGCGATGTTGGGAAAGTTTTTTTCCCGTTTCGCGTGGTCTTGTGGTTTTTTCCGAACTCGCAGATGATTTTGGCAATCTGATTCTAATATTAATGCAGAGTTTAATATTAATGATGAATTTTTAGGATTATATAGAGTTGTTTTGTTGTCCCGTTTAGATTCCTTCCAGCGCGGTAGAGATGCCGGGCGATCTGAAGAGCATCGGCCTGTTGGACGTTCAATTCGGAGCAATGGATCTCATATCGGATAATATGCCCTTCGAGTCCGCCGACGCGAAATTCAACGCATCGAACAGCGCAAAGATGGAGGGGGCGAACACGGGCGCGGCGCCCAGCTCAAACATGGATCTCAATAGCAGTAGTCAGAATTCGACGATGGACGCCTATTCAACGCAACAGCAGAAGACGAGCGCGCAAAGTAGTATAAGTCCGGCGCTGTCGCAAAGTGTAAGATGTCTTTTTTTCTCTTTAAAACTCGCATTAGTACATTTCGTTCGTTCGGTATCAGCAGTTGAATAACTCCGAAAGCATTCCACAAACCAGTGAGCATCTAACGTCGGGTTACAATACAACTACGAGGACGGCGATGTCTGGGAACAGTGCAAGTAGTGGGACACCCTCGGCTATGGAACTGAATAAGCAGTCGGACTCCCATTCGTACTCGCAGTCGTCTACTTACATGTCCTACCAGCCGAAATCTAGTTCGTATCAGACGCAGAACTACAGTTCACCCAGTTATAGCACTACGCAGGTAAGTGAAAAAAGCACTAATTGCAAAAAATAGTTTATTCGGATAGTTATCGTTTAAAACGTTAGATTATGTAATTGGGAATTAAAATTAAACGATATGCCATGGGATGGTTTATTTTTGTGTTAGTGACAGAGGGACAGAATTTGTTTCCTGAATGTGAAACTGACGGATGCAATAGTGAAATTTATTATCCAAGATATGTTTCCATTGAGTACTGTGGAAGGAAAGGGTTTCAAGTCATTGATGAAGACTGTGTGAAAGTGTATGAAAAATAAAGTTGATAAGAAGTTTGAGGTAATTTCAAAAGCATTTAAAAATATTTTGAAGCAATCAAACTATTTCACTATTACCGGTAGCAATAGTTCCTACTGTGTGCTAGTGAAATACTTGATTTCTTCAAAATATTTTTAAATGGTTTTGAAATCACCTCAAACTTCTTATCAACTTTATTTTTTCATACACTTTCACACAGTCTTCATCAATGACTTGAAACCCTTTCCTTCCACAGTACTCAATGGAAACATATCTTGGATAATAAATTTCACTATTGCATCCGTCAGTTTCACATCTTTAAAGCCACCATCTTAAATAGAAACAAATAATTGATTGAAGGAACACGCATTACATAGATTAATTTTTACCCCGTAAGGATGAAATGGTATTAAATGCAGATGAAACCTGATAAAGTTTTTTGTATACACTGTGATACTTTATAGTACCGTTTTAAACTTAGTTTACAACAATTGTTATTGTTTATTGTACTTTTTGTCATACTGATATTTTTAGGGGTGCCTAATACCTATGTATCAATCGATTAATTCAATTAAATTTTTTCGCTACAGACGACAAGTTCTTACGTATCGAATCAACCTAACAGCTACGTGAGTAACAACAGCGGATCGACGTACGCGCCCAGCGCGACGAACGCGTACCAGAACGCGTATTCGTCCTCCAGTTCGTATCAGTCGAATACGGCCGCGACAGGCTTCCCTCCCTCCATGAGCCAAGCCAACTCGTACCCGAGTACCAATCAGGCGTACCCGCAGAACACTAGTCAATCGGTTTACGGTGCTAATACCGGTACGTGCAGAATATACAGAACACTACAGCTTACTGCGATAATAGAGGATTAGGTTTAACCTCTATTATCGTATTCGGCTGCGGTTCTCTGCATACAGGAACGTATTGTTTCAGGCTTGAACAGTAACTCGAATTATGGAAACACGACGTCCTCTACGCCGCAGTACAACAGTTATAATTCCACCACGAATCACAAGTTGGTCAAGGAGAATACGTACGATAATAGTACGACTGTTGTCAGCAGTACTGCCACGTCTACGACAAGCGTTAGTACTGCGGCATCGACATTAACGTTATCGCAGACCACTGCCACGGGAACAAAAACGACTGCAACCTTAGGTAAGTTTTTTTTAAGGTGGGGTATTCACTAGAAGTATAATAGAAGCAATGTGGATCTCTGTTTCCGTACTTTTTTTTCAATAAGAACAGTGGGGTAAAAACGAATATAATAATTGTTCAAAATTTGTTTTAATTGGTTTTTGTTCTTTTGAATTTTATTAATATCGTTTAATTATATATAATAAAACTGGGTCACCCTAAGTACCCTTTTTTATCATTTGTTTAACTAACTAAAGCGGTAAAATGTCTATCTTTGTCATTCGGTACTTTTAAACTGATTTTTTTTGACGTCCATCACCTGACATATCACGATCATGTTTATTCTGTCTTTTTCATTTTTAATTTTGGGCCATGAGTGTTAAATTCAATAAAATGCTATTAACCCTGTGTCAATCGCTTGATTCCAAGCTATAATTTAAATAATGTAATTTGTTATGTTATTATGTTACTATATTAGAGTATACAATTTGGTTTTGATTAAATTTATTAATTCTGTATATAGTAATTTTAAAGTGATTTTTTTTTTTATTTAAACCTTTGTATACAACTGAGTAGGTTTGGTTGCATAATGTCGCTGTTTTACAAGCGTGTAGGCTGAGTTGTCTACATTAATTGTCAAAATTTGTAAATAAAACTAACATGAACCAAATCAGGGGGGAAAACACTTTTGTTTTATTTTAAATCTAGAGTTTTAATATCGTACAGAGTGAGCAACCGGATGTGACCACCACGTGACCTCAAATTTTAAGGTGGCAACATTGTGAAGTGGGAGTTACAAGATATGTCACATTACTGATTTGTCAATATGTTTATAACTTAACCTTAAAATAAGACGTGCCATATATTTTTTTCCAACACGTTAAATGTCAAATGACAGAACGTAAACAACAAGCAGAGCAGTAAACAGTAAAACAAAAAAATACACTTTTTCTGTGACGTTCGTGATCACGTGGTGGTCACATCTGGTTGCTCACTCTGTATGTCTGTTTTCGCTTTATATCGTATGCATGTGTATGCATTTGAGTTCATATGTTTGTCTGTTGTCGTTACTCCCCTCTAATTAGTTAGTAACTAGGGCTTTTTCGGGGCATCTCGTTGTTCGGTTGGCGAAACAATCGGACGTAGTTTCCTTTGAGAATAACTATTATAACTCAAACGCGGTGCTGGTCATTCTACCTCAGACCAGACGTATTTCTTTCGAGGTCAATTCCAAATTTAGTAACGATTTTTCCAAGTGTCAAAATTTCAATTAATCGTTTAAAGCGCAACAAAAGCGTCGGCAAACCGCGATCATTTTCCAAATTGGAAAAAAGCAGTAGAAGAAGCCGTGACAAATTTTGTTTGGCGAAATGCTAAAATGAAAAGTGCATTAATACAACTTCAAACTGAGTTTGGAAACCGGTTTACTGATTTCAAAAAGATCTCACGTAAATTGGAGAGTTTTGAAAACCCCTTTGCAGTGGATATGGATAATGTACCAAGCGATTTGCAAATCAACGTAATAGATTTCCAAATTGATACCACACTTAAAATGGCTTTTAAGGTAAAAACTAACTTGGTGGATTTCTATGGGAGTTTGCCGTCTGAAAACTACAAGGAGTTAAAAAGGTTTGCTCCGTAAATTATTGTTATGTTTAATAGTACATATATTTGTGAGCAACCTTTTTCAATTCTGAAATACCGAGAAAATAAATACTGTTCTCGATTATCAGATTCGCATTTAGACGCAATAGTCGTCTACTTCAAAAATGCAAGCTGATGTAGAGAAACTTGCAAGTCAAATGCAGCCACAAAAATCGCGTTTTATTTGATTAACAACAATAAATGTCGTAAAAATATATAATTAGTTTTTTATTTTTATTGATTAACTTTCAATAATCTTCTGATGATGCTAACTTCGTTAGCGAAACGCGCGTCGGAAAAGCGAGCCATGATATTTGTCAGTGTGCAATGACATATGGCCCAAGTGCGGCCCGCATGTAAGATAGTTGACAAGAAAAGGTTGCCGACCCCTGGTTTAAAGTATTAGGTCCAACGATTTTTTATTTGATGTTACTCGAATTTGAACTGAACTATCCATAAAACTTCTCTCCGATTACGTATTCGAAAGAATCTCACGTACCTCCCTTAAGAAAGATATTACATTATTTAATAGTCTTTATAATTAAAATTTTACTATAATTTTGTTCTGTTAATTATAAGTTTATGAAGAAACGGGTTGACACTCCTTTGTTTTACCTTATCTGATATGGTTTATTTTAATGATTTTCTTTCTTATTGTTTTCTTAAAGTGATTTTTAAAGGTATCTATTTTATCGGCATTATAAAATATTCGCGGGGTATTTGAAATTTTGACTCGACGAATTTTGGGTAAAATTTCTAAATTTCAGACGTCGATTTCCGGATTAAAAGATTCAATAACTGTTTAATAGAGTAATCGAACCTACCTCCTTTAAGAGTTTACTTTCCTGTTAATAAAAATAACAATTGTTTATTGCTAAAATCACTCGTCTCATTTAGTAAATTGGCTTAGCAAATCACGTACATGACAATAATATACCCATATATAATTATTGTTATAATAACAGATGTTTTAATAAAACTTTTAAATCAGAAGTAACGCTCCTCCTACGTCCCGAAGTTGACTGAAGAAAGCGGTAATATAAACTTAAAATTTGGTTTCGCCAATGATTTCGTGCTGCTATCCAATTTTTTAATTATAAACTAACTTGATATCATTGCGTTTTAGCGAAAAATTCTAGTGGACTAGTGTCGAATATCCCCCCGGGCGTGGCGCCAGTGATGAGCACCCCTTACATAATGAGCCAGATTCCGTATTTCCAGCAGCCCATCTACTCCTACGAAGATATGCAGCTGTTGCAACAGAGGTTGCCGCATATGGTATACTCTTATACGCGCGGCCTCTAATCTCTAATTTCACTTCGACATTGTCTGATTTAGACGACTCCCTACTACGAGATGAGTTACCAGACGCCCACGACGCTGACGGCGGTTCGCGACCAACCGTTGGCCACCTATTCGATGTCGGACGCTAGGTTTACGCGCGGAGACAATAACGCGTCGCCGGTGCCCTCTACGCTATCGCAACAGACGAGCACCCTGACGCAGGGACACCAAGCGCAACCGATACTGGCGCAGACGGCGGGGCCGTATTTCTTTGCCGCACCTTACAACCCGATGCAGAGCTATCAATTCGGAGCTGTTTATTCGGTAAGTTAAATGTCCTTTTTAGCTGTTTACTATACACAGAGATGGTGATTGTCAGAAAAGAAACGTCTTTCTTTCGACGATGTTGCCAATAATAATAATAAATGGTCTTTATTGTCCAACAGCCAACCATTTAATAGGACAAAATTAATTACAAACTTAAATAGTATGTAAATAAATGATGCAACCAAACAACATATGAGTCACTTGCACTACAAATCTCACTTATT
The DNA here is from genome assembly GCA_949128085.1 of Cetonia aurata. NCBI lineage: Eukaryota > Metazoa > Arthropoda > Insecta > Coleoptera > Scarabaeidae > Cetonia > Cetonia aurata. The sequence goes on along the minus strand of OX421883.1, from coordinate 3,707,654 downwards.
GTGACGTCATCAAATTGAGTCGAAATGAATGGAACGTGCATTCAACTGCATCTATCATTGATAAATATTGAAAAACTTGAAAGCCGATGCTGTTCACCCAACCAACTAATTAGGCGTTTGATGATGAATTACGACCCACAACAGCAAACCTGCTAAACCGCACCACTTTCGGCTTTCTTTCAAACGCCTTTCAATTGTAAATTCTTGATTCTTCTGTTGATGACAGATTATGACCCACCTCAACAGACCCGCTAAACCGCATTACGTTCAACTGCATTTATCATTGATAAATATTAAAAAAAAAGGCGAGGACCTAGAAACGACCCCTGTGGTATACTTCCAAGAATTCGTAATGGAGGGGATCGTTTGCTGGTCGGTTCAACTATTTATTGTCGATCGCCAGGATACGACGAGAATTATTTGCAAATGACACCACCAGCCGTCAAATTTAATTTGACGGATGCATGTGTAAATGCCTAACTAATGCTTTTCTTATACCACTCTGAACGATAAATTTAAAACGATAAACTGAAATCGAAATGGAAGTATTCTTGCTTGAGGTGTTAGTTTGTGAATCGATTTTTTAGGACTTGCTTCAATTTGTTGCCTGACGTCATCAATAGTCTCTTCTGTTAAAGTTGTCGATCGTCGATCCAATAGATTCTCCATTACGAATGCAGTGTTTACCTGCGTTTCGATCAACAATTCTATCTCGGTATTTATCAAATACTTTGTAGTGCACCTTTAATATAAAAGCATTTAACAATGAAGAGCATACTAAAACAAAAAAAAAAGTTTACCTAAATTAATATAAATTCGTAAAAAACGTACCTGGACAACAACACAGTAGCACTGCAAAGAACGGACTTTAAATAAAACAAAAACAAATAATAATGAATAACAAAAATACAGAGAATCAAAATGGCCATTTTCAACATGTGGATCATTTAAAATCACTCTGTATGATTATAGCAAAAATGTTTATGAATTAGTATCGACCTGTTTCGACGTTCTTTTTTTTTATTTTATAGCAAATACCTACCGCGACGAACGCCCACGGTTCTAGCAACAGCACACAATATCCCAAACCGTCGACGTATGCTTCGGGCTACGGATCCGGTTATGACGCTTTGAGCCAATCGCAAGACTACAATAAGGGAGGTTACGTCGGTAATACGCAGGGCCAAACGAAAGGAACAGGTGCCAACGCCTCGTCGACGGGCACAACGGGAAACGACCTGTCCGCGATGTACGGAAAGTCTCACACGGGAATCGGAAAAGTTAACGTAAGTAAACTCCCACAAAATTTCCAACGAAAAAGTAATGTAATTGAAATGTTTTTTTAATTAGTATAGTGGCAGTATCGCATTTTACTTCAATTAGTGCTCTGATTAAAACAATTTTTGCCACGATTAAGCAGATACTTAAATAAATGTCACTAAATGACGTTGATGTCTTATATTGTCAGAGCCTACTAAGTCTACTAAAAGCAAAGTAAAGTGCAAGAAAGTAACTTACAGTTGTGTTCAATAAAACATTAATGAATTTTTGTAATGTTCCATTTTACAATACTTATTTCCGCCCATTATTTAATTTAAAAACGTTTGATTTTGAATTTACTGACTGTTGGAATTACATTCGCAGCATATTAGTTAGATTAACGTGTTTTACTCTCAAAAGAATGTCTACTATTAAACTTATTTCACAGCATTATTATTTTTATGGGATTACCCCAGCTGTAAATTTAAAATTTTGTGTTTCCCCCGATATTCATAGAAGAGCTCGACTATCTACGTAGTAGTGCGATCTGTAATGCATAGATGGCGCGTAATAAATATACTGTAATAGTAAAAACATCGATACTTTAAATTTTTAAACTGTACCACCACTATTTTATTGAACACAACCGTATTTTAGATTGAAGTTCGATTTTGCGCTCTAAAACATAATTTTTGTATGTAAAATGAAATTTAATCATTAAAAGATATTGATTTTTGCTTTTCTTAATATAAAAATATGTAAAGAAAAGATTTATTTCAAAAATCAACTTGGAAATTTTTTTTTGCCACTTCATTGTTTGGCGAACCATAGGGGGTGGAGCTAAAATTGTAATATCAAATGAAAAACAACTCTCCTTTATACTACTCTGTAAACCAGTGAAGTCGCGACTTATTTGTCGGGTTGTATCTTTCGTAAAGATTGTGCTGGCAGTAACTGAAACTGCCAATTTAAGAGGGAGAGATAGAGAAAAAACAAATATGATGATAACGATGACGAGACTGAAGTTCTAGCCGTTCCATTGTGCGAATCAGCTAAGTTATACGAGAGTTTTTCTCGTCAAAACTACAAGCTTGCGTCTCTGGGGGCTGAATTTTCTTAAGATGATCTTTGGCATGCTGATTATACCTTAATAAATTCTACTTAATACGCGAGAACGCTCACGAACGGGAGCCTAACTGTAGCGGTGCTGATTTCAGTCGTACGAGAAGCAGGGATTCCATTCTGGGACGCCGCCGCCGTTTTCGGGAGCGCTGCACGGCAGCCAAAACGCAGGGTTGGCGCCCAGCGGGTCTGGGTACGGCCCCCAAATGTACATACCCACAATGCCGCCGCATCAGCAACATCATTCTACCCAGATGATGCCCTTGCATCAGGTAATGACATAATAAAGTTTTTATTCGTCTTAATGCCCGTTTTATTTTTTAATTTTACTTTTTCTATAAAAACAGAAACGCTTATATACAGTGTGTGAAATGATTTTGATTCTAAGACGTCTATATACAAGTTTCCAGCGAAATGACTAATTGCAGTGATGAATTTTTAGCTTAATAACTTGTTAATTAGTAGACACACTATATGTAAGATAAGCCATATTCCTTTTTATTTGCTTCCTTTTACTTTGCATTCATCATGTATCACATGCATATGTCAAAATTATCGTCAACCAAGTGAAATGTAATATATTTATATTACATCAAATGTAGAGAACGCTATTTCATGAAACGTTGAATATTAATTGAATAGTTTCGGGTAGTGAAATTTTACCGGCCCTGCTTATTTATTATTTCTTTTCTATTATATTTATTTTGCTATATATTCTAGTAGTAGTTTCTTTTAATATTATTTTAAGGCAAGGAAGGTTGCAGAATACTATTTCTTATATAATCAGTCTAGCGCTTGTACAGTAAGTATTTTAAATAGGACAGATTTTAATCTAGCCTGCAATGTAGGGAGTACAACCCATGATTAGATTTTTATTTATAGTTGCTTAAAGATTTAAAGAGAAGTATAAACACATACAGTGTTAGACAAAACATATTGGACTGAAGCTTCTAGATGACACAATCATATCTTGCGCTCACAAATACTATTTTTAAGGTAATAAAATTATTTAAAAATCAAGAAGAAACATTTATTTTGCGGAAACATAAACAATCCTAGAATTTATTTCGCTCTATCACATTATATACAAAAACAAATACACATATTTAATATTCAGCGCGACAAAACATATTGTGCATAGCGTAGTTTAAGCAATCGTACCAGTTTAATGGAAGCAATATCGTCTTCATTTGAAGAAGAAAGGTTTTTCTCAGAAAGACATTTGTAAAAAGTTTTCTTTACATAAATCAACAGTAAGCTTCATTATAAACACATTTAAGTTAATGGGAAACTTATCATCGTGGAGGGCGACTTAAAGCTACAACACGACACGAAGATTCACGGATACTTATAGAATTAAAGAAATATCCGAATAAATCGGCGCCAAACGTAGCTAGAGCCCTAAACTTAAAAGCAAGCAGCATAACTGAACAACGAAGAGCATGTGCAGGTGGACAAAGAGTCATAGAGCAGCTAGAAAGCAATTTATTTCAAGGAATAATCGATTAAACCGTTCGCAATTTGCTCGAGACTATATCAATTCGTCAATGAAACGATGGAAAACTGTACCTTTTTCGGATGAATCCAACTTTAATTTGAAATATTCAGACGGAATTAGAAGAGTTCGCCGACCACCAAATAAACGTTTAGATCCTCGATACTGCCAAGGCACAGTGAAGCATGGTGGAGGTAGTATAATGCTATGAGGATGTTTCTCTGGATTTGGCATGGGACCCCTACACGGAATAAATGGCATTATGGATCGATTCACGTGCGAGGATATCCGTGCAAGTGTGATGCTTCCCTATGCCGCGTGGAATATGCCACTTTCATGGTCCTTTCAACACGACAACGACCCAAAGCACACCGCGAAAGTTGTAGCAAATTGTTTCGCAGCTGAAAAAATTACTGTCCACAACTGGTCGGCACAGTCGCCGGATCACAATCCGATTGAAAATCTTTTTGAAATAGCGAACGGGGGAATCGACAGAGAGGGTGTCAACGGAGACAAAGACAAGTTATTTGAAGCTGCAGTAGAAGCCTGGTTAAGTATTTCACCACAAATCATTAACAACCTTATAGCTTCTATGCCCAAGTGATGTTAGTAAAAATAATGGTTATGCTATAAAATATTAAGTAATAATAGTTAGTCGAATATGTTTTGTCGCCCTGAATATTGAATATGTGTATGTTTTCGTATATAATGTGATAAAGCGAAATAAATTCTAAGATTGTTTATATTTTCTCGAAATAAATGTTTCTTCTTGATTTTTAAATAATGTTATTACCTTCAAAATAGTATTTGTGAGCGCAAGAGGTGATAGTATCATTTACAAGCTTCAATCCGATATGTTTTGTCCGACACTGTATTTTATATAAAACACCCGGTATATATTTTCAATACTGTAATTGCATATCGAAGGAAAGTAATTTAAGTGAGATTATCTATCATTTGCTAAAGTCGTAATCACAAAATAGGAGTCTCACTTCATGAATAAAGCAACGTATGAATTAAATCAATAAACAAAGCGTTATGTTAGATATCGTATTTTTTACAAGAAGATGAGAGCATTTCCTTAACTAACATGGAGTGATATGGAGCACTATCCATAGTTAATGAGGGTTCTTTTTGCTATAGTCTAATTTAGACACTTATTTCGATCCATTTCACCATGGTAATCACCTTTTTTTAGATTTAGAGGCAAACAATAACGATTTGATATAAATCCCTGTTAGAAAAAGCACGCAAAACTATAAACCGTTTAACTTTCATATTCGTCCAATTTTCGTACGTTTCTTATATCGTTATCTCGAAAGGACTAAAATGAAAAAAAATTAATGCTATTCAAACTGCTATTACTCAGTGTTATTTCGTTTTCGTACAGTTCATTGTTTAACAACCTCACTGTAACTTGTCTTTCTGTAAAGTAAAATACAATATTCGAGCACTCACTTTGTAAATATCTGGTATAGAACGTGTTTCTGTTGCTCATTTTAACAACTTCATTTGGTTTTTGTTTTTCTACGTGTCATCTTTTTACCAGTCCTGAAAGGCAGTTTGAACATTTTAACTTTTAATGCTCTTTACCGAAGACAAAACTATCTTTTTGTAATAAATCATACATTTTAATACGACAATGATCAAATGTAATGCATTCCCATTTTTACATTTTGTTTGTTTCGCATTTTCGTTTCAAAATTATCTGGTAGGTTCGATTTTAAGTGTTGAGATTGAGAATATAAAGTTCTTCCTACAAACAGGCACGAACTTACAAGGGCAGGCCGCCAGATGTTAACCCCAGTTTCGACCCCAGCTTTGTCAGTTGGTAGTACTTACAACTACTACTATAAAATTCGAACTACGGTCTTTCCGCATACTAACACTGGGTTTTACCACTACGCCCCTAGAAGCTTGTAAACCTATCTGGCATTCAAGACTATCAACCACTGCAATGGTTGATAAAATCGTAAAAAATAATTATTTATGGCTAATATTTTGCGAAAGTACTCCAAGGGATCCCCACAACCGACAAAGCCGGGATCAAAACTGGGGTTAACATCTGGTGATCTCCCTTTGTTAGTTTAAAGAAAAAAACATTTTGTTTTTATTATTTACGACTCAATATAAATAAATACAATTAAAATGTAATCAAAACTATAAAGTCTTTCAAATAATCTACCTAATATTTGACTAAATTTCATTCATATAATTCTATCAACTGCTGTGGTGAATGAAAAAGGTTCATTATGATAAGACATATAAATGTAACGATTAAAGACTGCAATCCTTCCTCGCTTTATCGTATATATTTAATATCGCATTTTTATCAGAAAATCTTTATTTTATCTACATTTTTTCCCATCCTAACTACTTTTCTTTCTCCTTCGCTGCATGAGTTTAATTGGCTTCTTAAAAATATTATTTTCTATATTTGCGTACACCTAATTTCAGTTTGAAGTATTAATTTTGCATGCTAGGATTATTATATCAGCTATCATGAGTAATTACACATTTAGCAAGATTTTTTTTATATACAGGATGTATTTCTTATTAAGGTCATTAAAACAATAATGAAAAAATAAAATAAATGAATAACTTTTATCTCTTACTTAATTCTTATTAAGTATATCTTGACTAAGAAAGTATACCAAAGCACGTAAAAATACCGCAGGATTATTTATTGTGGCAATAATTTATAAAAAAATGCTTTAATTGAGAAATGATATCGTTGTAAGTTATTTATTATTTTGCACAATTTTTTTAATCACAACAAAATTGTTTCTTAATAGCTTTTCACATTCATGTTTTGATATACCGAACCCCCATATTTTATCTTACTGTTAGGAAATTCGCTTAAATTTTTCTTAATATGTTCATATACCCCAATTTTGCTCCACTATAAATTATATTTCTTCAAGATTCTGTGGTTTTACTGGGCACTTTTTTGTTATATTCTGCTTTATGATATAAAGTGCCTTACTTTAAGATGCGGATGTCAAATATAAATGATTTTTTTTTTTTTTCGTACTTGAAAGAACATTTGCATTTGTTGTTATGCTAACAATAAATAGGTACCTTACAGTAATGTTTCTTTCTTCCTTAACATATCTATCACAATTTACAGTGGATGATGGGCATTCAATTTCGATTAACATGAATGATTTTTGAGTAGATAAAGTAACTCTGTTTAAATGGAAATAAATAAAATATCTTATTAAAACTCTTCTGAACTAAAGGAACAGTGCATGTAACATTATGGCAAACTAAAATACACTTTCGTCCAAGGAAATTTGGCTAAGTAACAAATGTAAAAAACAAAAACTCGTAGGCAATTAATACCTAAAAAAAATTATTACTATAAAGGATAAAAACTATCACAATCAAACAAAGTTATTGTGTTGGATCATTTGGAAACACTTATGGATTTACCACTGGCCATTTCGAGCACTTATTGTACACTGGAGAGCAGATAAATCGACACTGTTAGAAGAATTTCATAACCCTTGCTAGAAATAAAAAGGGGGACGCCATCAACTTGTATACCGCCTGCATCTCTGCAAAGTAAACGGCGGGGAAGTACATATACTCCTACCGTCTCCCACTCTACCTAACAGCGAGGTGTGGCGCTGTAGTACGATAATAGCACGTGTAGACTGATCAGGGATCAGTATTATTAGTCAGTTCAAGTAAGTTGGTTGTCTAAGTTTTAAATACATATTTTTGCGCAAATGCCGCGTTATACTGTGGAGGAGAGCGCTGAGATGATGCGGTGGTATGCAATTCTTTTCAAAGGGTATGCGACGTGTTTGCAGCTAAATACCCCAACAGGCCTATTCCAAATAAAGGCACAATTGTTAAATTAAAAAATAAAACCGACAATACCGGTTCGGTCGATAATTTAAAAACTTCACTTCCAACTCGCAGAATTTCTAATAATACGTCCGTTTTCGTATGTGCTGCAGTTGAAATAAATTCGAATATGTCATCTGGCACTATTTCCAATGATTTAGACATATCCCGTTCTTCTGTTCAGCGAATACTCTAAGCAAATGGGTATCACAATTTTAAATATTCTAAACACCAACAATTATTTCACGGCGACGCATTTAAACGTATGGTATTTTGTGAAAAGTTAAGTGATTTAATTAACCGAGATGCTAATTTGGTAAACAATATTATCTTTACTGATGAATCTTCTTTTCCTTTGGTTAGAAGTCACAATTTATCTGTGACAACATACTGGGCCAAGCAGAACGAGCACAGATATTTAAGATCATCTAGTCAGCAACAGCAAAAAGTAAATATTTGGGCAGGTTTGTTAAACAACCATATTATTGGGCCTTTTTTTTTATCAATGGCAATTTGAACGCAAATGCATGTTTAGAATTACTGAACACCCACATTCTACCTACTGTACAGCAACTTCCCGACATAAATTTGCAAAACATCTACTTTCAGCAAGATAGTTGCCCTGCAATGCAGTGGCTGTCCGAAACTATTTAAGTGAACAGTTTCCATCTTATTATTAAGGCTTATTTTAGTTTTCTATTTTTTAAATTTATTTACCCAGAATTAAGTTTTATTTGTCCTTCATTAAATGTACATTAATTTTTTTTCTGAGGGTTTTGCCCTAAATTCATTAGAATGTCTTTGATTTCCCCGTCATGAACAAACCCTAATTTTATATTTCTTTATTTATTACTATTACGAATAGAATAGTAACCGAGCTGGTGTTAAAGTTTATTTAATTTATTATTAAGAGTTACTTTTAAGTTTTCATTTTTTAAAATTATTTACCCAGAATTAAGTTTTATTTTTCCTTCGTTAAATTTATTATTTCTTTATGAGGGTTTTGTTCTTCCTTCTTTAGAATTACTTTAATTTTCTTGTCATGAGCAGACTATTTTTAAGTACATAATAGATACTATAAATTACTGTTTTACGCTTTCATTACACCTTTTGAGTTTATAAGTACGTGTGTCCAAAGCAATACATATTGCAATTTATTCATTTTCATAATAAAAATACAATACGTTTCACGGTCACTAAAAATTAACACATTTCTGCGTGTAGATTGAATAGCACAGCAACCGCTGCGCTTGCGGCAGTATTCGTTGTGAGCTATGAGTGGCTATGACGAATGACTGAATGTAGGGGAATACCTACTGCAGTAAGATGAATGACCGGGAGACGCACATGCGTGGTATAACCGTTGACTTTGCAGGGATTATGGCTCTATATGGAATTAATTTATATATAAATATAAATTTATAGCAGTAAGTTGATATCTGCACCTATTGTATTTTAGATTTATATTTTTATCTATAAAAACATCATACAATACATTTGATCTACGATCAAAAATGGACCTTTATAAATACGGTATTTTGAAATGAATTGCATTTAATTTACATTTATTAGATTAAGGTATTTGTGAATTTTTTCCCTAGGCCAAACTTCTGCGGACGGTAATGTAAAATACCACTTTTGTCATCTTCGTACTAACACTTACTAGAGAAATGTCTGCAACCGTCACACTACTGTTTAGAGAATATTTTCCTACTAGTTCTACTACTATTAACGACACAGAACTGATAATTTTTATTTTTAATTATTACCATGTCATATTATTATTATTATTTTTGCTGAAGAGCATGTTTCTTCTTTCTTTGGTTATCTAGGTTTTGTTTTGCTTGTAGATGGAAGTACGGCACCAAGGCCGACGCATGGTAAGTCGAATTTTCTATCTCGTTTTAAAAGCAAGCGAATGTCCAAGCAAATGCACACCTAGAGCGAATATAACTAATTGCTTGCCGAAGAGATTTTTGTTTGCCTCTGCTTATATGTGACTAACAACTGCCTTATTTACAACGTAATAACAATATATTTTTATCGTCTCGTCCGCTTTTCTGCTTGTTGTGATCGCTTAGTGTTAGAAGCCTTGCGTGCAGGATAGTGCCGCCTGTTCAAGGCCTGAGGTCCCAACTCGCTTCCATTCATCACCGTTTTGTTTTGTTTAAAAGTAATATATGTGTTAGGACGATTATTTTATAAATAATATCTGTATTTATTTCAAGGAAAGAAATGACACTGCATGTGGTATGTTGTAAAAATATGTGTATATACAGGGAGATTTTGTTTGTATTCCCAATCGTCTCATCGTCTAAAGAATATCACAAAAAAAATGTTTGAAAGCTATTGAAATTGTTTCTGAGTATTTCGTAAAGAAAACTGAAGCAACAACGCGCTATTTCTTAAAATTTAAATTTTTTTTTATTTCAAGAGTGTTGGCTTTCTTTTAAGGAAAACTAAATTTAAAACAAAAATATTTCAGATATTAATCTGATTTTAACAAATATATTTTAAATTTGAGAATAGTGTATTTTCATTTGTTTTTTTTTTTTCTATTAAATTGCGAAAGTTGGTTTTATAAGGCAATTTCCTTTTGCGAAATTGTGTTGCACAATGTGGGGGTACAGGGGCTTGGTATGGGATGCTTTATTTTAACAAAATATCTCGCAGTATATGCATTTGCAGCAACCACTTAATTTTTACTGGGAAATATAAAATTATCACCCTGTATATATCCACCGCCTAATTTAAAAGTTTAGAATCATTGTGCGCTTTCCCCCCCCATATCGAATCACCATTATTTTGAGGGAATCGCCTCAAAATAAAATCTTATTTATTCGGTTTCCATTCAGAAGTGTTTCGATTAAAAATATGTTGTGTATCGTTTAAGGATTCTGGGAACACGAGCGGACAACGATCCCAATCGACTAATCAAACCAAATCCGGTGGCAAGCAGTACCAGGCCACCTATTGGAACCCGGCTTAAGAGAGTTGAACCACCCGACACGGACAGCAACACTATACCAACGCAGACCCATCTAAGGGGCCCATTTTGATGTACACTACCGATTTGCCTGATTGCTTCGTCTCAATTTTCGTTCTGCTACTATAACATATTACTATTATAATTATTAGTTTTCCTTTTTTTTTTGTCTTATCTTATCCTCCGACAGAGAGAATCTAACGAGAAGAACCACTGATTCAAATTAAGTTCTTTTGTTTATCGTAGTTTAGCCTAGATATGAATGATGATATATATATACATATTATATAATATACATATATATTTTAAAGTAATTATTTTGTAGCGTTGATAAATTATTTTCACCATCTTCGTATTCTGTTATTATTAATTTTACGATTATTATCGATACAACTACTATATTACTATCATTTTTAATATTATCATAACTATTATTAATATTGTATTTATGACGATAGAGTCAGTGGTGTCCCAATAGGATGTATGAGACAATATCCCCACGATTTTATACAAAAATCCTAAAATGTGTGTGTATATTATCCCTCCTTTTTTTTTTTTTTAATACAATTTACTGGTTTCCATTCGAGAGATTTTTGTATAAAACTGCAATGCTCGATGATAAATCGCTCTGTTTACTTTAATTTTTTTTTTATTTTATTTTTGGTGTATTTATATAACAACTATAATTATATAATTCATACTTTGTAGATTACTGTAACATATTTTGAAACGAATCAAAAAAAAAATGAAGAATTAGAGACCAAACTTTGGAAATGTTTCTTCTGAACAATAAGAAAGTGTTTCATTTAAATTTCTTGGCTGAAACAATAATTGACAAAGCACGGTGTGTGTATTGTGTATGAAAAGGTCGTTGCAGTGAGGTAATTAAGAATTTTATTTTAGATCAAACACAAAATATGGGAAAAAAATAATTGCAAAGTTAATAAGTGAGCATAACAAAAGAAATGGAATCAGCACACATTGATTTGGCAATGTTGAGGGATCAAAATATCTGAACAAAAGAATTTTAAAAAAATTAATATGATATTTGTGTGAGTAAAAAAGTATTCGAACCTCACCATTGCATATAAAACTTTATACATTACAATCCAACTCAAAATTTCAAATGAAAAACTATTTATTAAATTAAAACAAAAATTCCAACCCAATAAAGTATTTTAACAATTACAACATATAGAGAAACAAATAACAATTCTGATAAATTTTTTGTTTTTAATTTGTTGATAAACCATTATTATGTAAGACACTTTTGGCATAGAACTAACTAACTCTTCTGTGACTTCTGGTGTTATTTGATGCCAAATTTCCTGAAGGCATCCTTGCAAGTCTGCCTTATTTCAAATATATTTCTTTCTTAATTCTAGGTCCAATATGTGTCGAAGGTTTTCAATGGGATTTAAATCCGGACTTTGAGGGGGATGTGGAAGCACTTTGGGCACACTCTATAGCAACCATTCCTTAACTAAGTGTGAAGTGTGTTTAGAGTCGTTGTCCTGTAACTGATGTTCAGCTTTTCTAAATTTTTTGGAATTTTTGGAGAATCTTCAAATAGCCTTTGGCCACTAAAATTCCTTCAATAAAATCTAATTCACCGACACCATTCTATGGACATACAACCCCAAACGATGACATGACCACCTCCATGCTTCACAGCTGGGGGACTAAATTTTCTTTGTGCAATGTGCCAAACAATTTGTCATCCATCCGAACCAGAAATATTAAACTTGCTTTCGTCGGTGTATAAAACTTTTAGCCAAAACTGCAGAGGTTTATCTTTGAACAAATTCGCATTCTGTACGGGTTTTGCTCTCTTAGTTTCGCTAATAAATGCGTGCTACACGCCCATGGTAATTGAACTTTCTTAATACTTTTCGAACTGTCTGATTTACACTAATGTTTGGATTTATTTTCACCTCACTCAATTTGTCACTCTTCGCGGTTGCTTAAAATCTTCGGGCGACCCTGCGAGGTTTATTGTTTGGTATTTTTGGATTATATTGTGTACTGTTCTATGAGGTTTGTTTACATTTGCGGCTATTTGTCGCAAATTTTAGCCCTGCTTATGCAGTACCAGAATAATTTATTTCCCAGCTTCACTCGGTTCTTTTGTTTTCCGACGCATGTTGCGAATTGTGCACGAGTGTGGTTCTATTTCTTCCTTATGTGCTTTTAGAAGTAAAAGCAACGGGTTTTCCCCCGTTTCTAGTTCAATTACGCTTGTTATTCCCTTATTTCTTTACCTAAAACCAAGTGTTCAAATACTGTATTGGCATCGAATTTTTTGTTTTTATTTAAGAAATAGTTTGGCATTTGAAATTTTGAGTTGGATTGTAATGTATAAAGTTTTATAACCAATTTGTAAATGTCTTAAAAGTTAATAATATTGATATTTTTGTTTTATTGTGTCTCGATGTAAAAAATGCACGGTGTTCAAATACTTTAATTGAACTGGCACACAAAATCGAATAGGAAAAGATTTAGGTTTTTTTAAGAGCTTTTCCTCTTTAATGATTTTATTGACAACATGAAACGTTCATAAAAACCAGGCGACAGGGTTTTTCAAAATAATCACAACACTAAAAATATCGTCTTTCAACAAATCAAACGTGATTTAGCGATAGTATTTTGTTTTTAAGAGTTAACACAGACGAATTTGGCAGATCAGATTATCGAAACAATTACCAAAAGAGAATATTTCAGGATTTAATAGCACTTTACTATTTACGTTCTGTAAGAGAAAGTTATTTGTGATTTGACTTAGTAAAATTACTTCGGAATTTGATTGGAAAGAGAAAATTTGATTTATAAAAATTATTAGATATATGTATTTCTGGTTTTAATAAATTGTGATCAAGTTAAACTAAATTGCAATTTGTTAAAATTAAAACAGTGTTTATTAGAATGAGCAGTTAGAAGTAACACTCATTTTTATAAGCATAATGTTCAAAAACACCTCCACCTTTTTGTATCTAAAAATATTCCCTGTTTTAAAAATATACATTTAATAGTGCTTTTTAAATGAAGAATGCCCAGTTTAATTTACTATTTAGAAGAAAAAAATTTTAGTATATCTAAAAATCGTTAATTATTCATATCTAAGGGCGATTTGATTCATGAAAATGCAAGTAAGTAATTTGATTTGTAAAACTACCAAAATAAACTTTTTATCCTCCCACTTAATTATAGAATTTCCATGATATTTGAAATGTATTTTTATACTATTATTCCTAAAAGGCATGGAATATTCCACTTTAGTAGTAATTTTAAACATTAACTACCATTTTACAACTTTTACCCGAGGAAATTGATTAAAATTACTGTCTTAAATCACTACAACAGTTTTTTTAAATATCATTAGAACAATAAAAATATGAAAATGCCAGTAATTAAAAAAAAAATCATTTAGTTCTTACTCAAAATTCCTAATAATAAAATATTGCATAAATCATATGGTTTCAAGGAGCACTTAACGAAAACATACAATTGTACATTTTTGTATGCAAGAAAAGTAAATATCCTTTCATAATGCTAGCAGTAGACAGGCCCATTTTTCTAAATGTGATTGTGTCTTCCACCATGCCAAGTTTGGGAAAATATACTGCTTTAATTGTCAACAATTTGGCAATAATGTTTTTAATCGAAATTATATCAGAATACAAACATTGTTTTATAACTTTATCAAAGGTGTTTCGTGAAAATACATATATGTTAAAAACGGACAAAAAAAAACCTCAAAATCCTTTCATTCTAGACTGCAGATATGGAACATGTTATTGCTTATTTGTAGATTAAAATTTCGAGAGATATATTATACGAAGCATCGTACAATATTTTAGTGCCAGTTAAATTAAGATATTTATGATTTTTCGTACACAGTACACATATTTTTAGCTGTCACTATGAATTCTACAAAAATAAGGCGAAAAGAAAAGAGACAAAATTGTTGTGTGCAATGTGATGATTTAGGGTGCAATCGTTTTTAATTTACATTTTCTGAGGAATATCGAATTTTGTTTCGACCGGCAACGCGTTAGATTTTATTTTTCTTTTCAGAGAAATTGAGAATTTTAAATTTTGATTATTGTGCGTTTGGTTTATTATATCAGAAGGCGAAATGCATATAGGATGATGCAATTTAAGACTAAGTATTCATTCAAATATATTTTGTAGTTTGTGAAACTTGGATTGGTTTTTTAGATGTTTCTTTTTAAATCTGGCATTTAATTTTTTTTTTTTTAATGCTAGAGGACAATCTATTTAGTAAATTGCTGTCATGCCACCATTTCTTTTTTTATTTATATAACTTTCTACAATAGCAATTTATTAAAAGGTAATTTTGTAGAAGCGAAAATCGTTTGGAGTGTGTAAAAGAATATATGTGGGTTTAGTATTGTTATTATTATTAATATTTTACTACAAATATTTTTTGTCGTACGTTATGTGTGTGTATATATATAATTATTTTTACGGGATATAATACCGAGTCGAGCTTTTTAAACAAAAACTATTTTTGCTACAAAATGTGATTTCCATATATTTTTTTAATTCACCGTTTAAATTTAGATTTCTGTTCGAGTTCGAAGCAATCGGGTCAATCGATTTTTTTGACAGTTTGTGATCGAGTCAATTCAACATGCATTAATTACACTTACTGTTTGGGCTTTCCTATTTGATTTTTGATCGTTTAAATTCGTATTGTACGTATATACAAAAAAAAAAAGAATATAAATAAATATATAATATAAATATGATAAAAGAAATAAAATTATGGTTCCACAAGATGTAAATATGGCTGTATTTGGATTTTGTACTGATTCACTCTGTACCTAGATCCGCCTTGCATTGCGCATATTATAAGAATTGTAGTTAAATACGACGCGAGTGTAAAGAGGATAAAAAATAACAAAGAGAGAGGAAAAATAAAGAAACAGTCGGTAAATTGATTTTACCACTCATACGTCGATTGTCGTTGTATATGTGTGCAAATAGGAGTTTTGGGTGTATATAATAAGTGTAAAATAAATTCTCTGTATGGATTTCTGTAAGTCGGGACGTTAAGGCACGCTGGAAATTCATAATGGAATAGTTAAAAATGAAAATAAATTATATACATGTACGCCCTCTCTCCTATATTTCGAGAATTAAATAAATGATTAATAAAATTAAACAAAAAAAAAAGAAATCAAGGTTTAGTAGCTAGGTTATTATTATTATTATTACTATTATATTATTATTAAACTAAATTACCTTTGTGTACCTATGCTATGTATAAAATAATCAATTAAATGTAGAGAAAAGAAACCACCCATATGTATATGTGTAGTTTTGTTTTTTTGTATTTGCTAACTTAACATTATTATGAAATACATTATGGATAAACCTAAAAATCACCTAATCTTTGTTTGTTGTATTACTGTGTTGTTAGTATTTTGTAATTATGCGAATGGTTGTTTACGTTCTGTAGATCGTTTTATGACTGTCTCTTCTTAAATATGATCATATAAAAAAATGGAAAAAATAAACTTCAACTGAGGATGTTATTTTACTATTAAATATTAACTGCGCGTGCGTAACAAAGCAGCATAATCAGTTATTATTTGTGATAGTCTTTGTGGTGTTTAAATGCTTCAAGAAGGTAAGTCAGTCCGTCTAACTAGCTGTATTTAAGAAGTCATTGTCGCAAATCAATTAACGATGATGTATAAGCACCTGATTTTCTTTTTGCACCGCCGTTCTGAAACACTGATTTTGCATTACTTTAAATCGTCCTTAAAACACTACTCTCCGGCCTAGGCCGGCAAAAAGATCACTAAAAGTTGGCATCACCATATTCGGATTACTGACATTTCTTTGATTAATTGTAGATTCGATGACGGACGATATTTCCATACAATTTTTTTTTAATTTATATTTTCAATTCAAGATTTTACAGGTAATAAATTGTTAATAACTTGTTGCACAACCTCTGTAATGAATATGTATCAAAATACCAAGAAGATTAAAACGTCAAAATAAAAATATCTTAACCCTGATTTCAAATTCAAAATTTATACGTAACATGTGTTGCCAACTTGTATTGTTAACTCCCTAGTGTCAATTTCTTTTATTAATTTCAATAAAATTCAAAGATTTGTTGGCGCCAAAAATAGTGTGCAACACGGCCAGAAACTCTTGCGAGGGAGTAAAACTATAGTTTCTGCCCTGGTGATGCAAGATACAAATAAATATGGTTTTAAATAGATCCAATCAACAAGAATGTGGTTCTGTATCTACTGAGGAATTTGTAACTTTCAAAAACTTGAGATATTCGGTTCTTGCGATGATATTAATCGCCTATGTTTAAATTTTGGACTGGCAGGTTGATATTCTATTTTATAGCAGCTGAAATAGCCTATGCCCAAAACGTCAACCTACGCTTTTAGGCAACTTCAGTATACTTCTGCGACATCAAGGTGTGATGTACAAACTTTCACACCTAAGAAAGCAAATATAGAGTATTTGCGTATTTTTATGAGTGTTTCTTACATCAGTTTTATGTCGAAACATTTGGAGAATTTTTATGATATTAAAATATATAATTTTATTTTTAGAGGGTAGGTTTTAAAAAATATGCTATTAATCAGGAAAAGATGAGCCTAAAGACATGATATCCAGAATTAAATTACATTCAATGTTTTTTCGTTAATAGTAACACAAACAACATTCAAATAATTTTGTCAATTTTTGGATAATTAACTGAAAGAAAAAACTAAAAGTAAAAAAAATAATTTTCTATCATCGTTGCTGTTGCAAGAAACTCCGTCCAGTAGTAATAAATAAATTTTAGAAATATTTTTATTGTAAGCTACTTAATAGATGTAATCTTTATAAAAAATTATTGCACCCTACCACGTCTTTACTAATGCTGAAGAAAAATAGTATAATGAGGAATTGCACAACTTTTTTTTATGTCATAGAATGATAAAGAATGTTGTAATATATAGCCCTTTATTAAATCTTCTTTTAAATTGTTTCTCATTAAGGCATAATTAATTTTTTAAAGTGCTCTGACGTCACAAGTTCTTTCATTCATAAATTCATAGTGGGCATGATTTGGCAATGGAGCGATTATTATTGTCATCGTAGTTCGCATCATCATCGCAGAAAAGTAATATTAAGTTCGCTGTTCGCATGCTTTGCGCGTACAGATGGCGGAAACGTATTATTACGATATTCTGTGTTTATTTTACGCGGTTTGGAGGTTATAATCTTTGAGAATTCGTTCTTTTCCGATAAATTGGAGAATTTCAAACGCAAACTAAAACAAGATGCAGAAATAATGCCGAATCCCACATTCCTTTGTGACCATAACCTGCATAGCACTTTAATAATATCGTATTTCGCAGCCGGTAAATGACTGCAATCTGTGATTATTACCGGGGAGTAATTTCTATGTTGCCATATATTCTCGTTCATTCATAAAATTTTACTACCTTACCTGTGACGTATAAAGATCTTAAAAAAATTATATTTCAAAAACTACTTTACAGAAAACCGTCAAAATTTCAGTGTAAATATATGTCATGTACAAAATAACATTATTTTAACAAGAATTTAAAAAAAGTGCAAATAATTATTTGAATGAATGAAATAAATGTTACCGTTCGTTATTGAATAATGAATAAGAAGTTATCTACTATTTCTGAATAAGAATAACGACGTTATTAATTTATTTTTATTATTTATCTGAATAAATTTCGCCCAACCCTGGTTTCATTACCGCAGTAAATAAAAGACTTAGTTTGCTTTTTTAAGCTTAGTACATTGTAGTAGAGTAGTGTGATGAATAATTAAATAAAGGAACTCTTCAGAGTTAGATTTATTATTCAAAATGCTACAAGCTATAATATATTACAATATGTAACAAACAGTGGCGTTATGTAGTGTTGACGAGTATGTACGTAAATTATAAATCGGAGAGATCACTTGTTGAAAATTAAGACCGGTGTTGTTGACATTGAATCATCGCACTCAAATTTTCTTAATTTTTTTTTTTTTAATATTCTTCGTGGATCACATGAGACAACGCACGATTAATCAATCGACTTAGCTGCCTTTATCGGCTACACACTCGCTTTTGTACCCTGTACCAGAATGTAGACACCGCGGCAAAAACTAGAACGTCATTCACGCACGCACAATTTTCACGTCGTTTAAAACGTAAAAATTAAAAAAAAAATAAGAGCGAGACAGGGACATATAAATGTACATAATATTAATAATATCGAAAATGTTTCAACTACCCTGTTCTACTTGAGAGAAACGACAATATGTGATATATCAAATTTCAAACAGCGCGACGCACATATACTGAGGGGATGCACAAAAATGATATCAGCGAAGTCGAGGGAACGGAGGTGTTTCAAATTTGATATAAAAAAAATTGTAACCTTCGAATTTATTATAAAATAAAATATTACGTTTCTTTATTCATTTTTTTATCATTATTAATATAATAGAATTTGAATTAAAATAGTCTTTTTTTTTAATACATATTTTTATACACTTACTACATTGATCTATTAACATAAAAAAAAGGAAAATGAAAATAACACTAAAATATATGGAAAATCGGGGGCAGGGACGGTAGTTTTGGTGGGGGTAGGAGAGAATCTGTATTTTCTCGTGTTTTAAGAAGCGCATTAGTGAAGAGAGAACACTTAGAAATTGGTCATAGAATAATAAATAAGCTAAATCTTGTTTTGTGTCTCGTAGTTTCATTTTTTTTTCCTTTTTATTATTATTATTTTTATGTATCGTTAATATCGTTCTCATTCAAACTCATGCTTTCTTCTCGACGATGACCAGCAATTCGTTGATGGCGGATTGCAGTAATTTCAAATTATCTAAGGTGCTCGGCACTTTGGGCTTGTGTTCGTCCGCGCTCTCTTCGCTGCACGTGGTGTTCTGGGTTTCGCTGTCGCTTTCGCCGTTCTTCGTATCGGGCGTCGGCTGTTTGCTGCCGGTTTTGGTATCCGATTTTTCGGTATCCGCTAGTTGTGCGCTACTCGTCGATTGGTGCTCGGATGACTTGGACGTGCTCGGCTTGTCGGAGATGCCCTCTGAATGTTCCTTACTCGTCTTCGTATCCGTATCTGTATGTTTTAGAAAGAAAAATGCAATTATATAAAAGATTTAAATTTGAAATCAGGCGTCTACGTGCAAAATCCGACGAGTCACATTTTTTTTGGAATTTCACTTTTATACACCATTACATCTTCATTCAAACTCTACATATTTGTACATACGGATATGCTCATATGTATTAGACACCTATATTTTTTTTTGCGAAATATCGAAGTAAGGTGAGTACAAAATAAAACTATAATTTAAATGCGTTATAAATAGTATTTTAATAAAGAATCTTAATAATTCGTCGCATTTCTGTAAGCTTTTAATACAGTTGCAATACTTTTGTCAGTGCGTAAAAAACTAACTTCTTAGAAACGTGAACATGCATAAAAATTTAATAAATCTAGGAAAAGTATCTATAAAAACGGTTGTAAAATCATAAATTTAATTCAAAACAAACAAATGCGTTGAATACGTCAATCAACATAAAATGCGTATGCAAGCAACATATACATATAAACAAACAATTGTACCAATATTGTATAAATAAAAAGAATAACTCATTTCGTGAATATTTGACAAACCTTAGCCATCGTTAGAATTTGTAGTTACAAAACTCTTGCACATCATAAAAGGCATTTATGTTTAATATATTTTGTAACTTTTATTTTAGTGTTCGTAGAGGTAAGTCTTTCATACGTGTTGGTAAATGATTATAAACTTTTATGATTTGTACGATAGCACTTTTATTTAGGGTTGGCTTTAGGGCTTTTGTTGTTTGGATCGGAAGTAGGTATCCGTTTTCAACCCCTCTGCTGTGATAAGAATGCTCCAGTTGCCGTTCAGTGAAGAAATGAAAGTTCTTTTTCACAAACACCACACATTCCATTGTGTAAAGGTTTGTTAGGGTAAGTATATTTTTTTACACGAGTCTTTCTTTTTCAGGTGAAACTCTTATGATTTTTGTAAGATAAATAGCCTAGAGGCATCGGTGGAAGTTCCCCAGAACACTATTCCATATCTGAGACGAGAACACACATACGCATGGTAAGCTGCGAGACTGGCATTTTAATTCACGTATTTAGATATTGTACGTAATGCATAGCTAACATAAGGAAGCAATTTTCCCTGCTAGATAATCAATGTGGGCCTTCCAATTTAATTGTGTGTCTAGATGCAGCCACAAAACTTCTACAGCATCTTGGGTCTCTAATTGATTAGTTTTATATTCTAATGTGATTGGTTCTTGTTTAAAGTAAGTATAGCGCACGATGTTGGTTTTTCCTATGTTTAGTTGTAAATTATGCTGAGTACACCATTTATCAAAGGCTGCCAACACAGACGCCACCCCAACATTCACTGTATCCGGTCGAGTCCTCATTACAACCGTAGAATCGTCTGCATAGAGTACTGTTTTGCATTTGGTTTGTATAGGTTGCTCATTCACATAGATTAAAAACAACAGAGGTCCCAACACTGAGCCTTGTGGTACTTCTCTTATTGACGATACTCATTTCGAGACTTTGCGATTAGTATTGTTTACCAGTCTCTTTTTTCTATTTTGTAGATACGATAAACACTTAAATCAACTGCCACAGCTTAATTTTGTGTTTTGGCATTACATCTGTGGCAGTTAATTTAAGTGTTTAGGTATTCGTTTTTATGATTTTGCAACAGTTTTTATAGATACTTTTACTAGATCTATTAAATTTTCATGCGTGTTCACGTTGCTGAGGCGTCAGTTTTTTACGCACTGAAAAAAGTATTGCAACTGTATTCAAAACTTACAGAAATGGGACAAATTATTAAGATTCTTTATTAAAATACTATTTATAACGCATTTAAACTAAGAGTATTATTTTGAACTCACCTGCGCAAAAAATATACGTGTCTAATACATATGAGCATATCTGTATTTAGTGCAAAAGCCAATTTCTTATATGGTATTCGTAGCATAAAACATACGTTTGAAATGTAAAACCCGACATATTTACGTGTTTAAATTTAAAGACCGACATGTCCACGTTGGCCAATAAGAATTACGCCAGGTGAATCACGTGTTACCTTACCAGGTGTTGTGTCATTCTGTTGATTACTTGGACTTGTTTATGGTAGGCTCTATTGTTATATTAAACTTGTAATGGATAGTGCGATAGTATTAATTCAGTGTAAAATATGAGTACATTGGAATGCGAAAAAAAAAAACATTTTTCAATGGGAAGTTAAATCTAGAAAAAAGTGAAATCGGATGTTCAAATCGGAAATCGGTAATTATATCCAGAGGTGTAATAGAATTTTATGTTTATTTATTTTCGTAGCTATTCTGCAAAGTCCTTGCTATTTTTTTTTTTCAAAATGTGGACTTGTAGGTTGTAGGTAAGTGATACCAGTCGCTTCAATGTGTATCGTTGCTTACCATGAGAGATGTAAATTTTTTTTATGACACCTTTTATAAAACGCCATCACTCAGGACAATTTTATATTAAAGCACTGCAGCGCTTCTAACGTCAAAAGACCAAGAAAACGAAAAGATGAAAGAAACAAGCCAAAATCCATAGAAGTACCATGTCAAAAGAAGAGATTGCTTAAAGGTTAATGTGTGTAGGCGAAGTTTTATCGACATTTTGAGAGCGAAAAAAGACAGTGTTAAATATAGTGAAACGTTACACGGAAAGCAACAAAAGTAACTGCATCGAGTCTCACTATTGCCGGTCTAAAACTGAAATGAATAGATTTTACTTGCCGCCAGAACTAAATATAAGGGAGGAACTTTGGAAAACTTTAATGACGGAAGATTTTTAAAAAAGAATAATGAATGCAAAAGAAAAATAAATTACATCTTGCGGGAAAAAATTATACCAGTAATTTTTTTCCATAAGCTCTAAGACCAACCGTTATCGGTCGTTGGCCACCCTGTACTAACTATATTTCACTTGTAAAGTATTTTGTAATGGCAAACTGTATAAAGCAATAAAAAGGGATAAGATCAAGAAAATATAAAAAAAAAAAATCCCTACAGTTTTTAAGACACACAATAAGGAATTAAAAATGCGTCAAATTTGCATCACATTCATTGATATAAATAATAACTGATACAAAACTTACCGTTAGGCTCTATTTTACAAATCTCCGCTTTGGTTCGCATCTGCAGATGTTTGAGCGTTGTGAGCAGTAAGGGTGGAGGTACAGCTTCGGGACTATTATACACCAACACTAAGGCCCTCAAATCTCCGGCTAATCTCCTGCCCATCTTCTTCAAATCCACCGAGAGCACTTGTTCACTCAGCGATACCACTGTATTGTCGATCATGGTTAAAGTTTGTTCGGAGAGTACATTGGCAGATACCTAAATATCGTTTTAATTAAAATTTTAAATACGCACGCACGAGACGGTAGCAGTAGTTACCTTAGGGAAAAACGTCGTTAAAAATTCGTATATTACATCAACAGTTAGAGCGGCGCGTTCGTCTAATAATACTGAATCTATATAATCGATGAAATAATTACATGAAGTTAGCATGGTGATGTATTTCCGATCGACGTGCTGTAATAACGCAAAATCGGTTAGAATCCTAAACGATTCCCATCGTCGAGTAACAAACCTGCACGCGCAGTACATCCAGCCATAGCTTCGGGAAGAACGTCGAATGTAACGGTACAGCTTCGAAACCGACCATAGCCGAGAGGGTGACCATGACATCCGAGAGTGTTTCCGAGTTTACAGCCAGACGACACAACATATCGATGAACTCGTGATACGGTGTATAGAATTTATCTAACGCCTCGTCGTATTCCGGATCGACACCCTACAGTAATTAAGTAGAAATAAATCGGGGAATCACACAAGCGGTCGTATTAAAACGTACCCTACTGCATTCTAATTGATTTTGAGGCACAGTCATCTGAACCATGGGCCTGATTGGCCGGACGACGCCTTTCCCGGCGACCGCCGGGAGCGGGTGCCCTCTACGCGGGAAATACGGACCCAAGGGCACAGCGTCTTGACTGTCTTGAAACGCCGAGTGGCAGTGGGATAGTAGCGGCACTAGGATTTGCATCGTCTCGCCGGGCATTATCAGAACGAATTCTTTTAGAATTTCTGCAAAATAATCGAAAGAAGTGAGAAGTAAACCCGAAGATACCGACGCAAAAACGAATTTTTAGTGTTTAAGAGTAATAACTTTTTATTTTAACCCATCAATGTCAAATTTTTATTTTTAGATAGTTTTCTAGGAGTGTTTAAAATAACGTACGCAATTTTTCCGATATGTTTCATATTACCTATATCTGATTAGAAATCCAACAGATGACGTAACGATACTTTTATACCGTAACTTACTTTTGAAACGCGGTGTATGCGCTTATTTACGTCTTAGTTTATTCAGAAGCTTTTCAAGAAGAAGAGTTCAATTGGCGAAATATAGATGGCACCTCTAGTATTACCTTATGGCAATGTATTACTAATACAAAAAATATCTTACCTATACAAAACATCCTCATATCCGGTGGATTGTAGGTATTCAGCAACGACGCTAACTTCTTCAGCACCTCCAACCAGTCCTTACACGCGAGCAGGATTCCCCTGGCGTCCTTAGGATCTCTATACAAGCGGACGCAGCGCACCAGATCTAATAATATCGACAGCACTTCGAGCAGTTCCCCGGAGACGTGGCAAGCGGTCGCTTCGTGAAGCATGATGTGCAGGTTTTGGAACGATTCGAACACGATCTGCAGACCCCCATTATAGACGACGTATAACCGGTCGTCGTTCGAGTCAACTAGAATTCTCACAGCCGAAATCAGTGTGGACCAACTGGTGCGTCCGTCCAAACACTAGAATTTAGAAAAAGAAACATTTTTCCCTAATATATACATGTAGCTGAATTAATGTGAGAGGGGTCTTGCAGGGTTTATTTTTTAATATTTATACACTAACATTTCTGATGAATAATTAAATAAATAACCTATATGGCAATAGCATGTGATTAAATTGTATTTATTACCTGTAAATAAGTAGTTAAAGTACTCCTACGGAAGCTGCAGATCTCCCTCTGTTCCACCTCGGAGGCATCCGGATGCTTCATGACCATCAGCTGCATCAATTTGAACAATTCCTCGACGGCGTTCGAGTATTGCGTAGGATGCGGAGTTATATTCTTAAACGCCCATTGCAGGTTCTGATGTTGCGCCAAGTGTCTCGTGAATATCCTAGACTGTTGGCACATCATTCGCAACAACCCGTAATAAGCCGGCAACATCGCTCTATTATACAATACGATCTCTTGGTCGTCATGGTCGGCCCTTTCGAAAGAATTGTAGATTAGTATGATGTCAGTTCGAGTAAAAGCTAATTTTTAACTCACAAGATGTAATTGAAAGCTATATTCTTCGTTACGTAAGCGTTCTGGAGCATCAGTTGTACGTTTTCCGGGCAGTCTGTGCAGACGTGGTTCCAGAACGCCAGTAATGCTTGTTTGTTGTGGTGCGCAGGTATCGAGGGTTCAGAGAGTTTGGGATGAAATAAGTGCCACAATTGGATGAAATATTGGCCAAACTATAAAACGGAAAAATATCTCAGTTATATCTAAATCTTATAAATATACATTTAAAAATCGTTGAAATATTGTTCAAATTACAAATACTGCCTAAAAATAACAAAATACATATTTATATGAATAATTTTTAAATTTGAAAATTTTAAACTCTGGATGTGGCAACATTGAATATTAAGAAATCCTAAAAATATATTCTTACAATTGTATGATATATTGTCCAAGCTACAAACATGGTGTAAAAATAACAAAACATTCATCACAATTAAATCAATTATTTTTAACAATTTGGAAAATTATATTTTAGTTATTTCTAATAAGTTTGGGAATTTTGAAACTAGCCATGTGGCAAAACTCAATATTACGAAATTCTAAAAGTGCATCCTTACAATCGGATAAAATATATTATCCAAGCAACAAACATTGCGTAAAATATTCATTATCATATTTCAATTATTTCTAACATATTCAATTTTTTAAAATTATCATGATATGGCAACATTAAATATTACCTACGTAAAAGTATCTGGAAATGCACATTTGCTTCACTATTTAAGTAATAGTTATCTTTAAGCATACTATTTTAGCTTTTTGTCCTAGGAATTACATTATTATTAGACGCACTTAAATATTTTTCAGTTATCTCTTTTATTTTTTAATTTGCAATCTTAGTAACTAAACAAACAATAAAACTGATTTAAACAGTAAAATATACATATATATTTAAAGGAAAAACTTCATTCGTATAAATTTTAGAAGAAAATCAATACATGTCTGGAATCGTCACCCACGGGTGCAGGAGACCGTTCAGAACTGCATTAGTAGCATGCCACGGCGAATTGAAGCGTTAAATCGCTAAAGGTGGCTCTACCAAATATGGATTTTCCTCTAAAATTTATACGAATGAAGTTTTTCCTTAAAATATACATATTTTACTGTTTAAATCAGTTTTATTCTGTTATTTCTTTGTAGAGATTAGATCTAATTAGGGTAACATTGCACCGCGACGTATCGATCTATTGTGCCCCCCTACATAAGTGTTTGCCCGCACTTACAGGTCCCCATCCAGTCTAAGAACTTTAATAAATTGCAATAGCTGTGACGGTTTCAAGGAGGGTATTTCTCCCTCGTCTATGACGTCTTAGCCAAAATAGTTGGCACGAGTTTCTGTGATGGCAGTGCAGTTGGATACTAGTTCCTACTACTGTTCCGGACTTTCACCTTCCGCTCCACAAAACCTGCAATCACTATTCTGTTTCAGACCTCTCCTTGTCATGTGTTCCCCCAGATGACAATGCCCTGTCAGAAAACCTGCAAGGATGCGTAGTCTGTTTCTGCTTAATTCTAACAGGGTCTTTGCTCTTTTCTTACTGTAATTTCCAAGGAATATCTTGGAATGTCTCAGACCAGGGAGATTTTCCCAGAGGGAAGCTCTGAGCGTCTCCTCCCTGTCTTTGAGTTCTTTTTTGTAGGTGCTCATCCCTATGCCGCAGAACGGTTCTGGTCCCACAAACGAAGTTGTGGCGGCCCTTCTTGCTAATAGATTAGCTACCTCGTTGTAGGTACCCAGCATAGTTCAACTTTGTTTTCTTTGCCTAGATTATTTAGTCTGCCAAGACATTCCCAGACTAATGTCGAACTGATGGTATTAGAGCTCAGTGCCATTATGGCTGCTTGGCTATCGGAGAAAATCCCTCTCTGCTTCCGATAGTTCCTATCAAGGTTCAATTGAGCACATCTTTCAATCGCATTTACTTCCGCTTGGAAGACACTGGGGTATATTCCCATTGGCTCTGAGTATTTGGTTCCTGGCCCGAAAGTTTTGGAACCATCCACATACCATTTAATGGCATTTGCCTTTAGGGAGTAGGCGGAGGATTCTCCTTTCCAATCTCTCTTATTGCTCAGCTTCGTAACAAAATTCTGAAGCTGAATTTTCTAACCATTTCGTCATTCGGTAGACTTAGAAGTGGGGAGAATAACCACTCGAGGTGACCAGGCCCTCTGGCACGGGATCTCGTACCCTCCAGTCCCCGTTCTAACTAGTCTGTGCATTGCCGCATGGGCCGCTCCCTCCACTACTAAGTGTAGGGGTGTGAGGTCTAGGATGACCTCCAGGGCCGCGGTTGGGCATGTTCTCATAGCTCCGGTTATGCAAACGCATGCCAACCGTTGCAGCTTGTCAAGGGCATTCCCCTTGTGACCTGTGTGACCTTCTGGAACCAGGTTATCGCCCTGTACGTTACCATAGGTCTTACTATGCCGATGTACAGCCATCGCAGTATATTTGGGTTGCAGCCCCATGTTTTGCCTGCTAGGTTCCGGCAAATCATTAAGGCTCTGGTTGCCTTATTTATTGTTAATTCAATATGCTTGTTCCACAGAAGTTTTTGGTCTAGGGTTACTCCTAGATATTTGACTTCTGTTTTACATTCAATTACTGTTGCATCCAAACGGATGTCTTTCATGTTCGAGGTTTTCCTCTTCCTAGTGAAAGGTACAATCGTGATTTTCGCCGAGTATTTCTGTGTAAGATTGGAAATTAAAAAAATAAAACATTTTTATAACAAAATAATGATTGTTATAAAGTCAACAGCCGTAATAACTGAAAAAATTCAAGTGCGTCTAATAGTATAGGCAGGGACTATAGTTCGAGTACTGTATGGGTGTCAAACAGCTCTTATAGGAAATTAACCCGAAAAATTATGCTCAGTACAAATCATTTTCAAAACTTTTCGACAACACCGTATATAAACAGGGCAAAAATCGACTTACCATTAATTTTTCCGTTCTACCGATACAGCAGTACATCAACAACGCGAAATATGTCGTCAATTTCATGGTGCCGTGTTGCTGCATATCAGTGTAATGTTTAGAAGGCCCTAGCAATCGTAACAAAGCCGTATACACTTGATGTAGAACAGTTTGCGCCTCAGAAGACAACTGCGGTTCCCGGTGTAATCTGTGAGAGGCCCTGAAACCCAATCTGAACTGTGTGCTTGGTACCAACGAGACTAACAACACTCCGGCCGCTAAATAAATAAAATAAAAATATCACATTAACTTCTTTTAAATGAAATCAATACGCATCATATACTAACTATTCCGAACTCGCTGATTCGCGTGCGCAATCAAAAAATGCTCCAACCACGAGTCTAGTGAAGACAGAACCCACTGGTGGACCAATCGGATCTTGGTGACTTGCACGGCCAACCAATCCAGCGCCGAGTAGGGGCAACATTCGGCCGCTTCCCAAACCTTTTGCAGCACTAACTGCGTGAAACACGGCAACCCGGACGGACCGCCCGAGTTCTGATTCCCGTACTCAGTTAGGAGTGTAAGCAATTTGAAGAACGGCTGGCAAGACTGCAAGTAAGAAAATAGGATTTTTTTTTAACGTGGAAATTGTGGTCTTACATCGGGATTCCTGCTTATAGCTTGCGACACCATGGCTATTATTGACGTGGCTAGCCGTTCGTTACCTCTGCACAACGAATGGATCAAGTTCCGAGTCTGCTGTAAGTTGATGTTGTCCTTGATTTGTTGGTAGAGGAATGGGAACCCCTGGAAAGAGAGATTTGGTTTTAATTCAGGTGGAGTATGATGTGTAAATGGGTGTCGGATATAATAAGCATGCGTATTAATTATTGAAATTAATTTAGATAAAAGCTAGAGTATCAAGTTTAGTCCATTGTTCCCTTCCTTAAAGTAGGGTAATCAATCATTCTGTCTTTCCTGAGGTAATTGACAAAAAGTGCAAACGAACGCGTCATTTCATATTAAAGGGACACCAACTGCTTTTGGAGAACAAAAAAAGATTTTTTTTGTACAACCAATTCTATATTTAATGACGTGATCTCATAATTATGTTTCTGTGCCTAAAAATGACCCTATTGATGTAACGTTGGTATTGTAAATCATTAAATATTATTGTGTAAGAATTCGAAATTCTGTAATTCTGATTAACAAGATTTAATTTCATTTCTTGAAACTAGCTGTTGATAAGTACCGTGGAATCTGCGATAGCAGTTTTTTTCCACGGGAAAGACGTTAGACGTTATTCAAATTTCGCTAACCCGTGGTAATGTATTCACGGTATTCACCTTATCTTTCGCTGGCCTAACTAAAGCCCAGTTTGCTGTATCGGCAAATCCCACGATACCGTCCGAAAGGGCATTTGAAGTTCAGAAAAATAACCAGAAACGGCATTGATGCGCCCTCTTGTAGAGAGAAGTAGAGCGAGCTATCGTCTTAGTACCATGAGCGGGATGTTAGTCTATATAAACCCTAGCATGGTTGCTAGAGTCAGTCAGTTAGTCAGTTTTAAGTTCGTGGAGTCCGAATCAGCTTTTGAAAAGCTCGCGTTCCCCTTCGTCACCGGGCGAATCTAAATTCTAAATTAAATTTAATAATTCTTTAGTTTTCTTTTTGGATTCTATAAAATCCCCCAAAATTCTGGAAAAACTCGAGTAGGAAGCAAAAGCTTTCCTTCGCGAAGTGATTTTGGTGTTAAGTGTTAAAAACCGTTCGTACGAGTCCCTTTGTGTTATAAAAAAAAATAGTGTCCCTTAATATTTGGATTACGAGAAGAATAAGCCCACATCTTGGCTGGTAAGATGAATCAAAATCTCGCTTAAAAGAACTAACCATCGCAAAAGACTAGACCGTCTCTCTCTCTCTCTCTCTCTCTCTCTCTCTCTCTCTCTCTCTCTCTCTCTCTCTCTCTCTCTCTCTCTCTCTCTCTCTCTCTCTCTCTCTCTCTCTCTCTCTCTCTCTCTCTCCCTCCCTTGATTTATGTTTAATTGTAATTTCTAAAGTTTAGATTACATTTTGATTTATTTTCATGTTTTTTTTTATTATTTTTGTCAATATATTGGTTAAAATTACTAAATGCATCGTTTTCTTTTAATCTAATAATTTGTACCCCAAATAAGTGTTCCGGAGAGGGACCCTCATTTTAGAGAGACAGCGAGAGTAAAGGTAAATTTGACAATCTTTAGGCAATGTAACGACCTGTCCCGACCGATCGAGAAATAACACCGTGGTGGAAATATCTTTGGCTAAGTAATCAAACCAACCGCTACCGAACAAAAAGATCATTTCCTCGCGGTGGCTCGATCGTCAAAAGAGCAGGTTGGGTTATCTGTAAAAACGAAGGGTGTGACTTCGCATCAAACATTTCAAAGCGGACCACCCTATCAGATAAATAACCCGTGGAGAAATCTGGAAACTGGGAATAGCAGAGCCTAAAACATGAGGATTGAGCGTAACATGTCTTTTACAAATTTTGCTCGTTTAAGACATACAGGATGTTCAAGTTAAAAATTTCATTTCTAAATTTCCCAATAAATCAGCAAGTTTTCATAAAATCCACGTGAGAATTCGAATTACTACATTTTTCAGAATGATGAATAGGATTCTGTCATCCCTTTTACCGTTGCCCATAGAGGGCGCTAGTTACGCCCTGCTGAATAGGTAAATCAAAGCTTATTTTAAGCCAGTTTCCAAATTTAACATTCTTAGCGAGGGGCAATACTTTTAAGCCAATATCAAGTTATTTAAAAGGAACATACAGATATGCTCAGATGTATTAGACGCCTATATTTTTTGCGAACAGTCAAAGTAAGGCGAGTACAAAATAAAACTTAATTTAAACGCGTTATAAATAGTATTTTAATAAAGAATCTTAATAATTTGTAGCATTTCTGTAAGCTTTTAATACAGTTGCAATATTTTTTCAGTGCGTAAAAAACTGACGTCTCAGAAAC
This sequence comes from Cetonia aurata, assembly GCA_949128085.1. NCBI lineage: Eukaryota > Metazoa > Arthropoda > Insecta > Coleoptera > Scarabaeidae > Cetonia > Cetonia aurata. Next base: position 3,676,484 of record OX421883.1, on the reverse strand, counting down.
GTGAACATGCATAAAAATTTAATAAATCTAGGAAAAGTATAACAAAAATCCCAAAAGAAAGGTGAAAAAATCCCTTACCACAAAATAATAATAATTTTGTGGTAAGGGATTTTTTCACCTTTCTTTTGGGATTTTTGTTATAGTTTTCAAGCCACAGTCTCCACCCATCACAGGATATCATGACTTCCCGGTCTACGGAGTACAACAGGTTCCACAGTCTAAGGAGTAAGATTTTATTGTTGAAAGCTGATATTAATTTCTTGAAACGGTGCAAACGGAGTAAAGTTTTTCCTAAATTCATAAAAGTTGATGTATCATCGATAATTTTGTGGTAAGGGATTTTTTCACCTTTCTTTTGGGATTTTTGTTATAGTTTTCAAGCCACAGTCTCCACCCATCACAGGCTAGGAAAAGTATCTATAAAAACGGTTGTAAAATCATAAAAACGATTACCTAAACACTAAAATTAACTGCCACAGATGTAATGCAAAAAACACGAAATTAGTGGTAAATCATAGAGATGACATTTGAGCATAGCTGTATGTATAAACGCAGCAACCCATTTAATTCAAGTAGAAAAGTAAAAAAAATACAGCTATGCTCAAAACTAACAGACATCTCTATGATTTACCATTAATTTCTTGTTTTCGCTTACATCTGTGGCAGTTAATTTAAGTGTTTAGGTATTCGTTTTTATGATTTTACAACAGTTTTTATAGATACTTTTTATTTTATATACAGTATTCTTTGTATTTTACTTAGGTACCTTAACTTTAAGATTACCAAAAACGCCTAGCTCTTTTAAAAGGATTGTTACACGGAAAGAATGTAAAGCTATCAGAATAAAAAGTAGTTACATTCGGACTATAAATGTGTTTAACTATTTATTAAACGAATTGAAAACGATAGGAAGCCTCAACACTATAAAAAAAGAAAGGAAAACCATGGATCATAGCAAATATCTAAAATATGTATTAACCTTTTCTCATATACTTTTAATAGCTTTCTTAGTATTGTCTTGAAGAATTTGATTCATTCGTTATAATTTTTGTTTTTTGTTTCTCTTGATTTAGCGGCTGGTTTTTAATTTAATGATTTATTCAATAAAACTATCCATTACGTTTCGACAAATCTTATTTGTTTATTGTTGTCTTCCTCAGATTTCTTTTTTTGACATATAATTCACAAAAAAAATAAGCAGGTGACGTTCTCCGATATTCACACAAAATATATCACCTGCTTATTAACTTTAAATGACAATTAACAGTTTGCAGTTTGTGTAATAAAAATGGAATGTCTATTTAAAAAAATATTTTAAGACTATTTTAAAATGTTTGTAAATGTTTTTAATTCTACAAAAAAAAAAAAAAAATTTTGTGAATTATTATGTCAAAAAAAGAAATCTGAGGAAGATAACAATAAACAAATAAGATTTGTCGAAACGTAATGGATAGTTTTATTGAATAAATCATTGAATTAAAAACCAGCCGCTAAATCAAGAGAAACAAAAAACAAAAATTAATGTTACGGCTAAGAAAAAAATTCCCCATCAAATTCGTTATAATTATCTAAAATATATCAACCATATACAAACACTAACGGCCCAAGAATCGATCCTCGTGGAACTCCGTTGTAGAGACAAATAAGTAGATATATTTAAGTAGGCTAGCGAATTCAAACAAAATTTAGAAATCGTTGCATATATGTTTATAGGCGGATAGTTTTCATTATCACTTTTATCTCCTTTTTTGTGCATCATCTTAACAATAATATCAAAGTTAAAATTACCTTTCCTCCAGCCACAGCATTGTAATCCTTTGAGCTCAGCTTCAACCTCAAATCCGTATCCCTGCTTTTCTCCACAAGTGACGCTATTAATGTTATCATTTTATCCAATGATGCCGGTTTATATTTGTCAGTGGGTAAGGTTACAACTTCCTCCTCTTCTTCGCCTTCACTTACATCAACCTGAAATCCATAAGATGTACTTGTAAGTTACGTAAAAACAATGAAAACCGTAATTTTCGATTTTATTTATTTATTTATACGACAAATATGCACACTGAAATCAGTCTCGTTCCATGTTATTGGAAAATACGTCCAAAACCAGAAATAGGAAGGTACAATTACCGAAAAAATAGTTATGTGACTGCTATAAAAACTTATAACGGCATGTCTACGCAATTAAAAGTCCTGAATTGTAACAAAACATTATTAAAATAAAAAGTTGAAAACCGTCCTCATGAGATGATGTTACTACCAGTGGCGGTTCGTGACTTTTTGCGCAGGGAAGGCTACTGCAATCTCACTCTTCTCGGTCAATAAATTGTATTTTTATATCTATTACTGTATCATCGGAAGTGTAGAATAAAAATTTATATAAAAAAGAGATCGAAATAAAATATAATGTATTGTCTAGTAAGAAGCACGTAGAGGTGCGAGTAAAATCTTACCTGAATAGGAAAATGGATAAAAGGTGTTAATAAAAACTTAAAATAAACGCTTAATAAACCAAAAATAAACTCTAAAAACAATAACAAACCATTTATTTTATTAAAAATAATAAAGGAGGCTTAGCCACCGCTGACGAGCCGCCACTGGTTACTACCAACGGTTTTGTTTTGACATTGTATCCCTGGAGTGTGTTGAATTGTCGCAGTTTGCTGCTTTTGTCTTTTTCTTAGTTTTCAGCTTCTGAATTAGATCTACCTCACCTCATTTTTGCTGTTTTGTTTTTCATCGTAACTTTTGTACTTTTTATGATTGCTCAATTTCTTTTGGTTCGTTTGTCGTGCAATACTATTTCCGCGATATTGTTTTCTTTATTAGGTTAAATTTTTGTTTTTGTCTTTGTTTAGTCTAATACCTTGTTTGTATACCCAAAGCACAGGTAATTTCTTTGTACCTCCCTGAGATTACCTACTTGTGATTTATTTTTCTGGTAATAAATAAATAAATATGTTTGTAACTTACAAATTCGTGCACTTTGTGGCCCAAATAGAAATCGATCATGGTGTGGATAGCTCCAATGGCCAGCAAGAACTTCGATTCTTCTTCACCCATCCGGCTGAATTCATACAGGAAGCCAAAGTATTCGGTTAAATGTTTCAGATGAGCTTTCGCACCATGCTCCATCTGAAAAAAAACAACATGAATTGATAATCCTATGTTTGCATAAAATTTTATATTTTATGCACAATTCAAGAACTTTTATAACCTTATATTTATACAAATTTTAAGAAGAAACTTTTACAACACGAAAAGTCATTTTAATTCTATCAGATATCCCAATAAAAACCAATTAAATGGAACGGATAAGAAATATCATATCATTAAAAATATTCATGCAAAACATTCTAGCATTTTTACGATTACTTGAAAATAGTAATTTATTATCATATCATAAATTAAATCATTTAATTATCATAAATTAAACATTAAATTTAAATTTACAATTAAACATACAGTGCCGGTCAATATAATAGCACCAGTTGCAATATTCTGATTCGAAAGATGTAAAACTTTCACCTATTTATTATATTATTTTTTGGAGTGAAAACAGTTACATTTTTTATGCTATCTCAGAGTGTGTGCATTTATTGTCAAATTTCGTAACAGTCAATCAGTTATAAAAGATCTTTTGTAAACACTTATCATTTCGTGCAGTTAATAAAATAGCACCAGTAGGCTTTTTTAAATTTGTTTTGCAAAATTTTGTGAAAAAAAGTGAAAACGGAAGGTAATAAAATTTTTTTAATATACTTTCTATAAAATCATGTAATAATTTTATAAAAATTGTATAGTTATGGGTCGCGGAAAGCATTGTTCGCCGGATAAACGTGAACTAATAAAAAAATTTGCGTCCAAGGGTAAATCGTATTCCCAAATAAGGGAATTGCTGGGCTGTTCCAATAAAATGATAATAAATGCCCGAAAATGTGAGCAAAAAGTTGAATCCCGTGGTAGGAAGCGGACGACTAAAGCAAATCCCTTTATGACAGCTACGGAGCTCAAAAAAACATTGGATGTGCCGGCAAGCGTGGAAACTATCCGCCGCAGACTTCGAGACAACAGCCTCAATACCTGTAGTCCTCAAAAAGTGCCGCCTCTTTCCTCTAAGCATGTTGTTAAACGGATATCTTTTGCTAAAGCACATCTAAATTGGCCAAAGGAAAAGTGGAGAAATGTGCTATGGACTGACGAATCCAAAATTGTTCTTTTTGGTGGAAAGGGTTCCAGATGTTTTGTCCGTAGGCCACCTAACAGCGAATACAAGCCACAATTCACAGCAAAAACTATCAAACATGGAGGTCATAGCATTATGGTATGGGGTTGCTTCTCGTATCAAGGTGTGGGTCCTATATATTGGATCAAAACCATTATGGATTCATCGGTTTATGTAAAAATCCTTGATGAAATTATGCTGCCGTATGCTTCCTACGAAATGCCGCTGGTGTGGGTCTTCCAGCAAGACAATGACCCCAAACACACCAGCAAAATGGCAAAAAAATGGTTCAACGATAACTCTATCAATGTAATGGAGTGGCCTGCACAGTCCCCAGATTTGAACCCTATCGAAAATCTGTGGACGGACATAAAGAAGGGTGTATCTACAATAAAACCAACAAGCGTTGAAGGGTTCTGGGAGGCTGTGCATAAAATTTCGAGTTCCATCAACGTTGAAAGATTTAGTGGATTCCATGGGAAGGCGTTGTGCCGCGGTAATAGCAAACAAAGGGCACGCGACAAAGTATTGAAACCATACAATTAATTTATCTACAAGATATCTGAGTGAAATTTTTGATTTATTTTAAGAAAGACCACTAATTTTTGTTAAAAATGAACTGAAGTGCTATTATTTTGACTGTGTAGTTTTTAAGTTTTTTGTTTAAATTAATTAGCGTATTATAAACTGTTGAAAAAAACCAAATAATTTTCTTATGATAATAAACAATTAACATCAAAGAATTTATTATTTTGTTTTGAGTTGAATCGGCCCAACAGTTAAACAGATGTAAACGGAGTCAGTATAAATTTGTGCGTGGTGCTATTATATTGACCGCAGCTATATGCTTTTGTCAGAGACACTCACCAAACAAAGTAACGTTTTCACAAACTTCGTAACGCAAGAAGAGTTCCCCAATCTGGCAGGATCGATGCTTGATCTGTCTTCATCGATCCTTTCACCGCTACCACCACCACCTTCCTCTTGATCGATCAGCAAATACAAACTTGAATGCGTCGGTCTACATAAAATAAAAAATAAAAAACTAATTAGCATCACAAATAAGTACGAAATCGCATCTATCATACTTCAAGCGCTGTATGACGTGGATGCACAACCGTTGAAACATCTGTCGCACCATCTGATTGGGGCACTTCAATAGTACCTGCACCGGCCACCAGGTGTCCTGCGCCATGTGCTCCAGGAACCAGACGCAAGCTTCTTGGCAGGCGTTGAATTGCTTCGTCACCAATTCGACCCATTGTACCATCGTAGGCTGCGGAATTAATTATTTAATTTAATAATCGGTGATTTAGCGGTGGAGGTGTAATTAAAATTACTTTCTCTTTAGCGTGGATGAAGGTCTCGATGAAGAACGATGTGGATAACTGAGCTGCACGCTGTGTTATATCGGGTTGTATCGGCATTATTGTTTGTGGGATGTAACCGCAGATTTGCCACATGAAACTTGGAAGAAAAAATTAAATCGAATGAACATAAATTAGTTTGAGGTAATGAATGTTTGCCGATGACTCACTTAAAATAAGTGTGCTCGAAAATATTTTTGTCCTGGATAAAGTGCATATTATCCTGCCAAATCCAATCTTCGAGTTCTTTGCTCAGTTCGAACGTTGCAGATGGCGTGGGTGAGGCGGGGCATTGCGATGAGTTCGAAGAACTGTCTCCGGATTCTAAGGTAGTCGAGGGGTATTCAATGTTATCGTTGTTCAACGGGCACCGTTCGTAGAATAACATGTAGGCACTATTGGTCTTCTCGAAGCTGAAGTCCATGAATTTGTCTGTTACGCTATCGTATGTTTTGCTCTGAAAACAAGAATTATATTTTTGATTCGGTCAAATAAGCTCGAATAGTTAAAATTGCGTTTACAGCCACCAAATTCAATTACAGGCACTAAAAGTGTTAAAACATTTGCAGCCCTTTTCCGTAAAGCATTCTTGTATGTATGTAAGATAGTGTTGGGCAAGGTAGGAGAAAATGACTATCGTTAGCGAGGACTAGACAGACTCGTGTTTAGTCGACTATCAGGAAAGCCGGTAATCAACACGGGTCCCTTTTCCCGAGACGAATAAACACGAGCCTGTCTAAGGACTAGACTCTCTAACGATAGTTGTTTTCCCCTACCGTGGCCAACACTAATGTAAGATAAGGGTGATAGTACACTGCGACCTCAAAGATCTATTGGCCGTACAATTCGAGTCCTTTTAAAAAGTGCAGAATGTCAGAAGGCCCCAGTTTAGGTAACTATTTTTCTTCAATTTCACATGTGCCCAGGTGCAAGACCCTTGATGGGCACAGTGCAACGCAATTTAAGAGTAGGCGGACGGATATTTCATCCTGTTCTCCATAAAATCTACATTCGGCTTCCTCTCCTATTCCAAGCCTGGTCAGATGTTGTTTCAGTTTATAATGGCCTGATAGGATGCCGGTCAATATACGAATATTATTTTTACTTAGGGCGATACATTTTATAGATCTCTTCCGATTGTAGATTCCCCGAAGAGTTTTAGTTAGCCTCATTCTCTGGAGATTCTCGCAGTATTTGGATTTACTCTACTCTACTTCCCTTAGGAGGAACTTAAACCTCCAGTATTGTACTGTTACTTATCCCGCAAAATAGTTCAGGCTCCATAAACGGCATTCCAGCTCCTTTCTTAGTGAGATTATTTGTTATTTCGTTTCCTTCAACTCCTGTGTCCTGGAACCCCCATAAGGGCTACCTTATTTCTTTTGCCTAGCTCGTTTAGTTTTCCTAGACACTCCCAAACCATCTTGGAGCTGATTATATTTGATAGTTCCGTTGTCGTGTGTTTCCACCTGGAAGATACTCGGGTACAAGGCCAAATTTTCAAAATATTTGGTTCTAGGCCCATATATTCCTATTCTAGTTTCGTCTGCCGTTTTGGAGTCACCAGTGTACCATTTAATGGCATTTACGTTGAGTTTCAGGATGATGTCTTCACCCCACAAGCCTTTGCTGCTAAGCTTTGTGGTAAATTCTTTCGCAAAGCTGAATTTTTTTAGTATGTCGTCCAAAGGCATGTCCCAGGCTTGGTCACTTTCAGGAAACTGAAGCCTATGCCTAACCATTCCTTCTCCGATCATTCTGCGCGTGGCTATGCTCTCCATCAAAATGTGGAGAGGCGTAAGGTTATGTGTACACATACTAATCTTTGCACTTTAATAAGATTAGCTCTCGCAGTAGCCAGACTAGTTTATTTGCGCCCCATAAGTTTCTACAAACCATTAGGGCCTTTTTTGCTTTGTTGGTTACTTCAAAGTCATGCTAATTCCACAGAAGTTTGTTGTCTAGGATAAGGCTTAGGTAAATATAAGGTATAATCACTTCCATCATCGAATCTATGTCTTGCAACGGTTGTTTTTCGGTTCAGGAATGAAATAGTATTTGTCTCTCAAAAATAACGGTTTATGACGGAATTTACCATCTGTTTTACCCGTTTACCTGACGCTATATGTGTTTAGAATAAAGCTCATCGAATTGTCTAACCTCTGCTTGACGTTATGTGGATTCTTACTTGTCGCCGTCCGATGACTCTGTGCGTGCGCCGAAACGTCATGCTCTTGGTAATTACAGCAAATAAAACCGTTAATTTAATAATGGAAATAATCCATAAACCTCCTAGGCAGCGTGATGATTAAATCCAGGGTGTTCGGGATATCTCTCGTATGGCGACGGAATTGTGGTGATCGTGCGGTGTAGCTTACGATGAAATATCTGACTTGACTAAATAGCGAGCCAAATAAGGGTTTGGCTTGATTCGGGGGGAGGGGGGGGGTAATTACGGACAATTGGCTTGCCAATATGCACGGCTGCGCTCAATTAGCGCTCGGAACTCTAATTAACAGACCAGACAATTCAATTAGCGGATGGAATTAATCGGAGGGCAAAGATCCGGCTCCACTCGGTTAGCGGTTCGGAGTTTTGATCGGAGTGGCACCTGCCCCGCTTAACGAGCTAGAGACCGACTTCGTTTAAGTGAGAGACGGCGGGAATCGGAAGACTGCTGCACGGACTCTTGGATTCAGTCTACAGTATTAAATAGCTATTGCTCCCCACTATTTCAGACAAAAACTTTGCTTGTGGAAAATTAGATAACAATTCAGCATTAGACGTTAATGTTGAAAAATAATTTAATTTATTCCAAAATTAAATGCTTGAAAATGAAGCTAAAACGACATTTAATTTCTAAACGTAACGGTTCTTCGAGAAAATTATATTTTCTAGAAGAAGAAAAGCTATTTTTTCTTCACTTTAATTGAAGTGAAACCACTCTCTATATTATATAAAAAATCAAGAGACTGTAGTATTTCCGGAGACTTTATATCCCACAAAAAAAAAACACTGCCCTAAAAAGTTGACTCGAGCATCGTCTTCAATGGTATTGCAATGTACATTTACTTACCGTCATTTCACCTCCAAAACATTCAGCTGCTATCTGATTCGGATCGAAAGGTTTAACTTCAGCATCGTTGAAAAGGAACCACTTATCTCTAGCGCCGGCTGATCGGTCTTTAATAAAGCTGTAGTAGTGGCCCCCATCGGCTGTGCCTGTATGAACCGTTACTCCCACCAAATCGTATTCATATTGTTCTTCCTCGTCATCGCTTGCTTTCAATCGTTCCTCTATATTTGAAATAAAAAAGAAATACCATAAATAACATACAAAAAACAAGAGAGTTAATCTCACCTTTATAATGCTGCGGCATCAGGTATTTCTCGACATAACTAGCCATATTCAACCGTAACGGAAACGAGAAGTGCGTATTCACTTTCTCCTTGAGCATCGTTAACATATTGAATGTGTATCGCATAGTATTAAAACATAAAATGTGTGGTAATTTCTTGAAACATGCTCTAAAACGATGAGATCGTCAAACAAAAAGCCGTTTAGAAGAATTTTAAATATAATTACCTCTTCTCAGCCCGGACTTTTTTACCACATTGTGAGCAAGTGTACATATTATCACCTTCTAAAGTATCTTTAACGGTAACTTCATCTAAAGATTCATATAAGTTCCTCATATCGGCTACTTGGCAACGTACAGTATAGAATTCTTCTAAGGTACGACTAACATGATCGCAGTCCTAAAAATTTTAATTTCTTCATTACAATGGTGTGTGTATGTACCTATTGCTATATCTCCCCTTTACATTTGCCCGAAAATAACCATAGAAATTTTAACGTTATGTTACATCAAATGTACATATTTATTTTCAGTAATAAACAAACCGACATCCTTTATTGATCAAATTACAAGCTATGAGTGCACTCAGTTAAAGTAGCTGCAGGAATTGTGGTAAATAAATTCTACCTTACTTCATCACCACGAAGATGCCGGCTAGGAGTGCCATTCTCGATTTATTATTATTAAGTGAGTACAGACACGATTATACGTTATGAGCGGGCGTATTATTGACATGCACGTGTCTGTCACGTTATTTACTGAATAAAAAAACCGAATTTTATACGAAAAAAAGTGTTATTAATTTTAAAAACAAAAATACTCTTCGAAGACAATATAATATTTATAACGGTAGGTTCGATTACTCCAATAAACAAATAATTTAAAACCTTTCCATCCAGAAGTTAACCTTTCAAATTCATAAATTTAACCAAAATTCGTTATGTCAAAATTTTGAATACGCCGCGGAATATATTTACCATGTCGATAAAATAGATATCACTAAAAATTCACTAGAAATAACTAAATAAGCTGTATCAGATACCAAGGGCACCAACTGAATTCATTCAAATTACAATTTAGCGGCGATATATAACCTCACATTTAACTTAATACAATGGAATTATACAATAATAATTATCAGGACTATTTAATAAAAGAAATTGTTACTAGTGGTGGGAATATGGCAGGATCGTCTAATAGGATTTCAGGAAACAACAGACAACTTCTGTATGCAATAGAAATTTTTCTTCCCCCAGGTAGAAACCCAGGTAGAACCCCCAGGTAACTCAAAAGGTAGGTTTTATGTAGAAGAGTTAAAAATGAGGTAAGCATATTATGATATGTTATAGGATACGTTGTTGGACTTGATAATTTAAAACTTAATTGAATTTTTGGAACTTACGCCTGTCTTGATTGGTGGTTTGAGGAAGAATGACCAGTGCCTCGTTTAAAAAATAACTGTCTTTTCACAAGACAGCAAAATTAGATACCCCGAATATTTTCCGAATATATCTACACAAGCGGATTGGAAACAAATTTAAAACTTAAAATTCAAGATATTAATTCCCGGATTTACAAAATAAAGTTACGTTTTTAAAATTTATGTTAAAACTAGTATAAATATTAGTGCTTTTTATTTGATACGGCTTGTATTTGTTTAAATTTACATTAATACTTTCAACTTTTTCAAAAGTTTGGATTATTAGTTACCATATTAAGCTACAATATAATTGAACAATATGTGTTATATTATAATCTAGGCAAGTGTCGTGCAATAATTATTCCTACACTATAAAATATAATTTAAAAAATAATAGAAACTTTTGAAAAAGACGAAATATATCACAAAAACGTCAAGATCCATGTAATTAAAATAAATTAAAATATTAGGCTACCATCCCCCAAGATTTTTCATTCATTATAATCCCCCTGGCCATGAAAAACAAGTATAAAATAAACCAAATTCACATAAATAACGTATACAATATATCCTTCATTGAAACTTACCAACGACACAACATTATTACTCAAAACACCGCAGAACAACTCTTTCACTACAGTCTTCAAAGCCGGAGTCATCTCCTCCAATTTACTAACGAGATCGATGAAGAATTCAGCCATATCCTTCTGTTCGGCAGTGTTTAACGGCTGATGATCCATCGTGTACACCTTGCAGAAGCTCCTCGGATTGTAAGCTTTCCTTTCGCTTTCCTAAAATACATTTTTTTTTAGGGGGAATAAAGAATAATGGGGCTAAAAATTGGACGTGCGGCACTCCAATTTCCTTAGAACTTACCAACAGGTACGCGAACATCCTCTGCAGCTCTTTCAGCGTCGGTTCGTGTTTCGAGTGCTCGGTGTTCGCCCCCAATATGGAAGCACGGGCTTGCGGCATCATGTAGAGGTGTTGCATGCACGACGCCATGTAGCACGTCGCTCCTAAGTTGGTCAAACCTACGTAACCGCATTCTGATCGGCCGTCCTCGTGGGGCCAGTAATCCCAGGGGTATGGCGAATTTGGACCTGAAATAATTACATTATGATTTTTATTTGTAGTGGGGGATGAGAAGAATGATCGTCACCTGGCTGGTGTTGTTTTAACAATTTTTCGTGAAGCATATCGTAATTTTCCGGCGCACCCTTGACCAACTCCACCAGGAGATCGAAGGCTGCCGTTCGAGACCGGGCCGACTTGCACTTAGGTACATGTCTCAATTTAGGATTCGGTAAGGCGAATAAAAATTCGAACACCTGCAAACAAAAAAAAACAAACATAAGTTTAATTTAAAAATTATTATTGAACGGAGGAGTATTGAATTTACCTCGCACAGCAATTCCTGTCCTTGCTTGCTGGTCTGAAACGGAGGCTTATGTTTGATCAGGTTCGTTAGAAGATTTAACAGTCCGATTAGGCCGTCATCATCCACTGTTCGGTATCTCGTCTCCAGGTAATCTCGAGACAGGACGGATAGAGCTATTTTGGCTGTCAGACCGTTTACGTCGACGACACAGTTCTGAGGATCTTCTATGCTTTCTGTCAGTGGGGAACGTTTAATTTTAAATACTAGTTACACAATTGATTTTTAATAATACGTTGGATCGGTTCAGTAGTTTAGTAATATACCTTTAATTAACTCATCTGGTAAACTATCCACTAAACGAGACACCAGCCAGAAGTAATCACGACATGCTGGTCCATATGGTTCTTTACCTTCTTCAGGTGCTTGTATTACCTATGAAAAAGAGGGATAAGTGTTTAAAAAGTTTTAATTGTAAAAGATCTTATTACAATACACTCTTGATAACTAACGTGAACATAATATAATTTTAAACGTAATACTATCGAGTTACATTAGTACATATATTAATTCGGGACAATCCTTTTAAAAACTCGTGAACTTCTAAGGAAGACCGAACGAATTAAGAGAAATATATTTACAGGTACAATATGACACAGAATAAAGTATACCGAAATTAAATGATTTCCGCTCAAGGCATTCTTGTTTATTTAAGGACGCGGTATACCGTACTTTGTCGCTATAGCAATACATCTAGAACATGCGAAACAAACTTGATGCAGACAATGACTATGTAATATTAGTTAGTACTAAATTGTAGTTAAAATGGGTTTTAATTATGTTATGCATGGAGAAAAAGGTGCTGTTTTAACTCAGAAACATTGAAATGGTTGCATAAATTAGATGTTAGGTTAGCCAAGTGACACACTATCGCAGTTCAGTGAAGTAAATGTAGATGGCAGGTGGATAAATTCTTTTTTGGTTGGTTTCGTTGGTTTAAAACCTTACTAATTTAAAGTAAAAATAGTGTGGCGTCCCCTGAGCGGCCATTTAGCAAATTTCTGAGGTATATCACGTCCTTAAATGTTACTTTTATGTCAAAGTGACAGAAGTAATTAGTGCTGTGCAAAACGAATATAAAATTCAATAACCATGCCTTTAAGTGAAATAGAAAAAGCCCTTATTGTAGAATATTATTTCAAGTCATACGGAATAGGGCGAAATGGTGAACCCAATTTGCAATTTGTATCTGCTAATTTCGGGAAACGCTTCAATAAACGTCCACAAACAAAGCGCTCTATATTATTGCTGCTACGAAAATTCAAAAAAAGGAATTCTGTGTTATCTCAACGGAAAAGTCGTTCAGGTAGAAAGATAAGTTCAAGAAACGAGTTTTACAGTGTCCTAAAAAAAGCCAGCGCCGAATAGCGATAGAGCTTAAATTGGGTAGAAAAAAAAAAACGATAGTTTACGCGAGAACTGTTACAAAACATCGGGTTTAGTGGCTGACTTCATAATAGATAAAAGGTTTGCGACAGTATGAATTTGGCCTTGGTCGACCAGCAATTGATAAATACAAATAACACAAAACTTTTGGGATTAATTTTTGATGAATAATCTCGCCTGGAGGACTCATCGTGTAATCTTATAACTAAATTAAAGACTTTATATTATACGATCAGAAATCCAAGTAATATTCTAACTACGAACCAGATGCAGAATTCAATACTGCAAACATTAGATTCAAATCAATAGAAAAATGTCAAAATGAAACATACAAGGAATAATAAACCTAAATAACATTATTTCTACACAAAATTAGAAATAAGGAAATTAAAACAATCCAGTAATTGGGTTTTGGAACCTTTGGTGTAACAATAACTATCACACTGACAAAAGTCAATGCTAGGTTTTTCCACTATCACCAAACAACAATGCACAATCTCTCGACGCGCGTTTCGCTAACCAAGTTAGCATCATCATAATAGCTTATCTCCTGATGATGCTAACTTGGTTAGCGAAACGCGCGTCGAGAGATTGTGCATTGTTGTTTGGTGATAGTGGAAAAACCTAGCATTGACTTTTGTCAGTGTGATAGAAATTAAAACAAACATAAGATTACAAACGAATAGAGAAATACATGATTATAAAACTCGCAGAGTATCGCACTTGAGAACTGAAAAATATAAACACCACAACTACAGTCCAACACTAACTACAACAACATTAAAAATGTACAACAAAATATCAAAACACATAAAAGAATTACCGTACCCCAAATTTAAAAGTGAAATATAACAGATTTTGAGGAAGAAAAATTAATAGGTAGTAAAATCTAAACGACGACCATATTAGAAGAAAGAAACTGATAGGAGGCCCTCAACACCGTTCCCCCGAGATAGTAGCTCTCGTGGTGAGGATGAGGGATGGCGAGCAGCGACGCTACTAATATACATGTACTACATTATGTAGCTATGTATTTATTATATTGTTGCCTGTTTATTATAAATAAATAAATAAATAAATAAAAAAACAGAACAGAACAACGGAAATCAGGCATCCTGCCCTACACTATAATTTACTTTGAATGAATACGAAAATGTTCCCAGATATGCAAAAAATATCTTACCTCCACCTTTTGCGATCTCATCCCTTCAGCCTTCTCCATATACAGCAACAATTGCGATAACATCGGCGCCACCAGAGTATTATCGTAAACCTCGCCTTGGGCAGACAATCCCAAACAGAGTTTATATATCGCCGAGCAGACTTCCCTCCGCACCCCAGGCTCAGGATCTTCCAGCACCAACCTTTGCAACCAAACGGAGAAATTCGGCGACTGAAACAGCGCTTCTCTAGCTTCCTCCCGGCAATGCAACCACGAGACCAGCAGCGCCATCGCGTAGTGAACAACCTGGGCCCGCCCCCAAAATCCCGTCTTGTAATGATTCGGATCCCTAGGCAACGAAATCTCTTCCATGATACTCGTCAGTTGTGGCATCACCGTCTTTACATCCATCATCGTTAGCATCGCCTGTAGAACACGTATTTCATTAAAATATTTCTGTTCTCTTTGTAATTAATTAATCTCACCCCATTTAGGCCGGGGATTATTATCTTATCGCTACGGGTGGGCCTGGTTTCCGATGGGGCGTCCACGCCCAATTGACACATCAGCTTCAGCAGCGACGCTAAACAATCTTGCTGCCATTCGCTGCCATCTTCGCCGGTCCGTTGCAACACACCTTCAAACATTTTTAAATCGAGCTATTATAGTAAATAAAAAATCGATTCATATAATACTACCGGACATGAATATATCGAATAGATGCCTCAATCCGCCGTGTTGTATGAAGATCCGAGTCCAGTCGAGTTTCTCGTTAAACTTCGAGCCGTGTTTCGAACTCAAACTTTCGACTATATACAGCGAGTACATCAATTTTTGAGGGCTGGAGGGGTCTAGGAGTTCCGTTAGGGGTATGTCCAAGTTCTGGAACCCTCTGAGCAATGTCGGACTGGTCGGTAGCAAACTGAGGATGTCCCATACGCGTCTACTTAACACTTGTGCCTTAGTGTGGGGTATTTGACGCTAGAATTATAAATAGAAAAGAAAAGAAATGAGAAATTGAAACAGGTTATATGGAGTGTGCTGTGCTACTTCATAAAAGAGGTTCTTACAATAATGAAGGCAGGTGATTGCTTAAATTTAATTTGATGTAGAACAAAGGAAAAGCCAGAATTAACCAGAAATATCGTAATTTATTTATTCTTAATCATCAAACAATATTGTTTCGAAAACTACTCGAAATATAGTTAAAACTGAGAAAAAAAAAAAGAGATTTTCATATCAGCTGAGAAGAGTTATAATAAAATAGCAAATCGATAGTATTGATAACGCAGATCTCTGTTTGCCGAGCTTCCCTTGCGAGCAGATAGAGGGCGACAGGTGCCGGTGAACAAGCAATGCGTCCGACGCTTTGTAGTTGCGTAGAAACGCAATAATGACGATACAATAGTTGTTGTGTGTTTAACGTTACTTTTGTTGTCAGCTTCTCTTTTGTCTTAATTAAATTGTTTAAACTACGTGTTTCTTTTATTTAAAAACGATCGGCCGCGACTACGACGACAACAGTATTAAGAAAATTGTACCTGTTATATAATGAAATATATAATTTGATTTAGTTTATCACAAAATAACAGGATATGGGAACTCAATTTAAGATCTATCGCAGTTGACTTCAAGTTTTACATTGAATTAGCATACAGGTGATTTTTTTTTGTAGTGGCGGATGCGCGATAGCAAGAGGGCGTGCTTAATGGAGTGAGACACACCTGAATAAATATAGAGACGCACATGAGAACCACCTCCATTATCTTCGCGATCCGTACAAAATACAAAATTCAGTATTGTACTTACATTCTCAATAAAAGAGAACTAAGATTATGTTTCACACATCAATTTTCTATATTATCTAAGTTCGAATTGATGATTAAAAAAGGTGAATTTTAGCTTCGAAATTGCGCAAAAATATCATTGTCTATTTGACTAAAAGTAGTAGGTTTCAAGTAGCACCTGTTTCGTGATAGCACCACAACAGTTTTCTTTGTTGCTCAATTTATTCAAATTAACTGTTGCCAGATTTTTTGCTTATTGCTAACCAATTCACTTATTACTGCCAGGATTTTCTACGCCCTACGTTTATGTAATGAAAGGAACATGAAAGGACAAGAAAAACTCTGCTGTAGCAAGAGTTCTCTAGTTTCTATAAGTAACTATCACACTGACAAAAGTCAATGCTAGGTTTTCCACTAGCATTGACTTTTGTCAGTGTGATAGTTATTGTTACACCAAAGGTTCCAAAACCCAATTACTGGAGTTTCTATAAGTGATCGATATGCTTTTGTTATCCCTTTTCCTTTTAATGTCTTTTTATATCAGTTATAAGAAAGGGAGTAAATTACGGAATTTAGGTAATCGCCACTTTTGGGAGAGCAAGAACGAAATTAAATCATTAAACAAGAAGACTTGTCATGTTTGATAAATAGATAAGATAGATTTACATGGACATGTCGAGAAGTATACATAAATTACGAATAAAAATGAGAACATAGTAAATTCAAGTTTTATAGTTGAATTTTTTTAGACAAAACATAATATTAAGAATTATTGCACTCCTATTCAAAAATAGCCGGAAGATCCCCAAGAGAGTATACGCAATTCTCAAGTAAATGATTACGTAAAACAAATATGAATCTTCTTTACAGTTTTTAATCACTTAAAAGCGTCGGGCAACTGCCCCACCCAAATCGGAGATCTCTTAGTAATATCTAATCTATTTAGGGACAATCTGAAGTTGGCTCTATTGTATTGTACGAATGAATATCAGAGTTTGCCAGAAACATATCACGATCATCATTAACGCAAACTCACGTCTCCAGAATATATACACTGGGCAGAGACAAGTACGAAATCTTTTGAAATATGATTTACATGTTTCAGTGTTAAAAATGCAATACGACGTATTTAAACTAAGTACTGGCTGTACCAACTAAGTGTCTTATCCAAAACAACACCATGTAAATTAACGAGATTTTGCCGCTTCAGTGGTTCTGTGGTAAATTAGATTTATTATAGGATATATTCCCATGCGTATTACTTTTGGCCACTATTGTATATACTTAGGTGTATTTCTGTATAGTACGTTTTTTTTTTTATTATAGACACTTTTTATTTATTATGTTATACGCTCAAGCCCGCGTTCAATTTATACGATTTATAATAAAGATTCATTCTGGATCGAACCTTTGTTTCAATACCACGACAGGTTCGCTATTCAAATTAATAGTTATGTCGGAGTTCTCCCTAAATTGAGAAGGCTGGAGAAAAGTAAAATATATTTTAAAGAGTGATACAATAAAATCATTGACGCAATCAAGGAGAGTGTTTGCAAATCTGTGCAAGATCAGTTCCAGAAACCACATATAAACGTATAAAAACAAAGCACATTCAATAAAATCCACGATATCATTAATAACAAATAGAAACAGTACTGGGCTCAAAATGGGACCCTGCGGCACTCCTAAACACATCGACGGAGTAGATGAACAGAAGTAGTTCCTGGTATTTTTTTTTTTTTTTGTTTTAAAGGAAACTTTGATGTACTGCGCGTTTCAAGTCAGAGCACTGGTACAGATCTATAGAATCATTTATACTTACACCGCCCTTCATAGTCGTTTTCATGGCGCTCAAAGTCCGCATCAGGCTGAAAAGTTGCTCGAAATAATTGGGTCCCAGAAGCAACAATGTGGGGATGGATTCCCTGGGCGGAGGCGGATGCAGAGAGGGGGAATCCATGCACTCGCGTTTCTTGAGGTTTCTGGATACGCCCATCGATATGTACACCATCTGAGGGAGTCACGTGAATAAGTGATAGTGGAAAAGTGTGTAAATCTGTGTAATAGACCGGGTGGTCCATTCATCGTGCCTTCCCCCACCCCCCAAAATAGGATATTTCACGGATTAAGTGGTAACACAGAAATTTATTTCAATTTCATCCCTTTCTACTTATTAATTTATATTTCTAGTATTTGAAGTATGATTTAGAAACTCATCTTATTGTATTGTCATTTCTTACTTATTCCCAAATAAACTGTTATGTATAATTGAAGATTTCTTTGTTATTGTCACCTATTTTTTTATTAAATCATGTAATGAAGATGTGCGAAGCACGGCAAGATAGTTTATTTTATACACGGTTCTTAAATGCAAACTCTCCATGAAATTGATCTTTTCTACTCACTATTAGATCCACTTACAGAATTTGTTAAAAAAAATACCATGTTCCATTAAAAGAAAACAACTAGAGAGCTATGAGTGTGTAACCATTAAGTAGGTGTCCTGTTGCATCAAAACTTTTTTTCACAAAACTAACTGCTTCCAAATTTGAATCGATAAATAGACCACCCGGTATACAGAATCTTCCTTTTATTCTTATAGATTTAAAAACCCTACGGGGAAATTAGTACTTCGATGTTGGTGTTACAAAATCACATTTTGAACCGATAAATAAATAAAATGTTAATAATAACAGGTGGCGCAAAAGTAATCCTCCTATCAGAAAAAGCTATAAATTTTGCGATTGGCCCCTAATGACAGTTCTGTTTTGACATTTGTGTAGTAAACACATGCGAAATACACGTTAATAAACAATGTTACGCTACAGTGCTCCAGAATGCGGAATATTGGTGACTATTTATTTGACCAATAATCGGTCGGTGACTTTGGCACAACGTGAATTTCGTCGCAGATTTCCTGGCCGTCCAACGCCTACTGGTGAAACACTGCGACGTTTAGCCGCTCGCCTCGAAGAGACTGGCACAACACGAGATGCTGCCAGGCGTGGCAGACCCCGGAGTATCCGTTCTGCAGAGAATATTGCTGCTCTAGCCGAGGATGTCATGGAAGCGCCGTCGACATCGACCAGACGACGTGCCACGCAAATGGGTATCAGTCGACGGTCTTTACAGCGAATTTTGGTGCAAGATTTGAACATGTTTCCGTACAAAGTCCAGACGGTGCATCAGCTGTTAGCTGCTGACCGCCAATCGCGTCTAACATACGCTCAAGCCATCCTTAATAACCACCAAGAGGAAGATGATTTTTCATCAAAAATAATCATGAGTAATGAGGCCCATTTCAATCTTAGCGGGTACGTAAATAAGCAAAATTTACGCTTCTGGGGCACTGAAAATCCGCGTGTAACCCACGAAGAGCCATTACACCCGCTCAAAGTCACTGTATGGTGTGCTGTTTTCGCTGGAGGAGTCGTCGGACCTTTTTTCTTCGAAGACGTCGCGGGCCAAACGGTTACTGTGAATGGTGAGCGCTACAGAGCAATGATCAACGAGTTCTTTTTGCCGCAACTTGATGAATTGGGATTGGAAAACATGTGGTTCCAACAGGACGGTGCAACGGCACACACTGCACGTGCCACCACCGATATGCTGAAGGATGCATTTCCCGGGCGCCTAATCTCCCGTTTTGGCGATTTGCACTGGCCAGCAAGATCGCCTGATGTGACCGCTGCAGACTTCTTTTTGTGGGGCTTTTTGAAGTCGCGGGTTTATGTCAACAAGCCTCAGACTCTTGCAGCTCTTAAAGACAATATCCGTCAAGAATGTGAGGACCTATCGCCGGAAGTTTTGACCAAAGTGATGGAAAATGCCATAAAAAGGGCTCAAATGACAATCAACTGTGGCGGCGGCCATTTACATGACATCATATTCTCGACTTGATATAAAAAAATTAAAAGACCAAATAAAAATAATCCACAAGAAGAATCAAAGTTTTTCATTTTTTTTTTAAATTACAGCCAAAAAACATCGGAAGGTTATTTTTGCGCCACCTAGTATAAATCATCTACCGCTATTTGGCTTATCCTACTTTCTAAGATTATATGAAGGCTCTGTATCATCCAATGAAATGCATACCTGATTATCCTTAAGTCCCATTTCGCCCAGAGTCTTTTCGTCGCAGTCGGTGGTCAGCTCTTGTCCCTGAGTGATGATCCTGATGGGGTTCTGTTGGAGAATAATTGATGTAGCGATTTTTTCACTTTCCGAGTTTTTCTAAACGAATGCATTCAAAAAAATAACAACATTCATTACAAGATATGCGCGGTAACGATTTCTATATATTTGTACCTGGCATAGATCCTCCCACCATTTCACAATCTCAGCTCTTAGATCGGCTACGTAATCTGTACTCAGTAAATCTAAGACGCACCGTTCCGACATTCCCGCCGGTTGTATTATCAACCTGATCGGAGTGTAAGAACGGTCGCCGGGTGTCGCCGCGTGACTGCCAACACCTTTCCCCTCGAGGGCCCACCTTCTCAGATGATAAGCGTACCTGCGAAGCGTCAGATGAGATAATTTCAATCGAGGTGTTTCAATTCAGGCGAATATGAAGATTTGTTTTCATCGTACCGTTTACGGAACGTCTCCATGTGCGTCTTCAGCAGCAGTAACGCCCTCTGGATGCATAATAACGCCTCTTCTTCGCCAGGGCCGTTAACTTTACCCAACTCTTTCGTAGCAGCCTCCAGATGAGTCATACATTGCCACACGAATTGTCCTTCGTGTTGCAAGTTCTGCCCCATGTAATAACTGTTTAGGTATTGTATAGCTGCCATACTGACGTCTGTAAAGTGTAAAGAAAGAAAGGGGTAATAGAAAATAAAAATAAATAAAAAAAAAGCATTAAACATCGCTTATAATTTGAACAAGGAATCGTTTACAATAATCATTTACTTTCGAATAAAAACGATTTAAAAAATAAAACAAAATTGTTAGATAGTATTCTTCTAGTACTTCTTTTGATGTACAATCATTTCTGTTTCTAAGTTTATAGGTAAAATCCAATCTTTTTTTAAGCTTCTATTAGACAACTATGACTTCCAATTCTTGACGATTGGTTGGAACAATATGAGTTGGTGTTGTTTGGACTGTTCCGTTTTATTATGCCCAATAAAGATATATAAGGAGTGTGTTGTTTATTTGGCCTAATATTGTTTATGATTTACAATGAATCTAAAGCATAAAACAAATTAGCGTAAATCAACAACACAATTTCTTAATCTTGTTCTACAAAACTTCAAGATTGTGAGTTTAAGGACTTTCTTTCCGCTCCTTAACAAAACCATTATATCTGGACCTGAGTATTAAAAAGGCCAATCTCCATTTCTATAGTTTTGAAATTATTAGTGATTTTAAATGTAGAAGCCATAAAAGGCACATTTGAAGTGTTCAAATATATGTTAATGTTACCAACAATCGGAGCACTACTTGAAAATTTTATATTACTTAAAATTATTATAATTTGTTTCTAAATATGTGTTATTGTTTATAATTTAAATGTCACTAATTGATTATTTAGAGAGAGAACAAACTGTATCCACTTTATTTGCATCCACAGAACTGTGTTACCCCTCTTCTTTTCTATGAACTAAAACAGATTTCAGAAAACTTCCAAAATCTATGAAGTCATTTTGAGACATCTCGATTACATTCATGGGTTTCGTTCTGTAGACAGATGTTCTTATGAAATTGGCCCAATCATGTGGAACTTCTATATCTATTGCTGTTTTTTTCTTAGCACGTTCAATTGCAGCATGGATAGAGTCCTTTTCCATGTGAGTGTGTCCTGGCTCAATAAATTTATAATTTATCGCGAATATGAAACTGGTTGCTGGAAGTTCCTTCAAAATGTAACAAAACATTATGGCCAGGTATATATTTCTATTTTGTCCCGAGCATGAATCGCTGTAGAAATTCAATATCTTAATGTTTTGGGTATCTAATGACAATATTAATTTTCGAATGCAGGAAGCGATTTCTTGTCCACCACGACCAGCTATTGTATCATTCCATAGCATACAAAATTCTTCATTGTCAGTCGTATTTGTTTTAAAAGCCGTTAGATTGTAACACCACAGTTGCCTTTTATAGAAAGACACACTATTTCTCAAATATGGTGTCGGAAGACACTGTTCTAGATCAAAAGATATTGTAACATAGGTAGTATCACGTTAGCTTCTCTCTTTGTCTTCTTTTTTGCTTTTATATGCTTTTTCCGCTAAATCAACATGTCCTTTCAATTCTTTTTTTATTTGTTCTTTAAACTTTGTTTGTTCTTCTGTTGTATTAGTATAAGCTTCTACAGATTTTATAGCTATGCTCATACGGTCACATTCGGCACAGGTGTCATTAGCTGGATGGTGGAATGATAAATTAAATTCTTCATTGAAGATCTTAAGGTACTGGAACTCTTTATGTGTATATAGTAATGCACCAACACATCACAGTGACGGTCTTATCTCAAATATGGTAAAAATGGAGATTGGCCCTTTTAATACTCAAGTCCAGATATATACAAAAAAATTAGACTAACGATAAATATATAGATATATGTATATTGCTACGAAACTTGTAGACAATATTTTAAAACTTAAAAAATATTTTTTATAAGTTAAATAACTGTTTAATTCTACTGAATATCGCCGTTATCAAAGCTCTTTATAACTCTCAATACACTATTTAATATCAATGAATCTATAACGTGATTGTTTAGTTACCATTAAGTAATGTTTTATTATACGTTATATCGAATAAAATACAAAAAGTTTAACAAACGGTACTTAAATTATTCGTGTTAGTGTGAGACTATAAAAAAATGTGACAAAGAAATAAGCTTTCTACATATACGCTCAGGTAAGTAGGATCATTTACTATATAAAAATAGTCATCCCATAAAAGCTGGATATCATTTTTGTTAGTCCGAATGCCATTTTTAGTTCCCGCGTTACATTTGCTTAAATTTAATAACTTACGTCTTCTCGTAGTTAATAATTAATTGATTGTTTAAACACCAGCAATCGAACTCTTGTACCGCTTGTAAGAGCTTACTTGACAAACAATCGGTATTCGGTGCACTTACGAGAATGGTTGTGCCATCAGCGTACATAAAGACTTCAGCAGCTGTAATACTATTCGGCAAGTTATTAACTGTTGGCGCAATGAATAAAACACTGTTTATTCTTCTCTGTCGAACCGTTTAATGTTTCTAAACAGCACTAACATGTGTAATTACAAAAATGAAAGATGGACCGACCTACAGTTGGGGACTGACTGACGCGACTTAACTGCGCCTGTGCTTGCACAGCTACTTAAGTTAAAAAAAAAAAAAAAACCTGCAACGCAATTGCAACCAAAAAACTAATCTACTATATCAGTGAACCACGTCCAACGGGTGGCGCACATAGATACATAAATATTCCTAAATAAACAAATTTAAACTCTATTATTTAACATTAACAAGTAACAAAAATAGCAGCGGCGCCAAAACGCTGCCCTGAGGTACGCGCAGTGAAACATCATAACTAGCTGACAGAACTTCGTTAATTTTAATCCTAATATTACGGTTGTTGATGATTTTAAACCAATTCTTTATATTTCCCCTAATTCCCATTTTTTCAAGTTTTTGTTTAATAAAATAATATAATAAAATGTGCTAATAATATAATAAAATGAGTAGAATATTGTTCCGTCCAATCTATATTTATTACTTTTTATTATTTAATGATATTTTTGTTTCTAATCATCTTCAGGCAGCAGATTTTACTTGACATTTAATCATTTTTCGTGATTTCGAACATTGACGTTTTTTGTGCCTGAAAATGCTCAGTTTATGAGCGAAATATGTAAATAATAAATATAGATTGAACAGAACAACATTCTTTATATGAATTTATATCACTTCAAATGTAAAAGTTGAACCTATGGCAGTTTAAAAAAAATGCACTGTACATAAAGTAGATTCTAGTCAATCAACGCCCTTTCTGTCATGAGAAAACAAACAAAAATAAACAATAAACATATACAAGAAGAGAACTGTAAGGTGATTTAAAAAATGTAGTATTTTACATAGGTGTATATTTATGTACATTAACAAAACTGAAACACAAACCTGTATTATTGGCTCTCAAAGCGATCTTCCACATATGATCCATCCCTATGACGTAACCATCCTGGCTGTGAGAGTCCATGTTGGCCGTAGCTATCCGTGCCAAGTTGCACAGCTGTTGGAACAGGCTCAAACAGGTCATGCTGAAGTTCTCGGGCGGTAACCCCGGCAGATGCACAAGATACAGCCTCTTCAGGGCTTCTATACCCAATGCGTGGAGTTCGGTACTCTTCGCTTGAGATAGGAGCCAACTGAACAGTTCATCCGAGCACTCGGAGTCATGCGCCAGACATTGCCAGAGCACGTCGACCTGCTCCAGACTCAACCTGCAGATAGGTTGTCAATTAGAAATTTAGCACAAATAAATTTAATGTAAAAAAAGTGTATTTTAATCAAAATGGATTTGTTGCTTCGTCCAAAGTATTTTCATTATAAACAATACCGTTTAGCATTGCTATTTATTTGTTTGAACTTGGTATTTGGGCGCGTCAAAATATTCAGAATATTGATAAAAACTCTACAAATTATAATGTTATGTCGATCAGGGGTGGCTGAACTGTTTATCTTCATTCGAGTGGCTGTGTTCTCAGATGTTTCTTCTTTCTTCGTAATTTTAAATGTGAATCTAATTTTTTAAAGCTTTAAACAAAATTTAAATTTTCGAAACATTAAACTTAAATTTAACATGGCTCTGAAGATGACCGAAACGGGTCGAAACATGTAAGCCAAATAAATCTGTCAAATTATGAACATTAGTATAAGAATTTTTAAGAAATATAGCACTATCTCTACTGTGACTTACTTGAAAGTATTCGGAGAAACTAAGGGAGAGAACACGGCTGAGAGGAAGTGCAGTCGAACTTGGACTTGCATCTGGTGCGAATATAGTGGCAGTGATTTGCTTTTGTCCATCGTGTACGCCTTCAGATTGTTGAAGAAGTGCCCCATCATGTGGTGTTGCCTCTCCGCCCATTGTGTTACGTGATGCATGTCTAACCCCCGGAATTGTTGGAACGACGTCAATAGTTTCGGCAATAAACGTAAGGATACTATTACAGACCTGCGCGCAATAAAATATTTTCCTCCATAAGGAAAAAATTCGTAAAGAAGACGGAGTAAAACTTACGTATTATTCGCTAGATTATGTAGGCAACCTTCGATGAACTTCATCCGGATAATCCTATCGGTGTTATAACAGAGGAGATTACACAGAGTCTTTTCCGCCTCCAAAGCTAGGCCTTCGCCCAACTGTCCGATTTTATTATCTTGCAGTAGATCCCAGAGTAGAGTATTTCCCGGTTGGCACACGTTGTCGATCTTGAAACAAGCGGAGAGCTTCGGGTCCACTCTGACCGGCGATTTCTCCGGAGACGATTGGTTAGCGAAGCCGTGCAGATTCATTTGAGCGTGTTCCGCGAGCTGGACCAGTTCTTCTGAACAGACAGAGTCCTCCCCATCGAAGTCGGCCATGTTCTTCTCCGATTTGTTGCTCATCCTCGACGAGTAACTGCCATCCGCTTCTCCTTCGGCTTCCTCTCCGCTCAGAAGCTCCAAAATGTGCCTATATTACCAACACGTATAAGTTTATCAATGATATATCCATTCTTCGCATAAATTCACTTAACGAATGAATTCCAACACTCGCCTAACGACTCATATTGGAATTTTCACCCACGCGAATAATAAGCCTCATTATACAGTTGAAGAATATACTACTGCGTTCTTTTGGCTTACCCGGCAGCTTCCCTCGGTGTTATAGCCAAGAAGGTGTTGGCACAAGGTGGATCGCGAGCAGATTCTAACGCAGTGACGTCTTTACCCAACTCGCTGCATGAGGAACTCTCTTCTAAGTAGACTGCCGGTTTAAAGTTGACATCGACTAAATCTCCGACACTGGTAGGCAGTATCAACGAGCTGGTTTTCTTCAGGGCAGCCCTTTCTTGTTCGCTATCCACTTCAACGTCACTCAACGCCTCGATTTCTGGCACGTTTATGACACGTTTACTTCTTTTCTCTATCAACGCGAAGGGTACAGTCAAATAGTTGTTTGTTTAGAAGAAAAATTGATTTTATTATTATAATAATAATATTTATTGTCCAACAGTTCGAAAACCAAATAAAGGACAATTTACAAAATACAGAAGACGACAGTAGTGTCAGAATGTAAATACAATACAAAATATAATACGTAAATAATCATTCACCTACAATGCTATAAAAGAAACATGGTTAACATCTAATAACTGTTTCATAGTACAATTGAATATGTCACAATCTCCACTAATTCGATTGTAGGCGTTACACATCAGAACTATCGGCGAGCAAAGCATAAGATTGGTGTGTGCTGGCATGGTATACAACGTCGGAACAGTACGAGCAGTGGTCCGGGGCACATGAAAAGCCAGCAAGAGGAGTCAATTTTTTAATAACAGATAAGAATTTGCACATCGAAGTTCCAACGATGGTATCGAAAAGGTATTTAATAGAATTTCCTCAGAAAAGCTTCTAGGTGGATATATATGTTTTTCTTTGAACCATAAGTACTTCAAAAATCTTCTTTGCGCACCTTCGATGGCTTTCTTTTATATCTCGTAGAAAGGATGCCAAATAATTGCAGCGTATTCAAGCTTGGACCGAACTAATGAGGTATACAGCAGCCTCAAGGCATATGAATCAGTGAAAGACTTCGTAGTACGGAGGATGAAAGCAAGAGACGTAGTTGCAGCGGAGACAGTATCAGCAACGCGATCAACGAAAGAAAGCCGAGCGTCAAAAATGACCCCCAGGTCCCTAATCTTATTACAACGAGCCAAAGATGTAGAGTCAATACTGTAAGTAAAGACAATATGAGTTTTCCTTGTAGTAAAAGTTACTGCGTGGCATTTGTTGACATTAAGGGCCAATCTATTAAGTATACACCAATCGGACAGTGATTCAAGGTTCCTCTGGAGTTGTAAGCAGTCAGCAATAGATGTAATCTTGGCGTATATTTTAACATCGTCAGCGAACATGCGAATGTTGCAGTCAATGGTTTCTGGAAGATCGTTGACAAATAAAAGAAATAACAAAGGGCCCAAATTAGACCCTTGTGGGACACCCGATGTAATAATATGGCTATCAGATCTGAAACCATTGTAGGATACATAAAGCTGACGTTCAGACAAGTACGATTGGAACAAGTCAAGAAGAGCATTGCTAAAACCAATCCACGGAGCTTCCTCAACAATATGCCATGATCGATGTGATCGAAAGCTTTATAGCGTTTTCGACTTACTGCACTTTTATCCACTGATTGTATTTCCATCTTATTTTAATACATAATATTAGTAAGGGAGATAGATATACTCCACGCGTAAAGTGCAATAAGTCGAAAACGCTATTAGTAAGGTTCGTATAGACAACATCGACTTGTTATTTATTGACCATATGGATACCACAAAACTCCAAATTACAGAGAAGTCTGTGAGAAGATTATATCCAGGAGAGTTTGCAAGGCTCTTATCAGGGGTGAGTATTCTGAAAGATATCACAAGCCTGTGGGGTGCCACAAGGGCCTGTTATGGTCCCGCTGCTCTTCAATATTCATACAGCAGATATAGTTCTGGAGTTGGAATCCTCAATTTCATCTTTTGCCGACGACACGAAAGTGTGTAAAAACTCAGTAACATACTTCAAAGAGATAGCAAGCGACTCACAGAGAATTGAAAGGTGCTGCCAGACTGGCTATCAGACATAAATGAAAAGAAATGTTCTCTTCTGCATATTGGTTCTAATAATCCGGTAGAAACAGTATCAAGAGAGCCTATGAGTAACCATCAGTATTTATTTACAGTGGTCTCCTCACATTGGGAAAGTTGATGGTATGTCCTACATGATACCACTCGCATTTAAAAACTCGACACCAGAACTCCTAGAAAAAAAATCCGCAAAACCTGCATTAGACCAATTATGGATTATGGAACAGGCGCATTCCACAGAAATATGTAGAATACCGTAAGTGTAAGAAATAACTTGCAAGGGATCTCCAAATATATGTTAGAAGCTCCAAAACCTCTTTTTGGGACTGATTCTGCTACCGCTCTTGAATAGATGACCTTTAGGAAGATACAACGTCTAAGGTTATGAAGACAAAGTCTTTGTAGTTAGCTGCTAAATGACTCCAAAAAAGTAGGAATGGGTTAATGATGGAAGTCCCTTGAGCTTTAGTTTTCCACGCGGATATTTTAAATAAATGAATTAAATGTTAAGGGATTAACATCACTGACCCTCCCTTAGTTTCTTTTGAAGCCGTTTAGCAGTTAATTTGTCTAAAGTTACGCTTTGTTACGATACTTTTCTGCTTTATATACGTTAGGCTGAATGCTCTAAAAACAAATAACTTCGTGTTTAAGCTGATGTAGTAAGCTGAGTAAATTTGGCTACAATACTCATTATAGTTTGTATGACAGGGTACTTTCACATTAAAAATAATGAAATCATTGATCAACTGGCCAAAACAAGGTGCAAAACATAGATCAAGGAGGAACTCTACCAATTGAAAGCAGTTTTGGGACAAATATTAGAGAAAAGCCTGGTCAATCCTTTGTTAAAAATCACTAAAAACAATGTAGAGAACTGCTGAAATGGCAAATATGGCGTCACAAAAGGAAAGCCTCAGGCTTGGCTTCACTTAAATTATCTGCCGTGGTGATTAGATACTTCAAAGTTTCAGCCCCGTTTCACCTAAAAATCAGCAAAAACAATGCAGAGAACTACTGAAATGATAAAGATGGTAGCACCAAAGGAAACCTTTCTTTAACTTAAATCATCTGTGGTGGTGACTAGAGATTTCAACGTCTCAGCCCTGTTACAGTTTAAGACGACGCAACACAATGCAAATACGTTACACATAGCGATTGAACTTGGCAAAGATGTGGATCGAAAATGTCAACATTCTGAATAAAATAATAAATAGTGTGTATAAAAATTAATCTACTTACCTCTTGCTTTATGTTTCGCCCTGGTTTTCCTCAATATTTTCCTACGTTTCCTAAACTTCGAAGGTGTGTCCTCACCGATTCCCTCATCCTGCGAACTGCTAGAACCTATAGTTTCGACACCTTCGGGCATCTCATTAACGTTATTATTCTTTTTCTTATTCGTTCCCCTATAAAATAATTGCCAATGCACTAAACAGACCTCGCTTACTTATCCTTGAACATACATCTGTCTTTTTTCCGGCTTCGGCCTCAATACCGGCGCGCTCGGCTCCTTAATACCCTCCCCTTTACTGTTAGTGATGTCTGCAACGCGTACAAGAAAATATATAAATTTAAGAGTGCGACTTTCTGCGGCGTTACCTTCGATTTCAGGTTCGCTACTAGTACCTTCACAAGCCGTCTGTTTCCTGGGCATCTTGCAGGGCGGTCCTTCGCTGCTGTCTATCACAATGTGTTCCTCTATCTCTTCATCTATCTCGACTCCGTCTATATCCTCGCTTTCTGATTTGTGGCTTTCGGACTGAGCCGAGGTCTCAGCCTTGTTGGACGGAAACAAATTTTAGTATTAAATTTATTTACGTATTTAAGCAAATATTAAAATTATTTCCGATTGGAGAGGATATTCCAGAAGAACAAACATATGCTTGGTCCGTTATTTTAAATCAAACAGCCTGTATATTATTTCCTTTTTCAATTCTACACAGAAAAACATGACTTCGTATAAGCTATTATATGCCAATCTTTAAGAAAAATGTTAAAAAATCGAAATATTGCGCCTTTGATTTATGCAGCCCGCGCGATTTGGCCAATTCTGCTACAGCGAGCTATCTGTTTACTTATCTGTGCTTGGACATTATAATATATAGAACCATAGATATATTACATAAAAGACACGAGACATAACAACATGTCTTTGGGTCAAGTGCCGTGATACATGAATATCAGAATTATTGAAAAGAGGTTTCTTATCTTTGAAAATGTAGGTCAAGTATATAAATACTGGAGAGAATTAGGAGGTTAAATTCTCGAAATACCAGTCTACAAACCTTGCAACTACTAATTCCAACAAGAAAGCGAACAATACATTTGTGTGCCAGAAAAACAACAGGTGCAAGCTCAGAAGAACCCCAAAAAACTATACCACACAAAATCCTGGATTGCACCTCTCCATAATAAAAAGATAGACTGATAGTCTAGTTGTTTGAACGCTTGACTATCAGTTGTGAGGTCCAGGGTTCAAATCTCGCTGCCTTCAATTACAGGGGGCATCGGCCGGCCATGAGTTATTACGTCTGCGCCCGTGGAGCGTCTTAAAGTGTTTGCCTCTCAGCATTTGTCAAGGAGTGAGGAAAACCACGAAAACCTCACTCTGAGAGCAGGCCCTGAGATTCGACACTGTTGTTGTTTCCCGTTTAAATTTTCATCAAGAGTCAATCAAAAGAATTTTATGTTCTGCTGGTGTGATATTGCTGAATTATGAAGATTCACGTGTGAAAAGAATTGGAACGACAACGAAAGATCGGGCATTTACGACTTTAACTTCAATAGAAACCCATGACAAATTTCGAAAGGTAAAAGGGTCATTTTTAAAGAAAACAATATGGACACATGTTATACTCCCCGAAACATATTGAGAAATCTTTTAGGTAACCCGCAAAATAAACCCTTGTTTAACGAAACGTGGGGCATTTACAAAACATGATACGGAGACTCCAAATAAAGTTTATATTGCAGTTATTGGACAGGCAAAATGTATCAGATTTAAAAAGCACATAGCACATTATCGCTATAGCAGGTTTGAATTATCCAGTGTTGCACAACACATAAATGATACGGTTCATAAGATTAACAGTCAAAACTTTAAACTATTGAAAAATGTAACATTTTTGAGGGAATTAAACGCTTACGAAACCATTTATATGTGGAAAGACTAAACAATTTATTGAATCGAAAACATGCCCCTCTGCACCATTCAGTGTTGATTGATGTATTGGTATAAACAGAGATTTGTATACTTCTTCGAGTTCTTAGTGTTCTAGCAGATCAAAGTAGGCGTTAAAACGTGACCTGATTAAATATTATATTTTTCTTAATTCATTCGGTTTTTGGTTGAAAATAAAAATCACGAATTTCCTGCAGTCCTCACATATCTTTATTTGACAGTTAAACTTAACTCATCAGTAAACTGATACTTTTAACCTTATATGCCATATACAGGGTGTCTCTGAAATAAGAGTACAAAATATTAAAAATGGGAAACCCAAATTATACTGAATAAGTATCCAAAAATTCGTACGCCAATTGCAATATCGAATATACAATTAAAAACTCATTGAAACGTCACGAATGTGCCGCCCATGGATCCACTATCTGTGTTTATACTATATCTTAAGGTCATTTGTAAATACAGCTGTGATATACAGATAATCATTGTATGCAGCTGATACGAGTCAACGACTCCAATATTATTACGTACGCGAAATTTAAAGCAAATTTCAAAGAAGATATTGAAAGTAAAATGTGGAATCTATTAATGAATAACTCTATTCACTTGTGCGTAATCTGATCAATGACAGCTGTCTGAAATAAACATCATTGTTAAAAGTTGATATTTGATGTGACGAAGGTAATGTGCGTAATTATTTCTTTTTTTCTCTTGAATGTGATACGGGTGTAACAAGTTTCTTCGAAAAATGCGGTGTGCCGTACTGCGTGACACCCCCACTTGCCTTGCAGCATCACGTGTACTTACACCTGCATTTCTGTTCACAATATCCAGCAATTCTTCTTCGGCTCGTCAAATTCGACGTGGTCTTTCACGTCCGCGACCTTCGTAATTTGGTAGCAATCGACCAGTTTCTCTTAATCTAAACACGGTATTCTTTATACACGTGTAAGACGGGGTTGTACGATTGGGGTATCGCTGCCGGTAGATACGTAGAGTTCTTCGACAACTTCCTCCTGCTTCGCCGTAGACATAAATCATATCGAACAACTCGCGTGTGGTAAAAGCCATATCCGATGTGTTCATGCGTAAGGATCCAGACTGAGACTCAGAGCGTAGTGATACGTCGCGTGTTGCCTACCCTACCTTCGTTGGTTAGAAGTGTAGTGTCTCAAATACCAGTGGCGTGACGGATATTTAATAAATATCTTTGCCATTTTTTTCCTCACGTATGCGTGGGAATTTTGGAAAAATTAATTTAGATAAAAGGTGTAATAAAATTAGGGCTTCCCATTTTTAATACGTTGTACTCTTATTTCAGGGACACCCTGTATAAACCGGGTTTTAGACTATCACACATTTTTCTGGTAATTAAACTTAATGCATCTATTATTTCCGCTAAATTTTTACTGCTACATGTATTGTATATATTTCTTACTAAATTCAGAAATCCTATTATAAATAATTCTCTCCAAAATTTTAGCTGTGTTTGATTGGTGGATGGTAACAGTTTGTACTTATGGATTAAACAGAAAACAAAGGAATATACAAGATGTTTATGAAATTGACTTACATGTTCTTCCTCCGAATTACTAGCATCCAGACTAACACTATTTTCTGAAGAGCTGGGACATTTATGCAGAGGTATACCAGCTTGCGAAGCAGCCAATCCTATCAGGCCAGTTTCCGTACCAGCACCGCCTCTGGTCCAGATAAATTTAATAAGAGCCGATGCCAAGAATAGAGTCTAAAAACCAGGATACAAACGTAACATCATGTGCATCGAGACTTGATACAAGAACCTACCTGTTCTGTATGTTCTTTCGGTTCCAACTTTACTAACAAACTATACAAGTGCAACGCGGGTGACGCGGAAAGATGCTTCACAAGCCCTGGTAATAGATCGTGAACCGGTTTAGCGCAATGCTTCAATTGTGCCGCAGCCCATATGATATCCATGTGTTCGCAGGTTATCCGACCCTCCATCGCGAGGAAATTCAAGATGATGTGACTTTGTTTTATCACCTGTTAAATGTCACGTGTCGTAATGAAAATAATTAAATTAACGGGTAATACCGACTTCGACATGCAAATTTGGCCCGAAGATATGGGAGATGATACTGTTGCTGATCAACCAATCGGCCATGCTTCTTGGGGCTGATTCGGCTTCGGGCAGAGCTTCTCCTACGCACAACTCTGCCAGCACTCCGATTTGATTGTTGATTTGTGTGATACCGGCTAGTCGCATCGTTAAGGTGCTCGAAGTGAAATATTTGAAGGCCAGGTCTAAGCCGTCGACATCGAAAGCCATCGGAGTGTCCAGTGGATCTTTGATGGCATTCCACATGAAATCTGTCGATGGAAATTTTGTTATTTCAGAGTGTATCGATCTAATTAATTGAGTGGTAAAACTTTGTAAATATTGACACTATTATTACTTTATACAATTTGGAGTATATACTAATATTGTGTAGTTTGGTCATCTAAGTACTTTAAATATATTAATTTACTATTGTCATTATAGAAGAGATCTTCAACGTATCTATATTTTAGGAAATATGGCACATTCTCTGATTTATTTTATGCAACTTTAGTACTAGGGTTTTCAATCATAGAAAAGTAATTAATTTGTACTACTTCTGTAATTTTTTAAATATCCCCACAAATAAAAATCTAGCAGGTTTTGTTCGAAAACTGTAAAAATTTATTTGCTCGTTACCCGTTTGAGTGTCGTAAAGTGAACTTTATGGCACCGAAATAGAAAAATAATACCATTGGAGCTCATTATTCATTATAGTACTGCTTTCGGTATCTTTTTAATTTTTGGGTTGGTACAATGCTTAATTGTTACCTCTTTTATGAAACTTATGTTTTAATATACTATTTTATTAATATGGAATTTAAATATGTATTATTAACGCACGAATAAATAAAAAAATCTACCGATTTTACGTGTGTGGTTTACCGATTTCTGTTATCACAGCGTGGCAGCACTGAATTCAAATCAGGTACTTTATTATGGCCTTCCCTGTAAATTTAAAACAGTAGAATTTGTACTCACCAGCCATACTCTTTATCGTAGGCGTTCTCAAATCCTGATCGGATAATTTACACATATATCGCAGCACACACGAACGCAAAGGAACCAGCAGTGATATCATACTTTTAAAATTCATCCACAATTTCAAATTGCACACTGAAAAGACAAATAATCAATAATCCACGTTCCGAATAAAGAAGGCGCCGTTACTACGAACTTACCGACGGAAATCATAGCATGGGCAGTAGAAACCGGCAACTCCTCCGGGGTCAAATGCGTAAAACAGGCGGTCATCGCATGCAAACCCCCGGTCTTACAGAACAGACTGACGTTACGCAACAGATAGATCGGAATCTCGGAATCGTGAAGGTCGCAGAACAGATTCAACGTCTGCATCTCCTGCGGCGTCAGCTCGTCCAGTTTCGCCTGGATCGTGTGCTTGAAGGCGACGTACAAGGGAAAATTTAGGAGGAATATCTTCGCCGCCAAGACGAGGAGTTTATCGCGCTCCCCGATCACGTATTCTTTTTCCTCCTTCTCCTTCGCCAGCTCCTCTTCGGATCGTTTCCCCTTCTTGCCTTTGCCGTTCTCATCTTTGTCTTCTTCCACGTGCGATTCGCTCAAATCCTTCAGTTGGCAGACGACCAGATAGATTATACCCTGGGTGATCAGGCTGAATCTCTCGAGGTTTTTCGGATCGCGATAGCAACACATGCATTGCCTGAAACCATTAATTTTGTAGTTGTTTTTTTTTTTTGCTATCCGCGATAGCAAAATAATAACTGAAGCTTCTGGGACTAATACTTTTTATTTTTCAAAATAAACAAGTCAATATAGCCTAACAACAGATTTGAACAAGTTCTGAAGATTTTGTTTTATGGGGATTATAAATATTTTATAAGAAATTAAATAGAATATACAGTTAATGAATGAAATGTAGAATTATTAATAAAGACATTCGAGCAACAACAGTTAAAATGGAACAAAAGAGAAACCCAATATAAACCGTAGAATATTGTAATAAAAGTTATAAAGGATATACTGGAAGAAAAACGAAGAAAGATCGGCAAAAAAAATGTAAAGAAGCCATTTTAAGAGATTTAAATGGAAAATTGTACAGTAACAGTAGAAACAGATTACACAATTATGGGCATAAAATGCGTGTGATTCATTTGAATTGGGAGCACCCTTTAGGATCTACATTTTACATTAAAATTAAACGATTTTCTTCAAATCGTAGTTGAGTTTACTTTCACACAAAATTAAGTTCATTTAACATTTCAAGGCATACTATAGTAATAATTATAATAAGAATACTCGTTTATTGTCCAACAGATTGCCGATTACAGGACAACAATATTTAGAAAGTACATACAACATATAGAAAAAAATAAATTTAAAGTAACAGCAATTATAAACCATTAAGATTGTTGTGAAAAATGTTTTCATAGTGCAGATCAGCCGAGTGGCACATTATAACCAGCGGTGAGGGTTGTAACAAGTTGGTCCTAGAATAGAACCATGTTGATGAGGTGAAATATAAAAGACTTAAAATGTTGATATAAATGGCGATATAAAAAATTCTCAAAAACTTTGGCGAAGTTGGATAAAATGGATACAGGTCGGTAGTTATTAATTTCTGCTTTTGAACCCTTTTTAAATATAGGAGAAATTCAAGTTTTCTGCCACAATTTAGGAAAAGTCCTTTGCTAAAAAGTTTTGAAATTAAATCATCTCCAAAAATATGATTGTCAGGGAATGAAAATATAATGTTTATTAATTCATCCTCAGAAATGAATGGCAAACTAATAGGAAGACTATTACTAAAAGTACTATTTGTAAAAGGAGAGCTGTTAAGGTGAGTAGAACAAAATTTATCCGCAAACGCATTAACAATATTATGAGTAGGTCGTTGTAGGTCAATGCATTAGGAATTTTCTGGTAGAACCTTGTTTCTTGCGGTATTGTAATATTTGTTTGCGATCGCGCCTAATAGATGTTTGAACAGATTCCAAATAGGTATAGGATTTACAGAGAATACGCAACCTCTTGAATTCGTTCAGAAAAAAATTGTTTTTGGTAGAGTTCCACTTGCGTCTATAATACGAATCCAGTTTATTGTGGGAAATAATTTCAGAGGTGAATCACTCAATATACTAAATACACAATCATAGAATTTGTCCAGAGGAGCCACATTAACATCGTTTAATTCATCCATGAATGACCAATCACAATTTGTTAGATAGAGCAGAAAGTCGAGGAAAGTTAGCACGTCTATAGTTGTATCTAGTATTTGTATTAGATGGAAAGGACGAATAGGAAGCTGAAGAAACAGCAAAAGATAAGGTAGCAGATGGTATTGATCAAATGTTACAATCAGTGTTTGAAAGGACTAGATCGAGTAAACAATTAACAATTGATTAATCGAATGGGAGGATACGTGTTTAAACTCCATCTTCAAAACGTAGAAAAACACAAGAATGTTAAGGAGTAAAAAATATATTGAAATAGTAGTCCACTACAATATTGTTAGAAGTTTGAAGTTAATTTCATCCACCTGATGAAGCCACTGTGTGGTGAAACAATATTGTAGTGGACTACTATTTCAATATATTTTTTACCCCTTAACATTCTTCTGTTTTTTTACGTTTTGAATTAACAATTGAGTTGTAATGCAGCAATGAGACCATATTACAAAGATATGAAAAAGCAATACATTTGATTATAATTTCGACTTCGGAAATAACAAAATGTTATTAGCATGGTAATAATAATAATAATAATAGAAACTTTATTCAAGGACCAAAATATAAAGAGCGTCATAAAAAGAAATACACTAAAAGGAAATGCAATGAACTGATACCTACTTAAGTATAAAGGTACACAAAGACACAAACATACTATTGCTCGCAGGTAAGCGCAAAAAACTCATTAACACTATAGAAACATTGTGACTGTAGCCACGATTTAACAGTTTTTTTGAATTTCAGTAAACTAAGTATTTTCCAATTGTTAGGCGAATGGTTATAAATTTTTATACCTAAAATATCTGGACTCTGAGTAGTTGACCTTAAACGATGTCTCATAAGGTGAATTTGTGGATTTCTAAGGTTGTAGGTATGATCGTTGTTGTTTTTAATTATAAAATTATTTCTATGTTTGTGTATATAACAGCTACATTCTAGCATATACAGTTCAGCTAATGTTAATATTTTATATGTAATAAAGTATTGTCTACAAGAAGTTAACTGTGTGATACCTGCAATGCATCTTATGGCAGCTTTTTGTTTGAGAAATACATCTTTAGCTGCGGGAGAAGACCCCCATAACAACAGCCCATATAATAAGTGTGAGTGAAACTCTGCATAATACACTTGTTTTAGAACACCTGGATCAATTATATTTCTTAGGGATCTAAGCTTAAAGATAGATTTATTTAAAGTGGATATTAGTGATTGGCAGTGAGTATTCCAATTTAAGGAAGGAGTGAACGTTAAGCCCAAAAGAACTGCAGACTCAGCCGATTCTATCTCTCTGTTAGCAGCATGAAGATTTATAAAGGTGCTGAAGCAAAGCAATTTTTCTTTTTATTAAAAATCTAACTGCACCATACAATTTAGAAGCTTCTAAAATGACTTCAACTAAAATATCAGTCAAATATCTTTTTTAACAAATGAGAGATTATGAGAAATTCATTTTTCCAAGTTTCTTACAACATCTACTGACCAAGTTAGGTCACAATTTATAAAAAGAAACTAAAAATGAACTAACATATCAAATACCACAGAGTAATACAGAGAACAACATTTATTTATCGAACTATTGTAAATATCAATAAATAGGAGTATTAATTACATGAAACGGAAATGGCAGATTTTACTGAAATAACTGTGTCGATATTTAAATAAATTAAAAATTTTATAATAATGACTGACCCATAGAAAGCACATCAAACATCATTCTCATCATACCCTGTTTTCCTACCATGAAGGTTCTGCCCACATTAATAAACGCTACCCCAAGCAATAATATTAAATTGTAAATGATAATGCAGCGATATTATATATTTATCAGATCTATCTGGCTCAGAGAGGGTTTAAGAATCGTTTACCCAGCACTGAATGCAAAAATTTACGTTGTTGGCTTAACTGTACATTATATTCTCTGAAGAGGTTCTAACATACTGCCTCACGGTTGTAAAATTACACGTAAACTGTTTTACCAAGATTTAAAATTAATCTATTAGCCAGATGTGTCGTCTCCAACGAACATCGACTCATAGCCTGTAGTGACACAAGAGGGTAAATCATTTACGAACAATAAAAATAAAAATGGTCTCAGTATCGACCCCTGTGGAACACCGAAATCAAGTACGTTAGGCACTGCATAAGTACCACCCACCCTAACAGTATTATCATACATCGACAAAGAATTCGTGTTTACTCGGCTATGATTTCATTGCAACAACATAACACTTCACATAGTTATTTTTATAAATAAATAAACTACGGACATTTCTTCCTTTTGTTGAAGTAAAGTTGTGAAAACAATTGATAGATACAAATGGGAATTATTGACAGATAAAAGTAACCATAGCTACCATTTAATATTGATTGAGGTTGTGTAAATTATCAACATACATTTTTCTAATCAAGAAAAGCGTGTTACAACTGACTGTTGCATTTTCTATCGTTATAAGTGATGTGAAAGCAGCACAGCTGCATTTCCGCCGTCACCAGCATTCCCTAACTAACTTTGAAAGCCTATATATATGATAATTTGAAGATTGTAGTTCTTTCTGTCTTCTAAATAAGACATCAAAAGATATTCATGAATAGACAAAAGCATTTTTTGGCATATATAATACAAAATCCATAGATAAATATCAATAGAAGCATCAGCATGGCACAAAATGCTGCTGTAAATCAGTATAAACTACTAATTGCGCAAACACCACATCCTGAATATATTACAATAAGCGTGTTGAATTTTGTGCTTGATTTAGTTTAATATCATTAGTCTGAAGTTGGCCGTATTTTAACTTTAAGTTTGCATTTCTGCAATCATGTTTAATAAAGAAACATTTATGTATGGATGAAACGAAATCATCACCTAGTTGACCAGTTTTGTAATTAATTGGTGTCTCAGAAATTATTGTTTTGTAAAATTCTAATTTCAAGGAAATAAACTTACAATATTGATTATATTATCATAATTTCGCCAATAAAAGAAAAATTAATTAATTAATAACAAGTATATTGAATTTTGTTACCAAACGCGATGGGCATCTAGTAATTGCTTTCATAACT
Organism: Cetonia aurata; assembly: GCA_949128085.1. NCBI lineage: Eukaryota > Metazoa > Arthropoda > Insecta > Coleoptera > Scarabaeidae > Cetonia > Cetonia aurata. The sequence goes on along the minus strand of OX421883.1, from coordinate 3,636,939 downwards.
TCCTTTCAATTAGTTAATAGTTCGGAAATTAATAGGAAAAAGGTAAAAAACTGTAATTTATTTGTACAAATTACTAAATCAAGTGCTATATTGTTGCAAGTGCTAAAAAAATGTAATTTTTTTGTTATATCCGAAAAACTACAGCTATCAGTTAGATTTTGTTTTTAAGGACATAGTTAACAATTTTCTTTCCTCTTTTTTCATATTAATGTAATCAATATTAACTGTGGGTATGGAACAAAATTATAAAAAGTTTTTGTCAAGATACCTAGTTAGTTAGAAAATTCAAGAATTAAAAGATTCATTCAATTTAGCTTGTAAAACTGCAACTCTCTACTGAATTTTAATGTTTTTTAATCACCTTTGAGATATCCATACTAAATATCCGAACAAATTCAACCTATACATAGCAAATAAAATAATTTATTGGTATTCCGATGTTATTAAATAAAATTGAAATATTCATAAAGGAAGGCAATATTTTGTCATCTATTTATGAAAATAAAGTGATTTAAAATTACATAATTTTAAGGGATTACTTGCAACTTGAACTAGTTAAAATTGATAACAGATACGAACAATAGCTACAAACCCATACTCTTGCATAACTTTTTCTTGAGGCCAGTTTTGCTGTGTTTTTGTAAACAGCCCTTTTAAACAATTACATCACTAACAAATCAAACATCAACTAAAATATTAATTATTTCCTAAGAAATGCTAATAAACGAAAATTACCCAACACTAAATATCAAATATTCTGTCACTATTTCCTAACCTATAAATTAAGAAGAAAAGTTGTTATTTGAAATCCAGCATCGACCAGCCTAATTTCCCATCGATTTAATACAACTACAACATTAAATCGCATCCGACTCAACACTCTTTAAAATTGTTTATCTTTAGTCCCGTAAGCTTCAGTTTAATCAAAGATATAAATACCTCGTCGGCCAGGTTTGAGAATAAGTAAGTACGACGCCGATATCGTGTTTCGTTAAAACTGGTAGGTCGTTATTGTCCCTGCATACCTGTGTCTCATCTGAAACAACGTAAAAGTTCGCGGGTTTAACGTTGGAAACGTTATCGAAACAATGGGAACGTCTACGGCAGATGTACGAAACAAAAGAAAATTAAACGTTTATTTATTTCATGAAATACGATTTCTAAATGGGGAAATAACTCGATATTATTACCGGTAACTTACAGGTAACGAGTAATTGCAGAAACTCCGAACATGCATCGCACATCTTCTTGATAAGGGGTAACCACCACGCAATGGAGTTATCAATTTTAAGTCATGTCAACTGAACGCGGGCCTTTAACTCTCATATACGACTTTTTTCTTCTAAACGAGCTTCGAGCGCGGGTTATCGTCGCACATCCATTATGGAAATTAGTTGGAGATGATTTGATGACAAATAGCCACCATTTTGGATCGACGTTTTTAGGAAAATTGGTGTATTAATAGAGAAAACTGCACACACAACACAACACACGCTGTCAAAACATTAGTGGCTAGCGCTTCGCATAAAACCACAAAAAATTCAATGAAACTTGGGAAAAAACGTATGTTCTGGTTTAGATAAAAGAAAACGCGCGAATTTTTTTTTTGGTTACAGTTTGAATTTCTTTATCTGACACTGCTTTACTAACCTGCATACGTAAATATATTCTGAAGCGAATCTATTGTTCTAAGCGCATCATCTAACGAATCGCAGGATAGGCAACACATTATTCGAATAAGTATGGTAATTGGAAAAACATCAAGTATTTTATTAAATATTAAACTGCAGGAAACATAAATAATTGAAATTGATCAATAATTCTACGAAAACAATAGAATTAAATAATTTAAGTAATAAAATAAATATTGTTTATTTGATTTTCACAAATTTGTCATGAAGAAACATAGCGACATCTAGTGACCGGTGTTATTCATTTTTCTGAATTTATTAAAAAAAAAAACATTAATTTATAATTATTTTGCCGAGACACAGGATTTATTATAAACTATTTGTACAAGTAATAATTCATTCATATTAATTAAGAAATTCGAAATATCCATAATCTTGGTAATCCAATACCAGATCGCGAATTCTCGTCTTGAAAGCATTGTTCGTCGGGGATTTCCCAAATATAGCTTCAATGTCAGCCTCCTTGATGTTTGCGCTCAAATTGTTAACTTTCTCCTCATTCATGACGATGTGGAGAGTCATAATGGCCATACATAATCCGAAAGCTGAGAAGCGTTTCATTTGTAGCATTAAAATATCGAAGGGCAAAATCTTCTCAGGGTCGCAATGTAGTTCGCACAGATAACTGCAGAGGGAATAGTAATAGGTGCGGATCATCTCCACGTAGTACTTGGCTCGAAATTCTTTGTCTGTAGCTACAAAGAGGAACTGTGAAATGTCTAGAGCTGGAGAGCCGAAACGGCAAAATTGCCAATCTAACAGACAGATTTCCGTTGGAATAGTAGGTTTCTCCGGATCCTGAAATTATAGAAAAATTGCTAACACCTTCTCTGAAATTTAATTGTATTAAACTTGATTTGAATTTGCCGCTAATTGCAATATTAAAGGAATCTGTAGAAAATGCCTTCTACAGTTGTTTCCACAACAACACTCACGAATACAAATTTAACTAGATGGCGGTATAATCATTTGAATTTGACATTTAATGCAATATGATGAATTTTCCTAAGTTTTCAATTTGAAACAGAAAATTAATATTGATGTCATGATGTCTGATCTATATAAAGCAGTAAAAAATTATAACTATAAGTAGCTCTGTTCAAACAATTATTTGCAATCGTTGGATGGGATCGCTCTTTAAAATTATATAATTAAATACACCCGCCCTTTATTTAACCCCTTATTTAACGGTTCTTGATTCCTTGTGATTGTGCTTGTGATTTATACTTTAAAATTATATCAGTGATAAAAACTTACACCGTATTTAAATAACATATTATCCAAGATGGCATCTCCATGTGTCAACACCGCGTAAGGTCCCATGGCACCCATTTTAATTGCTTGCATCTGGTACTCCAACGATTTTTCCATGAATTTCTTAAACAACGTGACAATTGATCTGTCTTTAGTAGTCTTCAGCGTTTCCAAAACGCGTTCACAGCATATCTTCTGTTGTTTAGCATAGAATTCCACATTCGCATTGACATTAAAGCGATTCTTAGCATGTTCTGTTAATTTCTTGTAGTCATCCGGACAATGCTGGCGGAAAGCATATGATAAGGCGTGGAATTTACCCAAGGCTTTCATAGCTAAGGTAGCGTGACTTCTCGAACAGGGTTCTGAACTATTTATTTGACTAAACCCTTTGGTTCTCATGTTTTCCAATAATAGGGACTCTTGATAGGTGTCGGTGAAATTCATGTGCATTTCGGGTATTTCCGAAAATCGTTCGAACGTAAACTCTTTCTTGAGCTCGTCGAACTGAGGCAGGAGTTTACTGTATATGTACATTTCTTTTTTGAACAACCTATCAACTTGGGCGTACTTTCTTACGACTTCTGTCAATGTGGCGCTCTTCAAGATCCAATCGTATTCTATATCGGAGTTTCCCGCGTCTATACCGGTGATGTGGACGTTCCAAATCAGCCCTACCATGTTGGGATTCTCGACAGCGCTTGGTGTTATTGAAACCTTACAGTTTGTGATACCACGGGCGTGCATAGCCAATTCTAATCTTTTCTTGATCAAGGGATTTAGTACATTTTCACTTGCAGCCATTATATAATCGACAGAACCAATGGAAAACAAAAAATAAAATAAAATTATACAACCGTAACTCTTGACTCTCTAAACGAGTAAGATCGCAGTATTAAGCTGGTTGAATTATATAAGCATTATGGTATATTGATGCTAGATTATTGATATCTCCTTTTATTCGTTACATGTATTTATCTGGTGTTGTTTATGAAGCGATTAAAAAGATAACCATCATGAGAGATAAAATAGAGCGCACTGTGTAATGCCTTTCATTTCTTGTCGTCTAGAAATGAAAGGCATTTCGTCAATTCGATATAAAATTCTGGTCTTCTGACTCACTAAGCAAAATTTAAAATTTCCCGCTTCGAAGATTTAATCAATAAAAGTACAGAGAGAGCAATATGACAACTACTTTACCTGGAATTTTAAGGTGGCAACATTGTTAAGTTAGTAGTACAAGTTATGTCACATTACTGATTTGTCAATTAGCGTATTTTGGCGCATAACTTTATCACTAAATATGTGTGTGAACTGCTCTTAGAATTTGCTGTTTTTGCGTTGTCATTTCTAGTACTGCCCTAATCAAAGTAATTCAATGCTACAGTATATCCGGTTTGGTCATGAGAATTCGCGAATATATTCTAAACGTCGGTCACAAGCGAAGAAAGCGATTGCAGCGACATTAATACAAGTAGAAGCCGTGTTTGTCATATTTGTCATGTTAATGGTTTACCTTGTTTTTTAGGTTGATATTTGACGTTAAGATGGGTGTCAACTGGAATATTTCCTCCTGGATAGGCTTTTTCCAATGCCCCATTTTCATTTAATACTTCAGTCAATTTCTCGAAAGTAGCCATTCTCATACGGTATAAAGCGAAAGAATCTTCATCCGAATACATTTCCACATATCGTTCAAAATATAATGGTTGTTTGTAGTGTTTTTCCCTATGTGTTAGCGCTGCCGGCGCAGTCGTTGCAATTTGTGCACTTACATTGTCCATATCATTGAAAAGTACAAGAAAATCGTCATCATCATTTTTTTGCTGTAATGTAAGCAGTAAGCAGCAGAACTATTTGCTCTAGACTCAGATTCATTTTTTTGTGATTTCTGAGGTTAGGATGGGATGATTTAGAATACTGACACACACAGCCACCAACATGTTTTGGCGTTATGTTAGTGACCATGTTTATATCAAACGTCAACATTTTTTTTTTGACGTGAACGTGTCGTTACCAAATGTTGTCATCATTGACCGAATAGTCCACCGCCAAAAAACGCTAAATGTGTTTATAACTTAACCATGCAACAACAGAAATGTCAGATGACAACGTAATTGTGTAAACAATAAGCAGGACAGTAAACAGTAAAACAAAAAAATACACTTTTTCTGTGACGTTCGTGGTCACATCCGGTTGTTCACTCCGTAGTCTAGCAGTCAATATTCATTTTATTGAGGTCTCAATAGCTAAACTTATTCTATTTTTGCATTGAAATGTTGTATTATGTTATTATGTTCAACATGAAATACATCGTAAATAACCTCAATGAATATCAATTGCTACAGGAAAATATTGGATGGTTATTTTTGTGAATAGTTTAAAACACAGTGTGATTCTTACACCGCCTTATACTACACGAAATTTATGTTTTTCCTAAATATAAGGCCAACCGGATGTGACCACCACGTGACCACGAACGTCACAGAAAAAGTGTATTTTTTGTTTTACTGTTTACTGTCCTGCTTATTGTTTACGCAATTACCTTATGTCATCTGACATTTCTGTTGTTGTAAAGTTAAGTTATAAACACATTGACAAATCAGTAATCTGACATATCTTGTACTACCAACTTAACAATGTTGCCACCTTAAAATTTGAGGTCACGTGGTGGTCATATCCGGCTGCTCACTCTGTACATGTGATGTATAGCAATTTTAAATTACTAGCTACATCAATTTAATATAATAATTTACCCTAATAAATCCATCAGCATACCGAATGGTACAACGCGGCACGTTTCCGATTCAATAAATTTCTAAATTCTCTTTTGATATAAATGCTTTCAAAAGTGTTTAATTCTCTCGGAGATGTTACATTTTTTAATAGTTCGAGGTTCTCAATGGTTCACAGATATTATGGCCTGCATCATTAATATAAATCTAGTTCCAATTGCACTCCTTGTCTGCCCAACATAAACTTTATTGCAGTTGACGGCTGGTTTATCCGTTGCAGTACCTAACAATTTTTGTAATGTATTTTGTGTAGTGAAACATGTGTTTATATTATGCTCTTTAAACATACCTTTCGAAATTCGGTGGAAAGGTAGTTTGATAGACTTTTTATTGCGGGTTTCAAATGCACTTAAACTCGCGGAGCTGCGCACATAATGTGTATATTGAGCTCTCTATAATAATTCCAACCTGCATAATGTAAAAATTAAAAATACCATATTTTTATTATAGGAATCTTTTTTGCAAAAGTTGTCTGAGGTTGGCAACGGAAAATTTACATTGGCACCACTGTGCAGTTGGCTAATTCTTGTTTTATTGGTTATGTTTAATGTTTACACACGGATCAGACAGCAAGAAGAATGATAAATGGCATGACAACAAATGACAAATACCACTGTAGCCAGTCCACGAAAGTAAATCTGAACTATAGTTTACAACCAATTTAGGGATTTCTTTTTTAATAGCAATTTCTCACTTTTATTTGATCACAGTGTATATATTATGAAGTGTTATGAACATTCTAAATTACGTCCTTGCACGTAATTTATCACCTCTCAAATGGTATATTAATAATTAATTGCAATTGATGTAGTTGACGATTGAACTTATTTTTATTTATCGGGATAGCAATACATACTTTATCTTTATATTTTATGTGATTCCTAAATTTCATCGTTTATGATTAAAAAGAGAAACCAAATATTATCTCGTTAAAAAAAAAATGATCGTGTTAGCACACCTGTTAATAACCTGAATGTTGCATTACATCAACTTCACGTAGTAAACCTCGTCTACTAAATTTTTTTTAGATCTTTAATGAATCACTATACCAGGAATCAATAATTCAGTGCAGCCAACAATAACCTTATTTGGGTTGCTTCTTGTTGGGGTTACGTCCGTTTTTTTTGCATTAAAATGATTCAAGGTTTATCTCATCACCACAGTAAGGAAAACAAAAACTACTGACTGTATTTTAACTAAACTTTATTAAAATCAAAATACCCTAACCGACTGAAATCCAGGATCATTCCTCTGAGCCTCTCCTTATACAAAGCATCGTTGACAGATTTATAATTTACGATTTCCATGTCTTCAAGGGCGGTTTCGAAATCCGGTATTTCGTCCACTTCGCTCATCATCAACTGGACCACCATGATGCTCATGTGCAACCCGTAAATGGAACCTCGTTTGAGTTCGCTCTGCAAAGCTTCGTAAGGAAAGAGCCGTTCCGGATCGCCACCTAGATCGACCAGATGCTGGCAGAGAGAATGGTAATACAGTTTGATCATGCTGTCGTAGTGTTTGTCTCGGAGGGCCTTGTCCGTGCAAGTGAATATGAAATAGGATAAGTCGAAAGCTGGCGAACCGTATTTGCATAGCTGCCAATCTAGTAGGCATACTCTGGTTGGTCGTTTTGGATGTTTGGGATTCTAGAAGAGATTTTTTTTTTATAAAATTTTAATGCATCTACAGCAAAAATGATTATTCTTTAACCAAGGAATACTGACAACTGTCAAATTCTGATTTCAATGAAACTCTACACACTGAGGAAGCCCACAATTTCTTTTCTGCCGAAATGCCCAATTTAGGGGTACATCTGTTTGGATTTACCGCTTTTCCAGTACTCTACACCTCTAGTTTTGTAATCTAGATCAATAACAGCTTGCTTATTCAACGAAAATCATGCAGGGCAAAATGTACGACACAAGTACGTACTGGAATTAATCCAAAAATTTACAGAAACGGGCTCTGTACATACCAAAACACATTTCCATGGGGTTGTCAATATTGAAAATATTAATGTCGAAGACTTAGGTCAGGTCGCAATGCTTCTAAATGTGACGTTGACACAAAAATTAGACATTCATTCAAGACGTTCATCAGTTTGTAGAATACTTAAGAAGTCAAAATTTCATCCCTTTAAAATTACAGTTTTACGCGAACTGAATGAGGATGATTTTGACAGGAGGTTGGCTTTTGGCGTGGATCAATGGCCGAGCAATGAAAAATTTGGAATTTCGCCTATCCAGTAAATTATGTGAGGGTACAAGAGGGTACAAAAGTGCCGATGCAATTTAGTTCCTGCCAAAAAAGAATTTCAAATAGATGACCAGAAGTATTTTAGAAAGATGGCGAGGGTAATGGGGTAAAGGGTGCTCTTCCAGATGCAAAAGAAGACGATGCTGGGGATAATGCCAATCTGAAGGACGGAAAGGTAGCTGACAATTTTGATTTAGAGTTAGATTTTAGTAAAACTAAGAAGACGAAAAACAAAAGAAGAAGAATCTGGATGAACTGATGGCTGAGGCAGATGAGAAACAGGATGATAAAGATACTGTCGATGACAATTCAAGCCTGTGGTTAGCATCAGACAGAGATTACACATACCGGGTGTCCAACCTAAGATGCAACGGTTCCTAGCCAATTTATCATTGCCTTTTTGAAAAAAATTTTCAAACAAATGTTGCCTCGAATCATATTCTACATATGCTAAAATTAGTTTCAGTAATGGCGGACTTCCGATTGTACCGGAAGTAGATAGTAACTTTATTATTTTAAATGCAACACCGTGTATATTATTGCACTTTTGGATTCCTTCTTAAATTTAAATAACAATACGTTAGGGATACATTGGGGCTAAGTTGTACCGTTACCGAATTACATGACGTTTTTCGAAAAAAATAACCAAATGATTTCACCAGGCTTGGGACTGGCAGCAATAACACTGGCATGCTTCGAAAGTGGCCAACAGAACACAACAGGACCACTAGTTGTGTAGAATATGATTCGAGGCAACATTTATTTCAAAAATTTTTTCAAAAAGATAATAATAAATCGGCTAGGGACCGTTGCATCTTAGGCTTGCTACAATGAGCTTCTAAATCGTGTTTTTGACATGGTGACAGGAAAGAAACAAATTCGTACCGTGGTATACCCTCTCAATCTGTAGAGTTTCATGGAAATCAGAATTTGACAGGTGCTGGTGTTGCCTTGTAAGTAAATAAATTAATCACTTACTTCATATTTAAACAGCATATTATTAACCCAACTATCGCCGTGTCCAATGACGCAGTATTCGTTGGTAGTATCCACTACGTTCTTCAACGTATCCATGGCTTTCTTGCTGTAACTCTCGTACTCGCTAATGGTCACAGAATCCTCATCCGGATCCATAGAAGAAAACACCTTATTGTGATAGACGTCCATGTATTTCTCGATTGCGATCTCATCGGTGTTACTTTTATTGAAGAGGACATCAACTGCAATATCTGCCAGTCTCTTGAACTCTTCTGGCTCTTGTTGGCGCAGCGCGAAGGATAGGGCGTGCAATTTCCCATAAGCTTCCATCACTAGTTTAACATGAGCATAATCTAGAGGTACCTTTCGGTTTTTCATGACGTACCCTAGCGATTTCATGTCTTCCATCACAAAGCTGTACTTTTCTAGGTAATTAAAGGCATAGTTAGCGTGAAAATCGAACGGTTTGAGAACGCAGCGCTCTTCTTGGAAGCTTGAAAATAATGGGAATATTGTTTCGTAAACGAACACTTCTCTTATATAGATTTCGTCGATGTTCAACATTTTCCTGAGATTTTCTCCTTGCGGAGCAATCTTGGCTATCCAATTTACAGTAACTTCCTTTCCGGATTCGTCGGTTGTTTTGGCTTGGATCTTAGCGATGACTCCTAAGTAGTTGTCTCCTTTCGTGGATCCAGCAGTCACATTGATTTCATTGATTCTCAACTGACGTTTCTCTAATTCTTCCCGCACTCTTCGCATGAAATCATCTTCTAGCTTCAATGGAGTTGCCACTACACCGTTAGCACTCATTTCAATTAATCTTTACTGAAAGCGACACGCACTTCAAACTATTTCGGAGAGAGGACTAAAATCAGAGCACAAATTTTCTAGGTGAAACAGTGTTTGGAGATGACGACTTTATACTTATAGTTACTAATATAAGTGATAAATTTGCACATGTGTCTAAAATACATTGCAACGCATCATGACAAATTGAAAATTATTCGTATAATCATCTCAACCTTGAATGATATAAACGCTTCCAGTAGTTCGTGTATTGTATATACGTACTTACAATAATAACCCGTTTTGTAGTGTGTGTATTTGTTAGAACTCTCATTATTAGTAACAATAGTTGAATGTTATCAACTTGTTCATATTTATAACGATTCATTGTTCGAAATTAAGTGCATTAGGAAAAAATATGTGAACGAATGTTTGGAAAAATGTTTAAAGGTGCTCTCCATGCCATTCCATTGTTGTATTGTGTCTGTACAATTACGAAATCGCGGTAGTGATGTCATATTTATTATAAGAAAGGTTTTTATAAAATAAGGTTGGAAATGAATCGGCATTTCTCGTCGCTTCTTTGTTAGATAAGGAACGAAAATAAATGCGTACTCCTCTATTCATTACTGATTGTGGAAGTCATGTTTTTACAGACACTACTCCAATAAATAAATAAAAAGTTTTCGATAACAATAATTAGTGCTCGGACATTTTAGGCACGGAATGTAAAATAGTACCTATAAGTTGATGCATTGATGGATGGTTTAATGATGGCCATATCTCAGTAATAGAGTGTCCTAAAGTTTAGGAAAAAAAATATAGGGGACACTTTGTTTATGAAAGCTTTAGAATGCGCCAAAATTAAATAGAGGCTGGAAAAAGATGAAACAATTAACAAATTACTGGTTTTTAATACAGACATAATCCCTTCAAAGTCAACGGTTATACCACGCATGTGCGTCTCCCGCTCATTCTTCTTACTGCAGTAGGTATTCCCCTACATTCAGTCATTCGTCATAGCCATACCCCCGGCACTCTCTTTACCGCCAACAATTGAATTGGTGCTGCGATCTAACCGTCTTGAGAGGAACTATATGTATTGATTGAGGCCTGCTGCGATGGCTGCATCTTCTTTTTCTGTCTTTTCCTCAGAGTCTGTCGTATCTTCATCTTCAATCTCTTCTTCACAATTTTCCTCTTCTTCGTTCGTTTGTTTACTGTCTTGTTCGCTTATCTGCCTATTTATTTCTTCGTGTTCTTCCTCAAATTCTGCATCCTCATCATCTTCGAGTTTTCTCCATATCTTAAGTTGACTTACATGGGCGGTCGTTCGTCCCATTTTCGGATTTCATAAGTATCATTTGCATTAGAGTATTTTGATCATTTACTTCAGGTTTACAAGCGTTTACCCGGTTTCCATGTGTATTTACATTCTCATTGTCAACACTGTTTTGTGTACCAAATAATTCAAAATCATCATTGGTCGCCATTGTGTTTACTTTTTACTTTTTTTTTTTTTTTTTTTTTAACCTGTTTTACCACGTGCACTAATATATCCTCTATCATCCAATAAATTAGCTGGTCCCTATTCACATCCCACTTCTGAATTGTAAGTTCCCTTTTATCTTCTTAATAAAACACTTTTATTAATTTACGTCTATGTAATACAATAACCATAACAACAATTCTATCTAACCTCTAACGTCTCTTCACCTTCACTTCTCTAGCACTACTACTATTACTACCAACCTATTTTATTTTAGGGAAATTGGATATTGCCAACATTTCAGAATTTTATTTACGTTTATCCACTTGTATTTGATAGGAATTTTTATTCAGTTTAGAACGTTTAATATTATTTTATTTTTCATGAGGCTATGATAAATTTTGTGACTGAAATCTGTTATCAGTTACATAATTTGATGCTTCAACCGAAAAATAATTATGTAAAAAACAAATTATTACTACACACCCTTATTGTGTGTTTTTAGTTATTCAATGGTTATTGTCTTACTTTTTTATTTATCGTCGGATGGAATTTTGTGAATTAATCATTAATAAATATCTCGAACATGAATAGTTTTTCAAGAATATGCTATTCACCGACGTTTAGGTACTTCATTTACTATTGGTAGGATTGTTAGAATCTATGTTTATTATTTTGTTTGATTATTGACTTTTAAAACTCCTTCTCATTCTTTTTGTTTTCTTTTGATATTGTTTATGAGCTATGTCACTGAAATTTTTAGTTTACATTATCTGATACTTCGATATAAAAATAAGTTTGAATAAAAACAAATCAATGCTACGTATGGCAGTTTATTCCGACTTTTAGTTATCAAATGAGTATTGTCTTATTATTTCCCTTTTCACTAATGCAAATGTAATATTGGATTTATGATTAGTTTCACAAACTTCGTAGATCATGTTTACAATAGCTCACTTAGATAATTGGTTATTAATTTGTTGTTCAATTTTCTAAAAAAATAAATATTTATTACAAGTCTTTATTGTTAGAATATAAAAGATTCTACTTTGTCTAGAGAACATCATAAAAAAATAAGCTTTTTCAAAGATTTTCATGAGATAGGCAATCAATTTTTGTAACATTCGTTTTGTGGTACAATGTACTAAAATTAAACGATATTATGTAACTTTAACTTTATCAACACGTGATTGCACACAATAAAATTTCACGAATATAAACACTATCATCGGAAAGCAGATCTGTAGGTATGTAATCAAACATCAGAGTTCGTGACACACAATAAATAACTACATGACATAGATAACAGGTAATTACCAATAATTATTTTGTTTTTGTCATTGCATAATGAAACAAATAAAATATCTATAGGTCCTTCATTTTTTTTCCCGAAAGCCAAGCGCTTGGATATTTAAAAGCTTGTTGACGGTCACGTGCGAGATCATTATTGGCACTAACATAAAAATAAAATATTACTAAATTTGTGGTGAGCTCATAAAAATAGAGTGGGAAGAACGCGCGTTGACGAGTGCGCACGAAATGGTTGCAGTCATTTTGAAGGTTGCTTGTCAAACACAATAGTGTTTCTGGAAGCCTTTATGCATTTTGACGAGTATTTTCTTGTTTTCTGTTCATACACTTTAGTATACTTTTAAGATGTCTTGTGCAAATTCGGAGCCAAAATTAGTCTTTTTCAATCATCAATTCAGACTGTAGACAATATAAAAAATCGATTTATCTAATCCTAAACTAATAAAAATTAGTGCAAAAATCGATAATTTTTGTATTAATGCAGATGGGAATGTAAATTTACAGTTATCGCATCGCAATCTTGACAGTTGCTACAAACTGTCTATAGTAATACATAAATGAATATTTTTTTCGATAATACGTATTTTCACATTTATTGTTAAAAGTTTCGTCACTAAATAAAATATTATTTAAAAAATGTATGTTATTAAGGTTTTCGCCTCGAATCCATAAACTAAAATTCAGCCGTTTTTTGTTATCACCTTGTTCAAGAGTTTATCTTACAACGATCAGGGCTATGCAACTATTCTTGCGCTGCAGGAGTGTTGTTGGTAAAACCTGGGGATTGAAGCCGAGGGTGATTTATTGGCTATACACCGCTGTGGTGCGACCAGCGATAACATACAGGACACTAGTCTGGTGGAAAAGGATAGAAGTGTCCTCCGCAGTGAAGCTACTAACCGCTATCCAGAGACAGGCATTGCTGGGAATCACTGGTGCAATCAACAGTACAGCGACCGCTTCTTTGGAGACCATTGTGGGCCTCCCATCGTTAAAGATGTATATGAAAATGCCATCCTTAGACTGAAAACCAACAACTTGTGGCATCCCAACATTAGGGTTGGAGGGCACACTGATAGTACGAGTACGATACTGGACGGGCCATTGCTGCAAATGCCCACGGGCAATATGGCACTCGAAATGATCTTCACCGAAAAGGTGAAAATCTCCATATCGAACAGAGACCAGGCACGTGGGATATCACTGCTCTTGCTAATGACTGGTTCATGGTAGGATCCAAATCCAGCCAGAGCACAGGAGCCGGTATTTGCGGACCGAGCCCTAATCAAAAGATATCCATAAGCCTGGGGAAACATGCGACGGTCTTCCAGGCAGTATTCGCCCTTGCAGCCTGCGCAGAAATGATTGCAAAGGGGGCTGCACGAGGAGGAAAATAAGCATAATGACTGATAGTTAAGCTGCTTTCAAAACAGTCTCGAACCCTGTAACTAGTTGATCGCATCAGGTGTTGGAAATTTTTCATATTTGTAACTTGTATTTTTTTCTGTTCTTAGATGTGAATGTCTTCGTGTTTTGTGTGTGTGTATTTCTGTATTAGGTGTGAAGTCCTTTGATGGTGTCCATTTGTCCATGTTATACAGTGTCTTTAGTATCTTGTTCTGCTGTCTTTGTAGTTTATTTAAATTTTGTTTAGTTGTATGGCTCCATATGTTTATTAGATAACTAATATGGGACGTAATTGTACTGTAGACTTTTTCAGATATTCTGGTACTGTGTCTTTTTCTGCATTCCTGCTATAATCATGGTGTTCCTTTTTATAAAATTTTTTACGTGGGTATCGCATTTTAGCTTATTTTGTATGGTTAATCCTAGATATTTTATTTGGCAGGTTTGAGTTATGGTTTGTGTTTTAATCTTGATGTTAAAAGTGGGTTTATATGTTTTTTTTTGTAAATACCATGTACTCTGTTTTGTTCTCATTGATCGTTATTAGATTATTATAGCACCAATCTTCTATTTTTTCCACATCTTCTATAATGTGTTGCTGCAACTGTTCGTCGTTCTTGCTTGAGCAAACGATGCATACATCATCTGCGTATGCATATATTTCTCCATGGATCTTCAAATTAAAGATGTCATTTGTATAGGCTATGTACAATATCGGTGGTATATTCCCTCCTTGGGGGATTCCATATTCTGCTTGTAGATGTAGACTTTCTATTTTGTTGACTATTGTTGTTTGTTCTCTATTTGATAAATATGTTTTTATTAAGTTTCTATTTGCGTCCTTTATCCCCAGAGCATCAATTTTTTCGACTAATTTCGCTTTGGAGATGGTGTCAAAGGCTTTTTTCATATCTAGAAAAAGTACTACTACCGTCTTGTTTTTCTCTGTTTCATTCTTTATTTTATTTATTAAGTCAATTGTAGCAGATATGGTTCCCGAGTTTTTTTGAAAAGCATATTGATTTTTATGTATGATATATTACATGATTGATATTCACTTAGTTGTATTTGTATGCTTTTTTCTAATATTTTGTTTAATGTGGAAAGTAGACATATTGGGCGATAATTTTCTATCTTTGTCTTGTTGCCTTTTTTATGGATAGGAATGATTATTGTTCGTTTTAAGGAGTCACGGTAATGTCCACTTTTTATAATGTTATAATAAAATAAATTTAAAGTTCTTTCCAATCAAATATTTATTTTTAAATTAATTTACTTTAAATTTATTTTATTATCACAATTCCACCAATCAAAACTTCCATTATATCTATTTTATAATGTTGTTGGTTAATTTTACCAATATTGGTGCTAATTTATTTCTGTTTTGTTTTAATATCTTTGTAGTTATTTTGTCATATCCTGCTGCAGTATTGTTTTTTAATTGTAGGATTATTTTGTGAACGGTTTCCTCTGATACTTCCTCGAATTGCAATTGCGTTTTTACATTGTCGGTTTTGGTTGTGAAGGGTAATCTATTTGAGTTTGCAATTTGTTTTTCTATTTCTTTTTAGATGATTTAGGAAATAATGCATGATAAACTTGAAAAAATGATAGTCTCATCCGATTCCGTGTCTATAATGGTATTTACATAATCAATCCATTCTCACAGGTCACAAGTCTGCACAGCCTCTGGTTCGTATTCTACGCTTCTCTAGATTTCCTCCATTTTCGCCCAATAAATAAAGGAAACTCTTAAAGGTGAACAAATTTAAATCTCTGGCAATTATCTTTGATAATTTATTTAAATGACTTTATTTACGCTATTACAATTTATAAGTAACTCACTTATTAATGAGTGTAAGAGGCAATATTGGCAGCGAATGCTCGTGAAGCATATTTGACAACTTTTTCGCATTTTTCGCCTAAAGATATTCCTACGTAAAACTGTAACACAAACGCAAATTTGCACGAGCCCTGTATGTATATTGCTATATTATTTTCAATAGATAGAAGATAAAAGTATCTTCTATAAAAAAATAAGAGTGATGATGCCATAATCTGTACATCAACTGCCGTCAATAAATAATGATTGTAAACTGGATATAGAACATTTCTCAGATATATAGAAATGTCAAAAAGCAATTCAGAACAAGGATTATCCAAATAAGATTGCTTAAGCCAGATTTATAAATCGTCCAACCGCGAAGATTATTGCATAATACGGCCATCATGGCGTCAGATCTCTAATCTTATCTGAACAACAGATCACCAATGATAATATGATCGTTTGGAGAAAAATAGAAAAGCCCAATTAGTCTCGATTAGAGCGCCAGAAAAGCAATTATGGAATCTGATAAGAACAATGTCGGCACACAAGAGAAATCGCAAGAAGAACCTGTTAAATGTGTGAAGGATACGAGCGGAGAAACCAAGGCAAAAGTCGAAGGAACGGAGCAGAATCCAAACGAAAATGGCGTAGAGACTGCGGAGAAGGTAATAGAGAATGGTGATACAAATGGAGACGCAACCATAGAAGAAATTTGTGAAGCAAAGGACGGAAAATCTGAGGAAATTGTTGACGCCCCAGTGGGAGCTCCAGCAGCAACTGCAGCAGCAACGCCAACAGAAACCTCGGCAGAAGCACCATCAGAAACCTCAGCAAATACAGAAACTGCCGCTGAAATCCTAGCAGAAACTCCAGCAGAAATTGGATTAGCAACTGCAGCAGAAACACCAACACAAATCAAAGCAGAAGCCACAGCAGAAGTTCTAACAGATGTGCAATCAGAAGCTCCAGTAGAATCGCAAGATGTAGCACAAGAAGAAAATGAAAAGGAAATAAAATCGGTTGAAACAGAAGCTGTAATTGAGGAAGCAACAAAAATTCTAGAAATTGAACAATCATTTAATGAAATCATCGAAAATGCAACGGAAGAAACAGAGATCAATGAAGGAAATAAATTAGAGGAAATACCTTTGAAGACCGAGTCAGGTAGAGACCAAAACGAACTGGATCCAGATATTTTAAAACGTATCGAGAACTATTTGGAATCTATTGGAGTTTCCGATTACACCCTTAAAGTGGAACCGCACGGGCAAATCACAGACCTTTTCACCAGAACGTTCAGAATTAAAATTAACAATTCAAAAACGGAATTGAACTGGCTCATTAGAGCAGCACCCCCGGCAGAGTCCGTAAGGCACATGGTGGACATTGGTCGGTTTTATCAGAACGAAGAATTAATCTATCGAAAATTATTTCCCGCCTATCGGAAATTAGAAGACGAACAGTCTCTGGTCGGTGTCTTCGATTCCTATCCGAAATATCATCTTTCCGGCACGGATTTCCTCAAGGAATTCGTGGTTATTTCAGACATTACTCAGGAATTCTTGGAGCAAAGCAAAACAGTTGGATTGAAGTGGCATTCGGTTAACCTGGCTATGAAAGCGTACGGGAAACTCCACGCTCTTTCCTACGCACTCAAAATGAAGCAACCAAATCTGTTCTCCGAATTGAGTGACACCTTCAAGAAAAACTTCGCTGTGACTAACGAAGCGAGAGAAGATCAAAAGGCCATCTTCGAGAACTACGTCTTAACAACTTTGGACCCAATAAAAGAGGGTGCAGTCCATAAGAAATTCTCTAAACTCATCCAGAATTTGGGGAAGGCTTTTGGCGACATCTCCACCAATGAGTATTCGGTCATTGGATATTGTTGCCGTCAGTTGGCATTTAGCATTAAGGTAAGTGTTATGTTAGCGTTTTTAATTCCGTTTCCTTATTTAGCATTTATTTTACTTTCCAGCCAAATAGCCGGCGCAATTCAATTTGCTTCTTGGATTTCCAAAATGCCAAATACGCTTCGCCAGCCTGCGACTTGTCCCACTTTCTATATTGTTATACGGACAAGGATTTCCGTGAATTTCACTATAACAGCGCAATCAAGCTCTACTACTACACGCTTTGTGGCCACTTGAATGGACTTGGTTACGATCCGGAGAAAATTTTGCCCTACGAAGCTCTCGAAGGGGAATTGAAACGATCTTCTGTAGTTGGCTTGTGCATAGCGATTCTGGAATTAGCTGCTACTTTTAAAGACGAATTAAACGAGCCAATCTTTACTAGAAGAGTCAAGGACAGCATTATCGATTTTAATGCTAGCGGATTCTTTCCAAACGATTCTTAATTTGTAAATACTGATATAGTAAGGGCAAAAGTTTAAAAAGTTCAAATTTTTCGCAATTATGTCGGGTAACTCCAAAATTAAGACTTTTAAAATATTTATTAAGATGTGTAATATATCTTATATCAAAATAGATTTGTGACAAATTTTATTTTACCTAGCTGGTTTAATAGCTTTTAAGTTTTGCCAATAAAATTATTTTCAAGATAGTTTTCTAGGTGTTTATTGCACACTATTGGTGTCAAATGTATTCCCCTCATCTCTCATAATTTTTGAAAGGAATTACATAAAACATTGAAACAAACACTAGGTGAAATTAAAGACAATTTGAGTTTTTTTTTAAGTATAGAGATACGCATCTGCCTTGAAAAGAATTTAAAAAGCAAGTAAGTTTGATGTGTAATTAAATAAATACACAAATTGAGCTGCACGTGGCAGGTGGCTTGTTTATACAGGGTGAATTTTTTAAATGGCAAAGTTAATTTACTAGATAACTGTTGATCGAATTAAAAATTTGATAATAGTTTCACAATTTGAAAATATTTTGACATACATCGAGTGACCCGTAAGCTTGTCAGGAATAAAAGATAATTTCTTTTAAATGGAACACCCTGTATATACGTAGCTTATTATATTCCACACTAAATTCCGAATATCTTTTATCAGAGATATTTTTTCCAGCAACGCTTAGTTTTCCGATTACCCTTAATTTTCCTTAAAAAATGACGGAACAGCATCTATATATTTGCAATAGTGCAATTTTCTTCCAGTGTAAAATCATTAAATAAATGCTTTTCTGCTATAAAATACTACTACTAATTTGGTCGAATTTACTCAATTCCTTGCTAATAACATCGACAATAACAAACAGGTTGATGTGGTCTACACTGATTTCTCTAAGGCGTTCGACACCGTTGATGACTCTTTGCTTCTGGGTAAGCTTGCTCAACTTGGGTTTTCGTCGTCTTTGGTTAATCTGTTCTCGTCCTATTTACTTAAAAGAAGACATTATGTTAGGTACATGGGCCACGAGTCCCGGCATTTTTTCCCTATCTCTGGCGTTCCCAAGGAACAAATTTAGTGCCCTTACTATTTTCAATATTTATTAACTATTTCTGTGACATTCTATCTTGTCACAAATTATTGTTTGCGGACGATTTAAAAATGTACACCCTTGTAGAGAATGCTGCCGATAGAATCAAAAATTCAATTTGATCTTCTTTTCCGAAAAGTCTATATTTACCTCCTTATCGATTTTAATCCTTCCTTTTTGTTCGGTGAATTTAGCGTACGCTAAATGTTTGCTTAAACTCTTTTTTGTCAACTGACTTACGCTATTCAATAACTAATAAGGTACACGGTAAGTAAAAACTTACAATTGAGTGCACGTTATGTTGAATAATATAAAACTCGGTAGTAAAGATATTACAATTATTTTTTATTATGTGAATATTAATAACACGAAATTTGTGAGATTTACACTTTATTAGTCGGATGTTAAATTGACAGCTGTTTCGCCGTACAACGGCTTCGTCAGAAAATATACAAACTATAAACTAAAACTACACATTCGCACAGCCTCCTATTTTTACAAACAACCGTTACAAAACATCAATATTTAAAAAATGTGCCTACGGTTTTTGGCTCTACACAAATATAATTAAAATCAAAACTGGTAATAACAAATTTAAAATTTTAGAAACATTATTAAAATGTAAATATTACTCAAATTGATCGCTATGGAAGTTAATACTGTTTCGGTTAATGTTAATGTAATACATTTCAGAAAATTACCTCAAACAGTAGAATGTTCTGTGGTCAGTACAGATATAGTGCAATGTCACACCCCCATCAGTAAGGACAGATTCGTAGAGTTGCTAAATTTCTTACTTAATTCTTCATGTTTTACGTTCAATGAGCACTTCTTTAGACAATTATTTGGTAGGACAATGGGAAGGCCCATAAGCTACTAGTACTACTGAGTTTTATGTTAGTCAACACAACCTACACTCAATTGTAAGTCTTTACTTATCTTGTACCTCATTTTCTAACTTGTTGTATTCTTGTAGCTAATTCTCTGATGAAGCAATAAATAGATATTTTATTTGAACTTTGGCAGCCATACATTTTGTTATTCTATAATACATATATAGTTATGAATTTTATTAGATTCTGTGTACTTTTTAACGGATGAATTGTAATTAAACAATTGATAGCTTCAATCATTATGAAATCATATTATTTCTGACAGTAGACAACACCTCAAGCCCGAGAATGTATGAGGATGCTTTTCTAGGAATTGAAACATGAAATTTATAAAAAAGAATTTAGGTACTTTTACTGGATTTTAATTAACTAAATATAAAGAATATAAAATTATTATTTACTGGAATTAACAACGAATTAAATAACAATCTAAATTACAATCCTTTTTTTTTCATCATGCCAGCTTAAAACAATTTTATTTGTTTGAAATAAGTTTAATTAAGTTAAAGAATGCCACTACACTGATGATTCAAAAAAATCCTGTTCTTTTTCCGCCAAAGTATGATGACCCCAAGCTGTAGTAGTGTTACCACCTGCATTAATATGACGTCTGTCATCACCTCTCACTTTATTCTCTGCAGAATTAAACGAACTATTTTGCAAGCTGTGGATATCTGAACTGCTTATGTAATCTTTTATTTGAGGTTGTTCTGCAATCATTTCTTTATTTCCCTTTTCCGATTTGCCCATGGTTTCAATATGATATGATTTAGACCGCAAACCAATGAATTTCGTTTGAATATTTCCTCCATTTAAATCCTTGAAACCTCCAGTCATTGCCTCGTTTCTTACAGGTATATTAAATTGATTATCTCCATCGAAATTGGACGTGTCAAATTGGTCTAAGTTTTCCTTAATGTCTTCGTATGGGTCATCAGTATCAATTTTTACGATGAAACTGTTAAAGTCCATGTAGCATAAGTTAATATTATTTTCATATTTCGATTTTAGATACCCATAGAAGAATTGGTACATCAACCACTTAGACATTTCGAAAATGGTGAATGTTAGGTAAATTGGTTGATTATAGAAAATCATCTCCGGCCGCATTTCTACAGCTAAACAATTTTCTCGCAAAATTGTGAAGTCCTCAAAGGTGAATCTTGAAAAGTAGCAATTGGCACCTTTCTTCTTGCCAGTTTTTTCCCAACGTTTCGTCAGCTTTACCTCAGTGATATCTTCCACATTTTCCATTGCTTTCTCGCAGATAGTATCGTTCATCAATTTGTATAAATCCTTTTCGAAAATATCGGATGATTTTCGTTGAAGATCAGCGTTTAAATCAATATAATCTTTGAGCCAAGCTGATTGGTGGAAGCCCAAGATTCGGTGGATTTTCACAAGTTGAAGCCCGTTTTGTAAAGCCTGCTTTAGGATTCTATAATGGACTATATATTTCTTTTTATGAAATAGGTTTGCAACTAATTTTTTACTTCCAGATTTGGAATTTGGGGGCACTGTCAGCGATTCTGGAAGGAATGGTAGGTCATTATGTGCTTCGTGCAGGTTATTTGGATAGTTTACATCAACTTCTAAAATGTAACCGATCTCATTGGTGTCTGTTATATTTCGGATATCAAACTCCTTCAGTTTTGCTTCTTCTAGCCAGTGGAAACCACCACAGGGAAGATGTTGCGACATCGCCCAAATATTTAAGTTATTGGCACCCAAATGAAGTAGATAACTAGAAGATCTTTTTCGATCAAAGCCTTCTTTCATAAATTTATTATTAGATTCAACATGACGCAAAGAACATTGGCTCAAGCCACCTCTCATACCACTCTGGATAAAATGTAGCATGTCAACGTCTGTTAGCAATTCCATATTAACTTTGGTATGCTTCAGCATTGCGTCCCATGTAAATTCCGAAGAGTTCTGATAATGTGCTGGATCTAAGTCGTATGTTTCCAAACAAATATTTCTGAAATTCTCAAAAATATCGGTTGATAAAATCTCGTGATTTTTCGAATATGTTTTGGTGTAATCTTCGAGGGATTTTGGCAGAAAATTTAAGGTATCCAAGAAACGTAAATTGATTCTAATAAATCTCCGTTTACGATTATCCCGAATTTTTACATTTACCGTAACTGACTTCGTCAGGGAAAGATATTTTCTTCCTTTAGAAGGAACAATGTCAATTTCCTCATCTCCATCATCAGCCAAATTTCTTGCGAAGTCTTTTAAATCGTAATCACCGGCGTTACAAAAAAATATCGGTATGAAATTTTTGTCTTGGTAGTGTAGGTTGCAACCAACATGCGCCGCACCTCGGAATTTTCCCGTCAGGTGGCAATGGTCCTTCACTTTTTCCCTGTTTATTGGCGATCGACAGATATGACAAATATC
The DNA here is from genome assembly GCA_949128085.1 of Cetonia aurata. Lineage (NCBI taxonomy): Eukaryota > Metazoa > Arthropoda > Insecta > Coleoptera > Scarabaeidae > Cetonia > Cetonia aurata. The sequence continues at coordinate 3,614,390 of OX421883.1, read as the reverse complement.
ACTTCGATCGAAATCTTTTTGCTGCTGGTCACTTAAAGGAATCATGAGTTTCGCCTTTTCAAAATGGTCTGTTTTAAAGCGTTCTACGTCAGTTGTTAAACGAGCCATAAACTCTTTTATGCATTCTACACCTGTATAACTCTCATATTTGTTTAAATTTGAATCAAAGGCGCAAACAACCTTATAACTGAAACCATATGGTTTGAATTCCATGGTATTTGTGTTATTTACATGCTGTGCTAAGTATTGGAAGTTGGCATAGATTACGAAAGGAATTTTCATGTTATTGCTGTGGTTTTTGAATTTTACAACATTTTCTATGATGGTCCTGCCATCCTTAGACGTCTTCAATTCGGTAGATGGCAATTTTAGGCATATTCTGCGACAATCTTGGCTCAGATGTCTCTCCAACGCTTCTTTTGTTGGGAATCTAATTAGACAACCATCGCATAAATGGATCTTCTTCTCATGGTTCGTTATTTGCTTCGAAACGAGTCTGGACAAATTTTTTATCAAAACGAAATGGGATTTTGCTCCTTCCTCTAGGTGCAATAAATTAACATGAACGTCCATTTTACGTTGCGTATAATAGAGAGGTCCAACCACTTCAATATCTTCCGTCCCAATCATTTCTAATCCGTACACATTGATGCTCAGATTGTTCATCAATTCTATTTTGGGCAAATCCTCGAAACTCACAGGAAATCTTATCCCATCCAATTTCACACTTCTCTCGTTATCACGATAAGTTGAAGGCCTACAGGGATTCATTTTGGCAGGATGCAATGCTGCCGCCAGCGACCATGCTATGCATTTACCATCTTTGCATTGTACGTTCACGCAAGCCTTACGCTTTTCTATGGTTTTGGGAAGCTTGATGTAGGACGAGCCTTCTAAGGGTCTGAAACAGATAATGTGTACCTCTACATGAGATATTTCGGACAACGATTCGGATGATTCGAATTGCACTTCCTCACTTTTAATCTCAAGAACGTCGGCCATTTGATCATAGATCTTCTCCAAATCCGTGTATTTGGTTACAATAGCAAAATTAGTATGGAAAAACGTCGTCCTATTGTTTTTAATACCTTTGTAAGTTGCATATAATTCCAATCGGATCTTCAAATTGCTTCTGCGCTCCATCAGAGAACTTCTGATCAAATCGCACGTTTTAGATCTAATATCTTTTAGGAACGAGTTGACATCACTGCTCTGGAAATTTTGGATCTTATACTTTGCTACGCGATTTTGAAAACAGGTTTCCATTTTTTTTATATCCCCTCTTGCCAAATTTTCCGCATTGGTTCCAAGATGCTCAAGCAAATGCTCGTCATAAGAAGATTTGGTTTGGAATTTCCTTTGGCAACATCTATAAATCAGAGGGTTATGCTCAGCAGCTTGTATTTCTTCGTCAGCGCTGCAATTTGAAGAAAAATCTTCCAGTTTTTCTTTGTTTTCTTCAATGCCGTTGTGACATCTGACATCACTGATGTCATTGCAGGTGGAAGATGGAATTATTACTTCGGGTGTAATATTTACATCGAAATTGTGTCGTTTGTCAGAATTTGGATGCTTCAATTTAATATGACTCGTCATGGCGACTTGCCTTCGAGAAATAAACCCACAAGTTCTGTGAGGACACGAATACATCTTAATATTTGAAATGGTTTCATCAATAGTCGAAAGTAGTAGATACCTAATGTTTCCGTTGATACATCTGAAAATATGAATATATTTCGTTTTCCACACGATTGTCATCAGAAATCTTACCTGTTTTATCATAAATGATATCCTAACGAACGAGATTTTGTTAGTCATCAGACCAGTTATGTTGCAAATAGGTTAGATATCTAAAATAATTACACGAAATGAATAACTATGAATTGTGCATCAAATATTTAATTCAGTGAATTTGTTACTTAAAAGCTTTAGTATTTTTTCTTGTTTCCCTATTACACACAGAAAAGTGTATTCCGAGTTCAAAACAAAATATTGTTTCAACACAATTTTCTTATAGAGAAAATGAAATAATTTTGTTGTAAGTAAATCTTTTACCACTAACAAAAATTTAAAGTTTTAATTCAAGCAACCTTTTGTTTCGATGAATTTTTTTAACTAGAGAATATATTTGCTTAGTGCAAGTAATTAAAGAATGCAGCTTATTGTACATGCGCAGCAATACGTGGGATTTATTTAATATAATAAAATTTATTTAATAAATGTCAGAATCGGTTAGAGTGCAACGGCAAAACGCTGGATCTGCGTTGTCGGTCAATTGTGTAATCGTTTTTTACCTTACAGAGTAGTTCGTTGTGTGCATTTCTTTTAGGCGATTGTTTAATTGAATCTTATTACTTTTACATATATCAATGTACTTTTGCCTGATTACATGACAAAAAGGCTGGCATATAATATATATCTAGTGAAAAATCTATCTAATAATATAATATAACTTTATTGTCCAACAGATTATCAATCCAAATAAAGGACAAAAATATAGATATATTGTGCAGCAAAAAAGATAATACATGACAAAAACAAATACAAAAAAAAACATGCGTATGTTAACTTACTTACACAAAAGAAAAACAAACCAAAATTATTTTAAATATATTTTACATGCATGTATTATATCTGATAACGAGCTGTAGTTTATATCACAGTGGTGTGAAATACACTCCGCCAAAAAAGTATCGCATAATTTAGTTTTGAATCATAAAAGTATCGCATAATCTTTGTTTGTAGCATAAAGTTGTAAATATACTTTAATGCGCTCTAAGATATAATTTCTATGATTGTTTAAATAAAATACAGGTCAAATAAAAACAAGAACTCATACTTGAGATTTTTATTAAAACAAGAAATTATAATTTTGGAAAGAAAAATGTCATAACAGTAGCTTTTAATACTGAGTATTGCCACCTCTGGCTCTTATGACCGCTCGCATACGGTTTGGCAGAGATTCGATTAACCTCCGTATATAAGCCTGATCCAAATTCTCCCACTCGTCACGGAGAGCATTTTCTAGTCCATGCAGGTCCGCTGGGGCAACATTTTGGGTTCGTATACGTCTGTGAAGGAGGTCCCACACGTGCTCGATAGGGTTCATGTCCGGACTTACCGCAGGCCAATCTAAAACTGGAATACCAACATCGTTAAGGTATTCCTGGACGATTATTGCAACATGCCGTCGTGCATTAACATGAATTCGTTTCCTATAATTGGCGCATATGGTACTACATGTTCTTCTAAAATGTCCGTTATATACCTGTGGGCAGTCAGTGTACCTCTGTCTACTGGTACTAACTCTGTACGACCTGTTAAACAGATGCCTCCCCAAACCATAATAGAGCCACCAGCGAAATTAGGTCTAGGTCTGATATTACACTGCGAATAGCGCTCACCGTCTCGTCTGTACACTGAGATACGCCTTTGGTGTAAAGACCAAATCTTGATTCATCTGTGAAGAGTATATTGGCCCAGTCATTAACGTTCCAATTTACATGTTCTCTGGCAAACCTTAAGCGAGCCACTCGGTGGTTCCTAGTGAGACGAGGGGCTGTTACAGCTACTCTAGCTCTTAATCCACTCTGTCGTAACCTATTCCGAATAGTTTGAGTACTCACACGAGTATTTCTGACTCTAGCCAAGTCGTTCTGCAATTGTCTCGCAGTTACATGTCTTCGACGTAATGCTTGTAGTAGTAAATAGCGGTCATCTTGGCGAGTAGAACATCTTGGACGACCTGGTACAGGTCTTCTACTGTAAACGCCTGTTTCCCTATATCTGGCTACGGCTCTAGAAACACTTGACTGATTGATGTTCATCAAATTAGCAACGTATGCTTGAGATCGTCCATCTTCGATTAAAGCAACTATAGCAGCCACTTGTTCTGAAGTTAAATTGCTCATTTTAGTTTTAAAAGCGTTGGTACAGAACTCTGACTTCGCACTTTAAAATTTGTCCGTATAGGAAGACTTTCAATAAACAACTGAACAAACCTTACACATATGCATTTTTCTAAATGTGTTCTTTTAGAAAAAAAAAAAGTAAAAACGCCAAGTTCCATTATTTTGTTAGTGTTTTTATAGTTCACATACACGAGGCAAACTTTTTGTGAACGTATAAATATATCTTGGTTCATAAATGCCCTTTTTTAGTTTATGCGATACTTTTTTGGCGGAGTGTATATTGGAAGTTTGTTATGTGTATGAGTATAATATAACATATAGGTACTCGGCATATTTTTTGCATATGAATTGTAGTATATCAATAGACATGTGTACTTATTTTAAAAAAACACTTCTCGTTTTCAAATTTTGCATATATTTGTCACAAATTCTCTTGATAGTGCGCCCCAAGACGTCTGCGCCCCCCCGCAGTCGCGGACCCTGCGGGTCCTAATCTCCGTCGGGCTTCCGTCCGAGTTATAGTAGCGTTACGTCTCTCTCTTGGGTATCACGGACGACGTGATACGCTCGAGGGATACCGGCCGGGTGATTTAATTTCAGATTCTAACATTTTCTTTTAATGCAAGTAAAAGATATTCTTAAATGCAGACTAACAATTGTTTCATCCAAGACTGCAAACCTCTTGCGGCAAGACTATGCTGTTAAGACAATTTTTGTCTAGCGTTAAGAAGTTTCGGTCTTGCGGATATTCAAAACGTAGATTTATTTGGTCCAAGACAAAGCATGTATTTTTCTATGTGTAGGGATTTGCTTTAAATTTCTAACAATTGTATGGTTACTTACCTCGAATGCTATTACACCATTTTGTTAATTGATAAGAATACCGGTGAAATACTGAGAAACGGATTATTATATCACCAATGTACATTTTCTCCACCGATATCGTTATCTTTGAGGTTATAAATATATTTTGTTACGTACGGTGTATCCGGTACAATTATATTATAAACTTTTGAATTATTTTTTTTGGCAGGAAAAAATTTACTATTTATAAAGAAAATTTAAAGGTGGTCAATATATTGATTAAACGCACAAAGCAAATTTCATTTACCTAAGTCTTATCTACGATTGTATTATTCGTTCAAAAGATATGCAGAGATAATAGTAAAAAATGTATTTGAGCTAATTTTAAATACGTACAAAATCTAATACAATAATATGACATTCTTATCTGTAAAAAAAATAAATAATCTATTTCTAGGTATAAACATAAACTCCACATTCAATGTAATGGATTACAATACGAACATTTGATTAAATTAACGAGAATTTTATAATTAAAATGTAGAAGGTACTTTTGCAATGAATTAATTAATTTTTTTTTTTTTTGTATATGGCTATCACTGGTCTAATACGCAATTCTTAACATTCGACATGGGTCTCTCAGATTTTAATGTTATTTCGACATGTGTATACAGTATACAGTGTTGGCCATCATTGAATATTTTTTATTCAAATAATTATTTGTATGAAATACCAATAAATTATGTTTTATTCAGTATTAGGTTATTCTCGAATGAAATGATCTGATATTATTCGAATAAAGAATTATTTGAATGCAACGTTATTTGAATAAACTATTACTGGAATAATTGTTCTACTAAATAAATTGTTATTCAAATAATTTATTATTAAAATAAATTTGATTCAGATATATGCATGTACAGGATGTTTTTTAAAAGGCAAAGTTTATTTATTAGATAACCGTTAGCTGAGCAAAAATGTTGATAATTGAAATATATATTGTTGTGAAAGCTTCACAATTTGAAAATATTTTTACCTACACCGAGTGATCGGTAAGCTTGTCAGGAATAATAACATATTTTTTTTTTAATGGAACATTCTGTATGTAAGTGGCTTATTATATTCCACAGTAAATTCCGAATATCTTTTGTTAGAAATATTTGTTCACAAACAACGTAGTTTTCCGTGTATTCTCAAGTTTCCTTCAAAAATGGCGGAACCATATCTACGAATTTGTCTGATTTTTTTTCGAACAGTTTATGTGTGAGCAACTAGCTTCTGATTGTTACAGTATAAGAACCTCTGCCTCTTAACACGCCAAAATTAATAGTATAAATTATTATAAATATTCGGGTGTATTTGGTGAAGGATTAGAAACTTTTACGGATGGGTCGAAGGGTGAGGGTGGTACAGGGGCTGCTTTTGTTGTTTTCGAACGGGGTGTTGAAAAATATAATAAAAAATTTAAACTCGCGGATCATTGTACGAATTATCAGGCGGAGTTAGTTGCAATTTATCAGGCCGTACGTTATATTAGGTTTGAGAGGGATTTTTGTCGAGCGTTTTGCGAGTTTTGCGTCTATCATTACCGATAGTCTATCGGTATTACAAGCTTTACAAAATTTAAAAAATCCAACTAAACTATTATTAGATACGTGGGATATGTTACGCGAAGGCGGCATCAAAATTTTTTGGACTAAAGCTCATGTAGGCACTATCGGTAATGAAAGGGCAGATCAATTAGCAAAAGAGGCGGTTTTAGGTGGGGATAATGTTGTTTTACAATATAAATTATTTTCAGTAAATGCAATTAAAACTGCTATCAAAATTAACCTTGATAATATTTGGCAAGGGAGGTGGGATTCCACATTAAATGGGAGGTGGACCCATAAATTCATAAATAATGTTAGGGAATTTAGGGTGATGGGTATGCGATTATCGTATCAGGCTATCGAATTAGTTACGGGTCACGGTAATTTTAAGTCGTATTTATGTAGAATTGGGCGGGTTAATGATTCGAACTGTCTTTGTGGGGTGGAGGATACGGCGGGGCATGTTTTGTTTGATTGTCCACTTACTAGTGAGTGGCGATCGCGTACGGAAATCAGCGCGATTACCAGGGGGTTAAATTGGCCGCGACGTGAATTAGATATTAGGGGTAATGAGTCGATAGAGTGGTGGGAATTTTTTAGTAATGCGGCTAGAGAACTAAGTAGATTGCGGCACGATAATTAGGAATAGAAATTAGGGGGTTAGATATAGCAAATTATTTAATCGTAGTGATTACTAGATTTTAATCCTTAGTATTAAATTAGTTGATTTAAATTATTCTTAATTTTAAAAATAGAAACTGCTGTTTTGTTTTGTTCACAGTTTCTATAATTTGGAATACCAGTTTTATTTAGGAAGCGGCCTTCAGATCTAGGAAGCACGAGAGCGTCACCTAGAGATTTCACAACTTCGAAGATGAAGAGTAGTGGAGGCCCCTTGTTAAATTTTGTTTATTTGTTTGCTGGCTATCAACAATAAGGCTTGGGGTTGTTTTCCCAATGCCACTCTCAGAATGGGGTTTTCGTGGTTTTCCTCATTCCTAGGCGAATGCTGAGAGTTAACAATATAAGTCGCTCCACGGGCGCAAATTTCATAATAACGTCTGATAGCCAGCTATTTTAAAAGTACTTTTTTGGAAATTTAATAAATTTATTTTATTTGTTAAATAATTAGGTGGAATAATTAGTTAGAATAGGGAAATTTGAAATGTTATGGAAATAATTGAATACTTAGAACAGGTAACCCAGTGTAGTACCTTTTAGGTGGAGCACTGCGTTTTTAGGATGATTTGTAATATTTAACTTTTCTTAAATAAAGTGCCTCTTAACACGACATAGGCATTTATAATTTTTATACTGTGCGATCAGAAACTCTGGTTATATTAGGAGAACTTTGTAGAACTCAGTGTGGAATAAATAAGCTACTTTGAGCTTCTCTAAAGTGTTCGAGTATGCTATGCTTGATAGATTGTTGTCACATCTGAACAAGCATAACCTTCTAACGAACCAGCAACACGGTTATAGAGTATGAGTATGAGTACGTAGTAAAAAACCTTGATTCGGGTAAACACACAGTCGGGATATTTTGTGAAGTGAGTCGCGCCTTTGATTACTTATGATATTTTTCTCGAAAAATTAAATAGCTACGGAATTCGCGGAGTTGTGGCACAATGGTTTGAATCCTATTTGCGCGACAGGGTTCAATTCGTGGAAATACAATACAGGAACGGTAAGTTCGTGGAGAGAGTGAGGTCTCCTGTTTTGCCAGTAGATAAGGGTACGGTCCAAGGAAGTGTTTTAGGCCCTCTAGTATTTCTTCTCTTTATAAACGATATCGCGGATTTTCTGGCTTATTCGAACATAACTATGTACGCTGACGACATTAGCGCCGTAGTCTCCACTTCTAGCGCGCAGCAAACAGAACACCAATCAAATACTTTGTTGAATGATATGGTTACTTGGTTCTCTAGTAACAAGTTATCTTTAAACAAGGAGAAAACCAATTATTTGATATTCCACACAATTCAGAATAAGATACAATATGATTTACATATTTATGTACAAAATGAGGAGATACGTCGTGCCCGCGAAATAAATTTTTTAGGTGTCTGTTTAACGTCTTACCTCAGAAGTATCAAAATATAAAGTCGGTCAACACCTTTAAACGGAACTTTTTATTGTCAACATGCATATACTCCATCAACGAGTACTTTGACTTTGTGTATATAAACCCAATGTATTAAATTTTATTATTTAATTTTCGACTTATCCTGCACATTTTATGTAATGTATACAGGATCAAATATATTATTATTATTACTACAGGGTGTTCCATTTAAAAGAAATTATCTTTTATTCATGACAAGCTTACTCGGCGTATGTAAAAATATTTTCAAATAGTGAAGCTTTTACAACAATATATGTTCCAAGTATCAAAATTTTTGTTCAGCTAACAGTTATCTAGTAAATTAACTTTGCCATTTAGAAAACTCACGCTGTATATTTGCTGTGTCTCCGTTGCAGTAGTGTCCGTGTTTTTGATGCTACGAGGATGAAAGTCATAAATACGAGCGAGTGTTTATAACTTTCATCCTCGTGTATTATGATAGGCTTTATACGCGAGTTAAATGCGACCGTCATAAGAAAAATAAATATTAAATTTGGGCGAAAATTTAATGTCAGTTGTATAATGTAAAATCGGCAGAAAAATGACAGATCAGTGTTTTATAATTCACAATTCACTACTGAATTATGGGTATGTTTATGTATCTATGGTTACGTAAATAATGAACGTATCATTTAATGGTCGTAGATAATAGTATATTATTCGACGAGTGTATAATGCCTATCATTATACAGAAGAATGACAGATATAAATACGAGCCAAGCCAGTGTTTATAATCATCCGAATAATGAATGAAATGAATATTACAATTCATTATTGAATAATGAAATAATAAATAAAAAGTTATTTATTATTGCTGAATGAGAATAACGTTCGAAGCTATCCACTTATTTTCATCATTAATCTGAATAAATTTTGCCCAACTCTGGTATACAGGTATTAATTATCCAAATTTACATGAATTAAAAGGCATAATCATCAGGTATGCATGTATAAGCGTATTCGTACCATATTTATATGGTACTGTCGACTACCTACTAAATTATAAAGATAGATGGCGTTACTGACATGTTTTATATATGAATATAAGAAAAATCCCTGCAGCCATATGGTATAAAGTACTGGTGAGACTTTACTACTGTCAAACTTTTAATTCTGATCGTACAACCGTAAGAGTGTTATCAAATCACAGAAAAATCGAGTTAAAAAGGAGATCTTTGGTTTAACATCCAGTATTAGGGTGACGTAATTCTGTTTATAAAACTACATGTTGGTTTCTTCCGGATGTAACGGGTCGGATTGGCCGTCCTGAAATTTAATAAAAGCACAATGAGTGAATGGCATAATAAATAATAAATTATTAAAAGCAAAGCTTTAAAGGAGGTAACAGGGTAAATTCTCTATTAAATTCTTCAGAGATACAATATTTCTACAAATTATTTAACAATTAATTAACAAGATGAAATAAAAAAAAACATACAGGATGTAGAAAACGACGTACAGTCCGAAACTTGAAGACAATAAAGCAATACATATTGCAATTTATTCATTTTCATAATAAAAGTGCAATACGTTTCACGGTCGTTAAAAATTAACACATTTCTGCGTGTGGATTGAATAGCAAAGCAACCGCTGCGCTCGCGCCAGTATTCGTTGTGAGCTATGAGTGGCTATGACGAATGACTGAATGTAGGGGAATACCTACTGCAGTAAGAAGAATGAGCGGGAGACGCACATGCGTGGTATAACCGTTGACTTTGCAGGGATTATGCCTGTATAAGATTATCAACAACCACAAACGACAACTAAAGGGTTCTCCAATAAGAGGTGTTATTTTGAATAGCCCGCTATTTCGGTAGATGTCACTTTTGAAGCTGTCATATTTTGACATTTGACAAGTAGAAACTACGCCATTAATAAAAATGGAACGATACACGCTTCAACAACGCATTGAAATTATTAAAATTTACTATACAAATGGTGAGAATTTGGCAGAGACGGTTCGTAAAACTCGAACATTTTTGGGTCGTCGTGAAGCACCTTGTCGGACCGCAATACAGAAATTGGTGGAAAAATTCGAGCTGTCGGGACAACTTAGTGATGTGAAGAATAAAACCCGTGCACGTCGCTCAAGAACAGCCGAGAATATTGCTGCTGTAGCCGAAAGTGTTGAAGAAAACCCAGGTTTGTCCATTCCTCGTCGTTCTTTGGAATTACGCATTCCACAAACGTCATTACACCGTATTTTGCAAAAAGATTTGGGTCTTAAGGCTTATAAAGTTCAGTTAACACAAGAACTCAAGCCGGCCGATCATCAACAACGTCGTGTCTTTGCTGATTGGGTCGTTGAAATGCATGAAAATCATCCGGAATTCCGTCGAAAAATCATCTTTAGTGATGAGGCCCATTTCCACCTCGGTGGCTTCGTCAACAAGCAAAATTGTCGCATCTGGGGCTCGGAAAACCCAAGAGTTATTGTTGAAAAACCTCTCTATCCTCAACGTGTGACTGTTTGGTGCGGTTTATGGTCCGGCGGAGTCATTGGACCTTACTTTTTCGAAAATGAGGCTGGAGCAACAGTTACGGTGACTGGATTGCGCTATCGAGAGATGATTAATGATTTTTTATGGCCGGAATTCGATGGTATTGATCTGGACAACGTTTACTTTCAACAAGACGGCGCTACGTGCCACACAAGCAACGAAACCATTGATCTTTTACGGGAAAAGTTTCCGGACCGTGTTATCTCTCGAAGAGGTGATCACAATTGGCCACCGAGATCTTGTGATTTAACACCTTGCGACTTCTTCCTTTGGGGCCACGTGAAAGAGAAGGTCTACGCCAACAGCCCAGCGTCGATTCAAGACCTCAAAGATGGAATTCGTGAGGCTATCGAGAACATAGGGCAGCCACTTTGCGATTTGGTTATGGAAAATTTCATGAAAAGGATATGGTTCTGTAGGCGTGGTCGTGGTGGTCATTTGTCTGATGTTATTTTCCACTATTAACGACATACGTTCCTCTTTATAATGAAATAAACATCCGAACATTTATATTAAAAACGGCATTTTTCTTTGAATATCAAAATAACACCTCTTATTGGAAAACCCTTTATATGAAGTGGTTTTCGAGTTAAAAATTCTTCTTAAAAAATCAATTTTTTTTTCTACCGAAACTATCACTCAGGTTAATATTTTGCAATAATATAACGATATCAAGCGTAACTTACACGATTAAAAACTAAAAAATTATGTGTCAAGAGCATATTTCGCTCTACTTGTATGCAAAATAATTATGTTATAGTATCAAACATAAAAGCTGCGACCCTACAAATAATCTCACTTACCAAATTATGCGGCATACAATACCAACAGCAACAGAACCAAATGCAGTGCAGGTCAAAAATGTTGAAAGCATGCATCAAGTAAAGACCATATTTGTTAAGAATTTGTCATTTTGACAGAACAAAAAACCAGTAATAATCTTTTCTTCTCGTAAAATTTTTATGTTTAAGTTTTCTTTATACAGTGTCCCCCTGGATGGACTGAACAAGAAGGAAAATAAAATTATTTGTAGCTTAACGAAAAAATGTCATTCTTTATAAAATTGTTTGCTTGTCTCAAAACGATTGGTGGTTTTGAATATTTTTTTAGCAGCTGAGAAAATTACAAATACACAAAAATTTAAGCAAAAACGTTTCTAAATTTCATGTTTTTGATTAAATCAGATTATTCTGTTATCTTCCATGACAACCTAATAAGTAAATTCAGTTACGTGTTAGTTGTCAATGTCATTAAGTATTTGTTAATCTTTACTGAGAGTTAATAGTAATGCTAGATTTAGAACAAAGAGTTTCACTCGTTCATTGTTATGGATATGATGAGGCTTCTTATAACTTTGCAATTAAAAAATTTCAATAGAAGTTTCCTGATGTTCACATGTGCGTCAATGCTTTACGAAATTTGGTAGAAAAATTTGAAAGAACATCTAACGTACATGGCATCAAGAAAAGAAAAAGGATACACGATGAAATAGATACTGCTACAATACTGGTTCTAGATTCTGTAGAAACATGTCCAACATTGTCCTTACGATAAAGGTCTATACAGTTAAATCAGATAATTAGCAAATTGCATAGAATTTTTAAAGGAAACAAAATTAAACCTTATAAACCGGTTTTTGTACATGAATTAAGAAATGGTGATGATGCTCCGCGTTTAGACTTTTGCTATGGGTAGGAGAAAATCAGTCCGTAAATCGAAATTTCTACAAGAACATTATTTCTTTCGGATGAATCCACATTTACAATCAATGAGAAAGTTGTACCGCAGAACTGTAGATTATGGTCGAAAGAAAATCCACATTTCAAAATTACGACGAGAAGTCAGTATTACAAAGAGGTTAATGTATGGAAAAATGAAAAGAGATGCTATAAAATTTTTTGTTGCCTGCAGTAAAAGATGAACCTAACTTTCAAGGTGTCTATTTTGAACAAGATCGATGCCCCGCTCACTCAACAATGTTGGTGGGAAATTATCTGCAAGAACATTTTGAAAACAGATGGATAGGTCGTTACGGACCGGTGATGAATGGGTGATTTAAGCCCATTGGATTTCTTTTTATGTGGATATGTTAAACAGCGTGTTTGTAGTACTAATTTGGATAACAACATCGAAATTTTAAAACAAAAAACTACGGAAGCAGTAAATTCTGTCACTGAAGATATAATCCGCAATGTTTATAACAAATTTGTATGTAGAGCTGAAAAGTGTTTATAGGTTGGAGGATACCACATTGAATAAAATAAAATGCTTTTCTTTAGCTCAAGTGTGTTTTTGTAATTTTCTCAGCTGCTAAAAAGAATATTTAGATTTGTATTTCAGAATTGGTGGTTTTGAGATAAGTAAAATTTTTTATAAAGAATGACATTTTTTCGTTAAGCTATAAATAATTTTTTCCCTCTTGTTCAGTTCATCCGGGGACACACTGTATTTTGTTATATTATGTTCACTTTATACAGGTTGTCCCACCGTACCGGTTCATTAGAATTTTTCGATGTTGTGGATGCAAATACATATTCATAGGTACTACCTATTAATCGCGACATCAGTTACCAGAAAATCCTATACAGAGTGTTCAAAAACTCATGTCCAATAAAAATACCTTTAAATGAGAAGAACTGTTTTCTTTGTCTAATGGAACGAATTGCAAATTCCTCCCGAGAACTCCAAAAAATTCTAATGAGCCCCGTTTAGTTGGAGAAGCTGTATACACTACCAAACATAATTTATTTAGCCAAATTATTTCGAAAATGTCGATAAATTATTCTTACATAAAGAAGCATTTTGGATAATAACAATATAGGAATATAATAAATAATACTTTATTACTTACTTCTAACAAATAAACATAAATAAAACATTTCAAAAAACAACCCAACAAACAAAACAAATTTGTACTTTAAAAAGGTTTTCACAAATCTAGCAAGCTGCCTTATATACGCATACGATATTTACAACTTAACAAATACTAGAAAAAGCCAAACTGACAAGGCACGCAAAACCATTAGGTACGTACGGTTTGTTGTTTTGCTTTCTCTTCCATCAACAAGTCCTTCTTCTTTCTCTCGAAGAAACCGAGCTGGAAAAACGTTTTTATTATAAAAAGTGTTTCATTTTAATCGCGCCAGGCAAATACGTCGAAAGATATGGAAAATATGAAAAAATGTTTCAACCTAAATAACAAATAACTGAGGACCCAATATTGAACCTTGAGGCACTCCTTGTGTCAATAATGACATTGGCAAAAAAGCGTTCGACGTGATGTTGTGCCGCATTTCGGGTACACACACAATCACACATTTTAAAAATAATTTAAAGTATACACACACACACAGGGTGATGCCTTAAAGCGAGGCACATTCAGAAAAAAAATTTTTGAACAAAACGTCCTGTATATCTTTTGTGTTTTCTTATCTGCTTTAAATTGTGTTTTCAACGA